>CAUJRU010000007.1:5130962-5478462 GCA_963277665.1 Viscum album
ATTAAAAAAAAAAAAAAAAAAAAAATAAAAAAAAACACTAAAATGCTTGCAAAAACTCTAAAGATGCTTCAAAACCCTCAAAAATATTAAACCCTAATATACCATAATATAAACAATTAAACCCTAATAAACCCCTAATAAACTCTAATAATTCCTAAAAACACCTTATAATCCCTAAAAACTCTAAGAGACTCAACTCAACCCTAATAAAACCCCAAAAATGCCTAACAAACCCTATGAAATGATAATAACACCTAATAAAGCCTAAAAACACGTTAATAAAACCTAAACAACCCAAACTAACCCTAATAGACACTAATAAACACTAATAAACCATAATAAACCACAAAAACCCCCTAAAAATCTCTAATAAACCATAAAAAATCCTAATAAACCCTACTCAATCCCAACCTACCTTAACACTCTATAATGACACCTAATAAAACCCTACAAAACCCAAATAACGAAAACAAGTGCTAGTGTAACATAAAAAATCCTCAGAAACCCTGATAAACTCTAATATAACATAATAAATCCTAAAACACTCAAAAATGATAAAAAAATGATCACAAACAATAAAAACATGATATATTACCTAAAAAGACATAAAAACACTACTATAACCTAATAAAGAGAAAAATGCTAATATACCTTAAAAATCCCTAGAAACTATAATAAACAGTAATAACTCAAATATAACCTAATAAACCCTCGAAACGCTCACAAACAAAAACAAAACACTCACAAATAATAATAAAATGGTATATTCTCTAAAAAGACTTTTCCAAAGTAGTATAACCTAATAAAACAAAAAAAAACTAATAAACCCCTAACAAACCCTAATAAACCCTAAGAATCTATAATAAAACCTAATAAAAACTAATAAACCCTAATAAAACCATAATAAAACCCTAAAAATACCCTCTCAAACCTAATAAACCTTGACACACCATAAAAAAACCTAATAAAACCCAACTAAACCCCAATAAACAAAAAAAAACCAATCAAACCATCAAAAAGTCTTAGAAACCCTAATAAACCATACTAAATTCTAATAAAACCTAATAAACCATAAAAAATGCTCACAAACTCTAAAAACACACTAATAAAACCTAAAAGGTTCTAACAACCCCTCATATAGATTAACAAAAACTAAAAAAACACTCATATACCCTAATAAAAACACTAACAAACCCTAGTAAACCCTAAAAATCCCTAACAAACCCAAATAAACACTACTCAACCCTAATAAACCCTAATAAAACCCTAAAGATACCTAATCAACCCTAATAAAACCCTAAAAATACCTACTCAACCCTAATAAACCTTAACACACTATAATAAACCCCACTAAAGCCTAAAAACACAAATATACCATTAAAAAGCCCTAAAACCAATAATAAATGCTAATAAAACCTAACAAAGCTTAAAAGCACTAATAATCCCTAATAAACACTACTAATCCCTAGAAACCATAATATACCCTCTTAAAAATTAATAATCCATAATGAAGGATAATAAACCCTAATGAATTCTAAACATACCCAATATACCATAATATACCATAATATACCCTAATAAACCCAACTTAATCCTAATAAAACTCTAAAAAGACCTAATAAACCCTAATAAACCTTAACACACCACAATAAACCCTAATAAAATCCTAATAACCCCCACCAAACCCTAAAAAACTCTTATATAAAACTAAAAAACCCAAAAACCCTAACAAACCAAGTCCACATGAATGTGCATTTGCTAGTTAATGATAATAAATAATAAATAATAACACATGTGATAATAGAATAATGCACGCGCATTGTGTGTGCACATGCATGAGAATAAATAATAATAACACATGTGATAATAGAATAATGCAAGTGCATTGCATTTTCATGTGCATGATAATAAATAATATATAATAACGCATATGCATGTGCATTTACATGTAATGATAATGATAATGACACATGCACATGCATGGTAATAGATAATAAATAATAATGCACGTGCATGTGCATTTGAATTTTATGATACCAACAACAACAATAATAATAATAATAGAATAAAACAAGTTCATTTCATGTGCATGTGCATAGTAGTAAGTGAAAAATAAATAATAATAAATAAGAATGCAGATGCATGTGCATGTGCATTTACATTTGATGATAATATTAATAATACTAATTGTAATAATAATAATAACGCATGCACGTGAATGGTAATAAATAATAAATAACAACGCACATGCATGTGCATTTTCATGTGATAATGAAAATAATAATGATAATGATAATAATCAAGTGCACTATTTATGCACATGCATGGTAATAAATAATAAATAATAACGCACGTGCATCTACATTTTCATGTGATGATAGTAATAATAACAGCAGTAGTAATAATAGTAGAAGTGGTGCTGATAACATTAGTAGTACCAATGCATGTGATAATAGAATATTGCATGTGCATTACGTGTGCACGTTTTTGGTAATAAATAATAACGCCCATGCATTGCATTTTCATGTGATGATGAAGATGATGATGATAATAATAATATTTTTATTATTAATAACAACGCATGTGATAATAGAATAACGCACATGCATTGAATGTGCGTGTATGTGCATTCGCATGTGAATTTGCAAGTGATGATAATAACAACAACAACAACCACCACCACCACAATAATAAAAATAACAATAATAATAACAATGCATATGATAATAAAATAATGTTGTGCATTGCATGTGCACGTGCATGGTAATAAAAATATAATAATAAATCATGTGAATGTGCATGTTCATGTGGATTAGATGATAATAATAATGATAATAATAATAATAATAATAATAATAATAAGTTATAGTTATTTCAAAAAACAGAATATAGGACAAAAATGCTAGAAATAGGGTCTCGAAAAACCTAACAAATCACAGAGTCATTAAAAAAGGTATAACTTCTTCTTTAGGTGTCCATTTTCACTCCGTGAATAGTAAAAAAGAATCTCAAGCAACAAACTGCGATAAAAACAGGTGCTCGAGGCCGAAAAAACACACAAATAAGATGTTATGACCATTTTAAGAAAAATTTGATAGGTATCCATACATGGAAATGGAGTTTTGGAGGCCATCTGATGGGTTATTGGGATTTTAGGGTCTCAAGAATGACATGAACTATGTTCAAGTCATCCTTCTACATAGATCTCTTCGCTAATTCGATTTGATATGTGGTAGATCTCAAACGGACAACTGGAGTGAATGTTATGGCCGTTTGAAGTTGGACTTTTTATGGAGTGGTATAACTAATATATCATATATTTCATTGATCTTCTCATAGTTTCTACAAAACTTGGTCCTTACTCATCTCAAGATATTCGATTTGACTAGTCACAGTGCTCAAACGGATACGCGAAGGAGAAGTTATGCCTATTTAAGTGAGTTGTGGGTTTCTTAGGTTTTTAGGCGCTAGGAGAGTTGCTCAATTTAAAATGACAATAACTTCTGCTACGTGTGTTCATTTAGGATCTACCACATATCAAATCAAAGATTGTAAAATGATACACACTCTAGTAACCACTGGAACCCTTTCTAACATTCTTCAACCCCCAAAAAGACCCAAAATCCCTTTGGATGGTCAAAAGATTGGCTTCTGGTGTCCGTTTTGCAATAACTTATTCTATGGGTGTCCGTTTTGCATCTACCACAAATAAAATAAAATATTGCGACTATTCCTACACTCCTATAACCACCGACGCACCTTCTCACATCCTCAATGGCCCAAAAAGGTATATAAACCCTCCAAAAGACCATAACTTCTACTCCGGGAGTCTGTTTTGCCTCCACCATATATCAAATCAAATATTTCGACTAGATCTACACATCAGTGACCAATAGGAACACCTAATCACGTTCTTAAAGTCCAAAAAGGTCCTTATGTCCTCCAAATGACCATAACTTATGCACTGGGTGTCCTTTTCACCTCTACCACATATCAAATTTAATCTTGTGACTTTCTCTACACATCTGTGACAACCATTAACAACTAAATAACCCTAACAAACCATGAATAACCCCATAAACACTAAAAACAATTAAACACATGAAAAAACCTTAATAACCCTAACAAACCCTAACAAATCCTAACAAACCCTAACAAACCCTAACAAACCCTAATAATCCCTAACAAACCCCAAAAAACCCTAAAAAACATAACAAACCCTAAAAAACCATAACAAACCATAACAAGCCCTAAAAAACCCCAAGAAGCACTAAGAAACCCCAATAAACCCAAAACCCTGAATAAACTGTAAAAACCTTTAAGAAACCATAAGAAACCCTAACAGAACCCCAGAAATCCTAACAAAACGCTAAGAAAACCTAAAAACACTAACACACCCATAGAAACCCTAACATACCCTTAGAAACCCTAACACGCCCTTAGGAACCCTAGAACACCCTTAGAAACACCAACACACCCATAGAAACACTAACAAAACCTTATAACCCCTTAGAAACCATAGCACACCATTAGAAACCCTAACCCGCCCATAAAAATCATAACCCTCCCTTAGAAACCCAAACACACCCTTAGAAACCCAAACAAACCCTTATACACTCTAAATCACTCTAATAAGAACTAATAAATCCTAACAAACCCTACCAACCAATAATAAACCATAATAAACCCTAATAAACCCTAAAATCTACTACTAAACCCTAATAAACACTAATAAATCGTAATAAACCCTAAAACCCCTATTAGACAACAATAAAAGCTACATAATACCTAAAAACCCAAATATATAACAAAAATGCTATTAAACCATTCAAAATGTTAATATTCACAAAATAACCCTAACGAACTCGGCAAAACCTGAAAAAACCCTAAAAAACCCTAAAAACCCAAAAAACCCAAAAATTCCAAAAAACCCTAAATCCCCAAAAAAATCCTTAAAACCCTAAAAAAATCAAAAAAAATCTTTAAACCCCTAAAAACCCGAAAAAACTGGAAAAAACCCGAAAAAAACCTAAAAACCCTAAAAAACCTCAAAAAACCTAAAACACCTCAAGAAAACCTCAAGAAAACCTCAGAAATCTATAAAAACCCTAAAACCCCTAAAAACGCTAAAAAACCCTAAAAAGATTAAAAGGCCTAAAAAATCCTATCCAACCCTATGAATCCCTTTAAAACCCTAAAACCCCACTAACAAACCATAAAAACCTCCAATGAAACCCTAATACACCATAAAGAACCCTAAAAAACCCCTAAAAACCCTAAAGAACCACTAAAGCCACCAACAACGCTATATAAACCCTAACAATTGTTAAAAAACCAAAAAATGCTTCAAAACCCACAAAATGCAACAAACCCCCAAAAATGAAAAAATAACCCTAACAAAGCATAAAAAATCCAAACACACCCATAAAACCCATAAAAACGCATAAAACCCCAAAAAACTCAAACAAACCCTACCAAACCCTAAAAACACTAACAAAACCTAATAAACCCTAACAACCACTAATAACCCCTATGCACCACTAATAAACCCTAATAACCCCTAAAACCCACTATTAATCCCTAAAACCCCAAATAAACACTAATAAATCATAATAACCTATTATAAACCCTAACAAACTCTATTATACCCTAATAAACACTAAAAAATCCCTAAAACCCATAATATACAATAAAAAACACTATTAAACCATAATAAACCCTAATAATAACTAAAAAACCCTAAAGAACTCAAAAAATGCTAAAACAAATTATTTAAACCTTAAAAACTGCTACAATACCCAAACAAACACTAAAACACACTAAAAATCCTAACAACCCCTATCAATCCCAAAACAAAACAAATAAACCCATAAACCGCCACAAAAAACCATTAAAAAGCTATCAGATACCATAAATAACCATAAACACCTGTTAACAACCCTTAAAACCCTAAAAAACTACAAACCATAAACAACCATTAAAACCCTAAAAATGCTTCAAATAAATTCATAAACCCTAAAAACGTTACATAAACCATTAAAAATGCAACAAAAACCCTAAAAACGCAACATAAACCAAAAAACGCAACATAAACCCACAGAATGCTACATAAACCCTAAAAGTACAACAAAAACCCTTGAACTATCACATAAACCCTAAAAAAACACGACATAAACCCTAAAAAACGCAATATTAACATTGAAAAATTCTAGATAAAACGTAAAAACACAATATAAACCATACAAACACAACATGAACCCTAAAAACGTTACATAAACCCTACAAAATGAAACATAAATGCTACATCACCCCTAAAAATGCTACATAAACCCAGAAAACCCAACATAAACCCTAAAAAATGCTACATAAAACCTAAACCCAAAACACGCTACATAAACCCTAAAAACTTTACATAAACCCTAAAAATGATACATAATATCTAAAACTTCTAACTAAGCCCTAAAAACGCTACATAACCACTAAAAATGCTACATAAACTCTAACAATGCTACATAAACCCTAAAAATGCTACAAAAACCCTAAAGACCCTTTAATACCGTAAAAAATATTGACCCCTAATATACCATAATATAAAAAATTAAACCTTAATAAAACCCTAATTATCTCTAATAATCTCTAAAAATACCTTATAATCCCAAAAAATACTATGGAACTCTACTCAACCCTAATAAAACCCCAAAAATACCTAATAAACTTGAATAAATGATAATAAAACCTTATAAACCCTAAAAACATGTTTAGAAAACATAAACAACCCTAATATACACTAATAAACCCTAATAAACCCCAAAAAACCCCTAAAAATCCCTAATAAATAATAAATAAATCCAAATAAACCCCAATCAGCCCTAATTAACCTTAACACACCATAATAACCCCAAATAAAACCCTACAAAACTCTAATAAAGAAAAAAAGCTATTATACCTTAAAAAATCCCTAGAAACCTTGATAAACTCTAATATAAGCTAATAAACCCTAAAAATGCTCACCAATAATAAAAAATGATCACAAACAATAAAAACGAGCTATATTACCTAAAGAGACCTAAAAACACTAAGATAACCTAATAAAGACAAAAATGCTAATATACCTTAAAAATCCCAAAAAACCCTAATAAAAGAAAATAAACTCTAATATAACCTAAGAAACCCTAAAAACGCTCTCAAACAAAAAACAATTCCCACAAAAACATAGAACATGCTATATTATCTCAAAAGACCTAATAAACACTAATATAACCTAATAAAACAAGAAAACTAATAATCCCTTAACAAACCCTAATAAACCCTAAAATCCCAGATAAACCCTAATAAAAACTAATAAACCCTAATAAAACCATAATAAAACCCTAAAAATACCTTCTCACCCCAAATAAACCATGACACACCCTAACAAAATCTAATTAAACCCAACTAAACCCCAATAAAGCAAAAAACGAAAACAAACCAATAAAAAGACCTAAAAGCCCTAATAAACCATAATAAATTCAAATAAAAGTTAAAAGACCATAAAAATTCTCATAAACACTAAAAACACGCTAATAAAATCTAAAAAGTCGTAACAACTCCTCATATATATTAACAAAAACTAAAAAAGGCTCATATACCCTAATAAAAACACTAGCAAACCCTAGTAAACCCTAAAAATCCCTAACAAACCCTAATAAAGCGTACTCAACCCTAATAAACCCTAATAAAACCATAAAGATACCGAATCAACCCTAATAAAACCCTAAAAATACATACTCAACCCTAATAAACCTTAACACGCCATTATAAACCATAATAAACCCCACTAAACCCTAAAAAATGAAAATATACCATTAAAAAGCCCTAAAACCAGTAATAAATGCTAATAAAATATAACAAAGATTAATAGCACTAATAGACAAGAATAAACACTAATAAATACTAAAAACCCTAATATACCCTAATAAAAATTAATAAACCACAATGACCCATAATTGACCGTAATAAATCCTAAACATACACAAATATATCATAATATACCATAATATACCCTAATAAACCCAACTGAATCCTAATAAAAACCTAAAAAATACCTAATAAACCCTAATAAACCTTGAAACACCATAATAAACCCTAATAAAATCCTAATAACCCCCACCAAACCCTAAAACGCTAATATACCGTTAAAACCCCTTAAACCCTGACAAACCATAATAAATGTTAATAACACCTAAAAATCCTAAAAAATGATAGTAAACCCTAAATATACCTCTAATAATAGTAGTATTAATAACACACGTGCATGTGCATTGTTTAAATAATAAATCATAAGGCATGTGCATGTGGAAATGCCTGCGCATTTGCATGTGAATGATAATAAATAATAAATTATATATAATAATGCATGTGAATTTCATGTGTATGTGCATGTTCATGTGAATGGTAATAAATAATATATAATTACGCACATACAAGTGCATGTGCATGTGCATATGCATGTCCACGTTCATGTGCATGGTAATAAACAATAAATAATAACCAAGTCTACATGAATGTGCATTTGCATGTGAATGATAATAAATAAAAAATAATAACACATGTGATAATAGAATAACGCACGTGCATTGCGTGTGCACATGCATTAGAATAAATAATAATAACACAAGTGATAATAGAATAATTCAAGTGCATTGCATTTTCATGTGCATGATAATAAATAATATATAATAATGCATGTGCATGTGCATACACATTTAATGATAATGATAATGACGCCTTCACGTGCATGGTAATAAATAAAAAATAACAATGCACGTGCATGTGCATTTGTATTTGATGATACAAAAAACAACAACAACAAGAATAATAATAATAAAAATAATAATAATAATAATAGAATAACGCAAGTGCATTTCATGTGTACGTGCATAGTAGTAAATAATAAATAAATAATAATAAATAAGAACGCACATGCAAGTGCATGCGCATTTACATTTGATGATAATATTAATAATACTAATTGTAATAATAATAAGAATAATGCATGCACGTGCATAGTAATAAATAATAAATAACAATGCACATGCATGTGAATTTGCATGTGATAATGCTAATAATAATGATAATGATAATAATAATAATATTATTATTATTATTAAGAACTATAATAATAATAATTATAATATTAATAGTAATAATAATAAAAGAATAATACTAGTGCATTGCATATGCACGTACATGGGAATAAATATTAAATAATAATGCACGTGCATCTACATTTTCATGTGAAGATAGTAATAATAACAACAGTAGTAATAATAGTAGTAGTGGTGGTGGTAATAGTAGTAGTACTAATGCATACAATAATTGAATATTGCATGTGCATTACGTGTGCATGTGTATTGTAATAAATAATAACTCATGTGCATTGCATTTTCATGTGATGATGATGACGATGATGATGATGATAATTTTAATAATATTAATAATAACAACGCATGTTATAATAGAATAATGCACGTTCATTGAATGTTCGTGTATGTGCATTTGGATGTGCATTTGCATGTGATGATAATAACAATAACAAAAAAAAACAACAACAAGAAGAAATTGGGAGGCGACGATGCTGTCCACGGGCGAACTTGAACAAAACCCTAATCCCAGCAATCAAAATAGGGTCTTTAATGCCATATCCTTCACGGAAGTTGTCGCTGGTTGTGCCACTCGCGTGGAATCAAAGACCTCCGACATTATTGCTCTTTCTTGAATGGCCTGAAGGCCTTAATTTTTATTTATTTCTAATAACCCCCCTATTAGAGATGAGGGGGAACCCTTACAAGGCCCGTAGGCTCAGAGATTACATGGCTCGTCAGCTTAGGAGATTACATGACCCGAAGGTCTTAGAAAATTCAACCAGACTATCTACAAGGAACTTCCCCTCCCCAACATCTGCATCTTGATAGTAGATCTCCACATTTGCATGGCCGTCTAGCTAGGCTTCTTGTGCAAGCACACGCTGGAACCGATGGCATTGTCATACCCTTTCATTCTGACAATCCATTTGGCTCTGCTCTGGTGATTACACCTTCTCTAAATCCTTTTCTAGGGCTGCTCCTTTTTTGTAGTGTGTCTGGGGCCTGCATTCATGTGGCCCGAAGGCCTTAAAGTGGCCCAAAGGCCTTGAGAATCAACTGGCACGAAGGCCTTGGGTGGCCTGAAATCCTTGCAGGACCCGAGGACCAAACCGGTGGCCCGGAGGCCGAGATGGATGAATAGTTCCGGCTGCTACAGTGTCGAACAGTGTCTGCTACAGTACTGCTACAGTACCCCCAGAAATATGCCTCCGCCCGGATTTGATCTCGAGGTCTATCAGCGATTTCTTTCTCCAATGATGACGTACACATACTCTCTTCAGATCTTCAATTTATTCTTTTTGGTAATTTTGTCAAGCGTCGACCTTCACTGGTGTTTCTACGCAAAAACCATGGAGAGTATAGGCTTCAAAAAATTTCATATCAGACTACTGAATTGATGGCATGTTTGTTTTCATTTTTCCATAGAGAATGACTATTTTCGATTCTGGACCTATGGTTCTTAGAATTTTGGGGGATGTCTTATGAAATTCTTCAAGTGGAATCCATATTTTTATGTAGGTTCCAAACCCCCCATCGTTCCTATATGGATTGGTTTCCCTGGGTTACCTCTTCATCTCTTCAAACAGAACACTTTATTTCCCATTACTAAACTATTCAGACACCCAATTAGGTTAGACACCACCACTTAGACTCTGTCAAGTCCTTCAGCCGCTATAATTTTTACTGAAGTTGACATCTACCAGGAATTGGAATCATGTTTTTGGATTCCAAATTATGACAATGGGGTTTTTCAAGAGGTTGTCTTTGAAAATGTTCCAGATTACAGTAAAAAATGTTCTAGAATTGGCTATTTACGAAATATTGTGAGGATAAAAGGGATACTTCCCCCTATCCCCCACATTTCAAGTCAATTTGGGTGGAAAATACTACTACAAAGAGCACTACTGATAAACCTATTGAGAGCATCAATGTTTTATCTTCCACAGCTGTTTCTAATACTACTCATGAGCCATCTGCTCTAGATGTTAAGACTCTTAATATTGAGAGCAGTGTAGCCGTTGAGGAGGGTGAACCCTCTAATGTTAAACCTATGCTGGATCAAATCCTGGAATCATGCCCATCACAGCCTCACTGCACACCCTTTATAGAGGCTGAAGATAAAGCTCCTCAAATTGAGGAGGACTTCTTAAAATCCAGCTCTAGAAAAGGGAAAAAACAAATGGTGGATGTTGATGGATTCATCACTCCCAATCCCAAAAAAACATGGAAACAATGAGAGTACTCTAACCTTGAATGAACAATTGTGACAATATCACTCGGTGCTTCCCAGAAGGACAGCACTGAAACTACAACATCAGCATGTGCGGTTGATCTGACTATTGTCACATTTGATTCTTCCAGGGAAATTGTTCCATATTTTCCTATGCAACTTAAGGTTGATCCTATTTTACCTCATGAGGGGAATTTGAATGAATACTCGGACCAGATTGTTGAAATTTATTATCAAAGGCTCAAAAATGGAGAAATCTATGTGGATACTTATCTCGACATTAAATGTCGAGTGTTTAATAAGAAGTTGGGGAAAGATTCCAAACAAACTCTCTAATTTATTATCAGTGCTGCTTTTTTTTTACTGCCTTCTTCTTTTATGTAATGGTCATGCCTGCATGTCTCCATTTATGGATCTTGTTGCTTCATATTTTGAGGTCTTTGAGATTTCTTGAAGTTGATGCAATTTTGCTGGACATGTTTCTTTATTGGAGGTTCAATGTATGGACTCTTCCTGGCTTGCTTCTTATGTCCTGATGAAGTTTTTAGAGGTGCTGGAGTGGATTGAACTAGATACCTTGGATGGATCCCTCTTGATGTTGATTTTCTTCATGCATGAGGTGATCTTTTACTTAAGGCAAGGTTTGTGCATGTTTGCATCTTTGTGAACTGTTGATCGACCTTTCTTGCTACATCATCATGAATCTATTTCAAATTTTAGATGGTGTAAACTCATTGAACCTCGAACATGCATTTTAACTATTTTTATTTAATAAATTTCATTGGGGCATGAATTGGGTGACCAATTCATGTCACTTTTTGTCTTAAAAAAAACAAAAACAACCACAATAATAATAATAATAACAATAATAATAACAACGCATGCAATAATAAAATAACATGTGTGCATTGCATGTGCACGTGCATGGTAATAAAAATATAATAATAATGCACGTGCATGTGAATGTGAATTTGCATGAGATGATGATAATAATAATAATAATAACAACAGTAATAATAAGTTATAGTAGTTTGAAAAAATAGAAGACATGACAAAAGTTCTAGAAATGGTGTCTCGAAAAACCTAACACATCACAAAGTTATTAAAAAAGGCATAAATTCTTTTTTATTTGTCCATTTACGCTCCGTGAATAGTCAAACTAAATCTCATGGAATGAACTACGATAAAAACAGGTGCCTAAGGCCGAATAGACACACAGATCAGAATTTATGACCGTTTTAAAAAAAAATTGACAGGGATCCGGACACAGAAATGGAGTTTTGGAGGCCTTCTAATGGGTTTTTTAGATTTTAGGGTCCCAAACATGACTTGAAAATTGCTCAATTTATCGTTCTGCGTAGATCTCTTTGCTGCCTTCTATTTGATATATGGTAGAGCTCAAACGGACAAACGGAGTGAATGTTATGGCCATTGGAAGTTGGACTTTTTTGGAGTGGTATAACTAATATATCTTCTGTTTCTTTGACCTTCTCACAATTTCGATTATACATGGTCCTCAATCATCTCACGAGTTCTATTTTACTAGTCACTATTGGAACCATGGATATTCTATGCAAGAATTGGATTTTGGTTTGTGTTTGATGTAAATCCTCAGTGGAAGTTCAGAATGTGTGCCAGCAAAGGGATCATACAGTTCAAGCAGACAACAGTATTGAAGGTGGCACAATTTCCTAGTGTTTACCAAATTTTTGGGCCTCAAAATCTGAAAATGAAGATTTGGATTGTTGGTAAAAGGAGGTGCATGCAAAGAGGAAGTGGTGCACGAAAAAGGAGGGTTGTGCACGAAATATCTGAGCTGGGTGCGAAAAAGTGCGGGTTTGCGCGAAAAAGAGCATGGTGCACGAATTTGGGGAATAAGGTTTTTCGCGCAAATAGTGTTTCAGAATCAAAACGTCGAAAAATGGAAAAGGCATGGGCTGAACGAAATATCTGGAGATGTGTACGGAAAACGATACCTGCATGAAAAATTATGCGCCAGATGAGAGGTTTTCACGCCAAAGGGGATTTTTCGTGTGGGGGTCTCTGATTCCTATAAATAAAAGGTAACCCCCCTCATTCCGTATGGTTGAATACTTAGAGAAGATTCGAGGTCTGATGCATGAAAAAGGATCGCGTAAAGGGGCTTGCGTGAAATATTCTCGATTGCACGGAAAATTCCAGGATGCGCGAAAAAGGAAGTGCTGCGTGTAAATATTGGGGTTTCGCGTGAAATATTCAGTTGCGTGAAAATGGGTGTTGTGGCGCGAAATATTTTTCCACACGAGAAAGTAAATTTTACGTGCAATAGGAAGGTTTTGCGCGCAAAGGGTTGGTGTTGTGTGCAATTGTCAGTGAATCTTGTCTGCACGTTCTGGTTATTTGCTTCAGTGGTTCTGTGCGTTCTAGTGCATAAATTTCGGACTTGGATGCAAGCAGAGTCTCGTGCTAAGAAGAGACAAAGGCTTCAATGCAAATCTATTGAAGAGACATTCACGTCTATAAACTGAGTGTGACTTCACCAAGGGCAGTGAGCCAGGGAGAGTCAATGGAGTGACCTGAGGGAAGCAGTGAGCTATCCCTGAACCTTTGTAAAGACAGTGAGCCTGGGACAGAGTGACTGTTCCCGAACCATTGTAATCCACAACTAGTGAAGATTAGTTGATTTTGGTACGACCGACAACCTGTCGGCGTATGCTCCTTGGACGTATCCCTTAGTGGTGAACCAAGTAAAAAGTGTTGTGTCATCTTTCTACGTGTGAATGTTTGATTTCTGATCCTTTTCATCATTTAGGCTTAACAAGTTCCTACCAACGTGGGAACAAGATCCTTCACATTAAAAGAAAAAGTTGTCACCCTGATTCACCCGTCCCCTCTCAGTGTGTCCTGGGGTCCTACAGTCACAACACTCAAACAGACACCCTATGGAGAAGTTATGCATATTTTAGTGAGTTGCGGGTTTCTAAGGTTTTTAGGCGCTAGGAGGGTTTCTCAATTTAAAAACGACAATAACTTCTACAATCAGTGTTCATTTTGGATCTACCACATATCAAATCAAACATTGTGAAAAGATACACACTCTGGTAACCACTGAAACCCTTTCTGGCATTCCTCAACCCCCAAAATGTCCCAAAATCCATTTGGATGGTAAAAATATTGGCTTTTGGTGTCTGTTTTGCAATAAATTCTTCTATGGGTGTTAGTTTTTCCTCTTTAACATATCAAATCAAAGCTTGAGACTAGACCAACACTCCTATAACCACTGAAGCACCTTCTCACATCCTTGAAGGACCAAAAAGGTACATAAAACTTCCAAAGACCATAACTTCTACTCTGGGACTCCATTTTGCCTCAACCATATATCAAATCTAAACTTTCGACTAGATCTACACATCTATGACCAATAGGAACACCTTATCACGTTATTAAAGACCCAAAAGTTCCTTAAGTCCTCCAAATGACCATAAATTCTGCTATGGGTGTCCGTTTCACCTCTACCACATATCAAATTGAAGCCTGCGACTAGCTCTACACATCTATGACAACCATGAACAACTAAATAACCCTAAAAAACCATGAATAACCCCATAAACACTAAAAACCATTAAAAACCATGAAAAAACCTAATAGACACCAACAAATGCTAACAAACCCTAACACACCCCAAAAAACCCTAAATAAACATAACAAACCCTAAAAATCCTAAAAACCCTAACATGCCCTAACAAATCCCAAGTTGCACTAAGAAACCCTAATAGACACCAAAACCCTGAAGAAACCCTAAAAACCCCTAAGAAACCATAAGAAACCCTAACATAACCCTAAAAACACTAAAAACCCTAACAAAACCTTAAAAAACCTGAGAAACACTACCACATCCTTAGAAACCCAAACACACCCTTAGAAACCCTAACACACCCCTAGAAACCCTAGCACACCCTTAGAAACCCCAACACACGCATAGAAACCCTAACAAAACCTTAGAAACCATTGCACACCCTTAGAAGCCCTAACCCACCCATAAAAACCCAAGCCCGCCCTTAGAAAACCAAACACACCCTTAGAAACCCTAACAAACCCTTAGACACCCTAAATAACTCTAATAAGAACTAATAATTCCTAATAAACTCTACCAACCAATAATAAACCATAATAAATCATAATAAACCCTAATTCCCAATACTAAACCCTAATAAACACTAATAAATCGTAATAAACCCTAAAAAACCTATTAGACCCCAATAAAAGCAACAAAATAACTAAAAACGCAAATATACAAAAAAACGCAATTAAACCATTCAAAATGAAAATATTCACAAAAAAACCCTATCAAACCCGACAAAACCTGACAAAACCCGAAAAAAACATAAAAACCCAAAAAACCCCTAAAAACCCTAAAAACAATAAAAACCCTAAAAAATCTTAAAACCCCCTAAAACCCCTAAAAATCCTAAAACCCCTAAAAACCGAAAAAACCCAAAAAAATGAAAACAGTCCTAAAAACCACTAAAAACCTCAAAAAACACCAAAAAACACTAAAAACCTAAAAACCATTAAAAATGCTAAAAACCCCCTAAATGCCTAAAAATGCCTAACAAAACCCTAAACAACCCTATGAAACCATTAGAAACCCAAAAAAACCACTTGAAAATCCTAAAAACCTCAAAACAAACCCTAATACACCCTAAAGAACCCTAAAAACCCCAAAAACCCTAATGAACCCTAATGAACCACAAAAGCCACTAAAAACACTACATAAACCCTATAAATTGCTACAAAAAACACTAAAAATGCTTCAAAACCCACAAAATGAAACAAAACCCCAAAAAATGCTAAAATAACCCTAACAAAACCTAAAAAATCCAAACACACCCATAAAACCCAAAAAAAACGCATAAAACCCCAAAAAACTCAAACAAAACAAAACAAACCCTAAAAACCCTAACAAAACCTAAAAAACCCTAACAACCACTAATAACCCCTAAGAACCACTAATAAACCGTAATAACCCATAAAACCCACTATTAAACCCAAAAAACCCTAATAAACACTAATAAATCGTAATAACCTGTAATAAACCCTAACAAACTCTATTAGACCCTAATAAATGCTAAAAAAGCCCTAAAACCACTAATATACAATAAATACACTATTAAAAAATAATAAACCCTAATAATCAATAAAAACCCTAACAAACCCAACAAAACGCTACAAAAATTTCCAATTAATTGCCTTCAAAACCCTACAGCCCACTAATAAACCCTAAAAACCCTAAGAAACCCAATATAAATCGTTACAAACCCTAACAACCCCAACTAAATCGTATCAAATCCTAAAAATGCCAAATAAATCGTAATAAATTAAAACAAACCATATCATACCCCTAATAAACCCCAATAAATCCTAACAAATCATAATAAACCCTAATAAATCATAATAAACCCTAATACACGTTACTAAACCCTAATAAATAAAAAAACCCAAATAAACACTAATAAATACTAAATAACCCTAAAAAGGGTTGATAAACCCTATAAAAAGCTATTAATGCCCGTAAAAGCCCAATAAAACACTAATATACATTAAAAAATGCTAATAAACTGTAACAAATCCTAAAGAACAAAAATAGACCCTAAACAACTCTAATAAACCCTAAAGAACCATATTAAACTCTAGAAACACTAAAAAACCCTAAAAACCCAAATAATGCTAAAACACATTATATAAACCCTAAAAACCGCCACAATACCCAAACAAAACCAAAAACACACTAAAAAACCTAACAACCTCTATCAATCCCCAAAAAACAAATAAACCCATAACCCCCCCCCCCCCCAAACCATTAAAAAGACACCGTATACCATAAAAAACAAAAAAAAACCCATTAACAATGCTTAAAACCCCTAAAAAACACTACAAACCATAAAAAACCATTAAAACACAAAAAAGGATTCAAATAGATACAAAAATCCTAAAAAAGATTCATAAACCCTAAAAAATGCAACAAAACCCTAAAAACGCAACATAAACCAAAAAACGCAACATAAATCCAAAAAACGCTACATACACCATAAAAGCACTACATAAACCCTAGAACTGTAACATAAACCCTAAAAAGTAGAACATAAATGCTAAAAAATGAAACATAAACATTAAAAGCGCTAGATAAAACCGAAAAACACAATACAAACCCAAAAAACACTACATGAACCCTAAAACATTACATAAACCCTAAAAAAAGCAACATAAATGCTACATCACCCCTAAAAATGCTACATAAACCCAGAAAACACAACATAAAACCTAAAAATGCTAAACAAAACCTAAACCATAAACACGCTACATAAATCCTAAAAACATTACATAAACCCTAAATATGATACATTAAACCAAAAATCGCTAACTAAACCCTAAATATGCCACATAAACACTAAAAATGCTACATAAACTCTAAAAACACTACAAAAACCATAAAAAATGTTAAAAAACACTAAAGATGCTTCAAAACCATCAAAAACATTAAACCCTAATATACCATAATATAAACAATTAAACCCTAATAAACACCTAATAAACCCCTAAAGAACCACTAAAGCCACTAACAACGCTACATAAACCCTAACAATTGCTACAAAAAACCTAAAAATTCTTCAAAACCCACAAAACAAAACAAAACCCCAAAAAACAAAAAAATAACCCTAACAAAGCATAAAAATCCAAACACACCCATAAAACCCAAAAAAATGCATAAAACCCCAAACAACTCAAACAAACTATAACAAACCCTAAAAACCCTAACAAATCGTAACAAACCCTAACAACCACTAATAACCCCTAAGAACCACTAATAAACCCTCATAACCCCTTAAACCCACTATTAAACTCTAAAAACCATAATAAACACTAATAAAACATAATAACATATAATAAAGCCCAACAAACTCTATTAGACCCTAATAAACTCTTAAAATGCCTTAAAATCCCTAATATACAATAAAAAACACTATTAAACCATAATAAAGAATAATAATCACTAAAACCCTAACAAACCTGACAAAACGCTACAAATACCACCAAATAATAGCCTATAAAACCCTACAACCCACTAATAAACCCTAAAAAACCCTAATAACCCCCAAATAAATCTTAATAAACCCTAACAATCCCAAATAAATCGTAACAAATCTTAACAAAACCAAATAAATCATAACAAACTGAAACAAACCATAACAAACCCCTAATAAACCGCAATAAACCCTAACAAAGCATAATAAAACCAAATAATTCTTAACGAACCAAAATACACGATACTAAACCCTAATAAATAAAATAAACCCTAATAAATCCTAAATAACCCTAAAAAAGTTGATAAACCCTAGAAAAAGCTATTAATGCCTACAAAAGCCCAATAAAATCTTAATATACAATAAAAATGCTAATAAACTATAAAAAAATCTTGAAGAACACTAATTAACCCTAAAGAACTCTAATAAACCCTAAAAACCATATTAAACTCAAAATAACACTAAAAACCCTAAATAACCCAAAAAATGCTAAAACACATTATATAAACCCTAAAACCCGGTACAATACCCAAAAAAAGCCTAAAACACACTAAAAACCCTAACAACCCCTATCAATTCCAAAAAAACAAATAAAATTATAAAACCCCCCAAAAAACAATTAAAAATCTATCAGATACCACAAAAAACCATAAACATCTGTTAACAAACCTAAAAACCCCAAAAAACTACATACCATAAACAACCATTAAAACCCTAAAAAAGGATTCAAATAGATACATAAACCCTAAAAACGTTACATAAAACCCAAAAAATGCAATAAAAACCCAAAAAACGCAACATAAACCCTAAAAGCACTACATAAACCCTAGAACTGTAACATAAACCCTAAAAAACACAACATAAACCCTAAAAATGAAACATAAACCTTAAAAAACGCAACATTAAACCTAAAAAGACAATATAAACACTAAAAACACTCCATGAACCCTAAAAACATTACATAAACCCTAAAAATGCAACATAAATGCTACCTCACCCCTAAAAATGCCACATAAACCTAGAAAACGCAACATAAATACTAAAAATGCTACATAAAACCTAATCCCTAAACATGCTACATAAACCCTAAAAACGTTACATAAACCCTAAAAATGACACATAAAATCTAAAACTGCTAACTAAACCCTAAAATCGCTACATAAATACTAAAAATGCTATATAAACTCTAACAACGCTAAACAAACCCTAAAAATGCTACAAAACCGCTAAAGACGCTGTAAAACCCACAAAAAAATTAAACCCTAATATACCATAATATAAAGAATTAAACCCTATTAAACCCCTAATAAACTATAATAATCCCTAGAAACACCTTATAATACTTAAAATCCTATGAAACTCTACTCAACCTTAATAAAACCACAAAAATACATAATAAACCCTAATAAATGATAATAAAACCTAATAAACCCTAAAAACACATTATGAAAACCTAAACAACCCTATCCATCCTTAATAGACACTAATAAACACTAATAAACCCTAATAAACCCCAACCAATCCCTAAAAACCCCTAATAAACCATAAATAAGCCAAATAAACCCTACTCAACCCTAACAAACCTTAACACACCATAATAACCCCTAATAAAACCCTGAAAACCCAAATAATGACAAAAACACTAATATACCATAAAAATCCCTAGAAACCCTGATAAACTCTAATATAACCTAATAAACCCTATAACACTCACAAACAATAAAAAAATGATCACAAACAATAAAAACATGCTATATTTTCTAAAAAGACCTAAAAACACTAATATAACCCAATAAAGACAAAAAACACTAATATACCTTAAAAATCCCTAGAAAGCCTAACAAACCATAATAAACTCTAATATAACCTAAGAAACCCTAAAAATGCTCACAAAAAAATAAGATCCTCACAAACAATAAAAACACGCTATATTATATAAATAGACTTAATAAACATTAATATAACCTAATAAATCAAAAAAAATTAATAAACCCCTAACAAACCCTAATAAACCCTAAAAATCCCAAATAAACCCTAATAAAAACTAATAAACCCTAATAAATCTCTAAAAATACCTTCTCAACCTTAATTAACCGCGACACACCATAATAAAACCTAATAAAACCCAACTAAACCCCAATAAACAAAAAAATGCAAACAAACCATTAAAAGCCACAGAAACCGTAATAAACCATAATAAATTCTAATAAAACCTAATAAACTATAAAAAATGCTCACAAAAACTAAAAACAAGCTGATAAAACCTAAAAAGTCATAACAACCCCTCATATATATATATTAACAAAAACTAAAAAAATACACATATACCCTAATAAAAACACTAGCAAGCCCAAGAAAACCTTAAAAATCCCTAACCAACCCTAATAAACTATACTCAACCCTAATAAACCCTAATAAAACCTTAAAGATATCGACTCAACCATAATAAAACCCTAAAAATACATACTCAACCCTAATAAACCATGACACACCATAATAAAGCAAAATAAACCCCACTAAACCCTAAAAAACGCAAATATACCATTAAAAATCCCTTAAACCCCGACTAAATTCTAATAAAACCGAACAAAGCTTCAAAGCGCTAATAAACCCGAATAAACACTACTAAATACTAAAAAACCCTAATATACCCTCTTAAAAACTAATAAACCATAATAAACCATAATAAACCCTAACAAATCGTAGCCATACCCAAATATACCATAATATACCATAATATACCCTAATAAACCCAACTCTATCCTAATAAAACCCTAAAAATACCTAATAAACCCTAATAAACCTTGACACACCATAATGAACCCTAATAAATTCCGAATACCCCCCACCAAACCCAAAAAACACTAATATACCATTAAAACACTAAAACCCTAACAAACCATAATAAATGTTATTAACACCTAAAAATCCTAAAAAATGATAGTAAACCCTAAAAATAAATCTAATAATAATAGTATTAATAACGCATGTGCATGTGAAAATGCATGTGCATGGTTTAAATAAGAAATCATAATGCACCTGCATGTGCATATACGTGCTCATTTGCATGTGAATGATAATAAATAATAAATAATAACGCACATCCAAGTGCATGTGCATGTACATGTGCATGTGCAATGTAATAAACAATAAATAATGACAAAGTCCTCGTGAATGTGCATTTGCATGTGAATTATAATAAATAATAAATAATAACACATGTGATAATAGAATAACGCAAGTGCATTGAATTTTCATGTGCATGGTAATCAATAATATATAATAATGCACGTGTATGTACATTTACATGTAATGATAATGATAATGACGCATGCACGTGCATGGTAATAAATAATAAAGAACAACGCACATGCATGTGTATTTTATTTGATGATACAAACAACAACAACAACAATAACAACAACAACAACAATAACAATAATAGAATAACGCAAGTGCATTGCATGTGCAAATGCATAATAGTAAATAATAAATAAATAACAGTAAATAAGAACGAACATGAATGTGCATGTGAATTTACATTTGATAATAATATTAATAATACTAATTGTAATAATAATAATAATAATAATAATAATAATAACAACGCATACACGTGCATGGTAATAAATAATAAATAACAACGCACATGCATGTGGATTTGTATTTTATAATGATAATAATAATGATAATGATAATAATTACAATAATATTAATAATCACTATGATAATAATAATAATAATACAAGAATAATACAAGTTCATTTCATATGCACATGCATGGTAATAAATAAGAAATAATAACGCATGTGCATCTGCATTTGCATGTGATGATAATAATAATAACAACAATAGTAGTAGTAATGATAATAGTAGTAGTACCAATGCATGTGAAAATAGAATATTGCATGTGCATTACGTGTCCATGTACATGGTAATAAATAACAACACACGTGTATTGCATTTGCATGTGATGATGATGACGAGGATGATAATAATAATAATAATATTATTATTATTATTATTAACAACACATGTGATTATAGAATAACGCACGTTCATTGAAGGTGCGTGTTTATGTATTTGCATGTGCATTTTCACGTGCATTTTCATGTGATGATAATAATAATAACAACAACCACAACAACAACGACTACAACCACAATAATAATAATGACAACAAGAATAACAACATATGTGATAATAAAATAATGTGCGCATTGCATGAGCACATGCATGGTAATAAAAAATAAATAATAATGCACGTGCATGTGAATGTGCATGTGCATGAGATGATGATAATAATAATAATAATAGACGTAATAATAATAACAATAATAACAACAATGCTTTTGATAATAGAATAACGCACGTCCATTGCATGTGCAGTGCATGAAAATTAATAATAACTCATAGAGCACGTGATGATAATAACAACAATACTTGTAATATTAATAATAATAGCGCATGTGATAATAAAATAACGCACATATATTGAATTTGTGAATGTATGGTAATAAATAATAATGCACGTGCATTTGCATTTGCATTTGATGATAATAACAATAATAACCATAATAGTAATAATAATAACAATAACAATAAAAATACATGTGATAATAGAATAATGTAGGGGCATTGTGTGTGTGCGTTCATGGTAATAAATAATAACGGGCGTGCATGTGCATTTGCATGTGGTGATAATAATAATAATAATAATAACAACAACAACAACAACATCTGCACGTGCATCTAAATTTTCTTGTGACGATAATAATAATAATAATAATAGTAATAACAATAAGGATAATTATAATAATGATAATGAAAATAATGATAAGGATAATAATGATAATAATAACGTGTGTGATAATAGAATAAAACAGGTCCTAACAAACCCTAAAAAAATGTAACAATCCCTGACAACAACTAATAACCCCTACGAACCACTAATAAACCAAAATAACACATGAAACCCACTGTTAAACCCTAAAACCCTAATGAACACTAATAAATCAAAATAACCTGTAATAAACCCTAAAACCCCAATTAGACTCTAATAAACACTACAAAATCCCTAAAACCCCTAATATACAATAAAAACACTATTAAACCATAATAAATCATAATAATCACTAAAAAAACTAACAAACCCGACAAAACACTACAAAACCCGATAAATAATAGCCTAAAAACCCCTACAACCCGCTAATAAATCATATCAAACCCTAATAACAACATAATAAATCTTAACAAACCCTAACAACCCCAAATAAATTGTAATAAATCCTAAAAATGCCAAATAAATCATAATAAATAGAAACAAACCATAACAAACCCCTAATAAACTGCAATAAACCCTAACAAATCATAATAAACCCTAATTGATTTAATAAACCCAAATACACGTTAATAAAACCTAATAAATAAAATAAACCCTAAGAAAACCTAATAAATCCTAAATAACCCTAAAAAAGGTTGATAAACCCTAGAAAATGCTATTAATGCAAAACAAATCCCAATAAAACCCTAATATACAACATAAAGTGCTAATAAACTTTAACAAATACTAAAGAACACAAATAAACCCTAATGAACCCTAATAAACCCTAAAGAACCAAAATAAACTCTAAAGAACACTAAAAATCCCTAAATAACCCAAAAAAACTAATACACATTACATAAACTCTAAAAACGGGTACAATACTCAAACAAACCCTAAAACACACTAAAAAATCCTAACAACCCCTATCAATCCTGAAAAAAATTAACCCTTAAAACCCCCCAAAAAACCATTGAAAACCCATCAAATACCATAAAAAACATAAACACTCGTTAACAACCCTGAAAACCCCTGAAAACCACTACAAACCATAAACAACCATAAAAACCCTAAAAAAGGAAAAAAAATAGATACCTAAACCCAAAAAACGATACATAAACCCAAAAAATGCAACATAAACACTAAAAACGCAGCAGAAAACCAAAAAACGTAGCATAAACCCAAAATGCACTACATAAACCCTAGAAGCGTAACATAAACCCTAAACAACGCAACATACACATTAAAAATGCTACCGATAACCTAAAAACACAACATAAACCCTAAAAACGCTACAAGAACACTAAAAACGTTACAGAAACCCTAAAAATGATACATAAAACCAAAACCCTAAAAACGTTAAATAAACCCTAAAAAATGCTACATAAAACCTAAAACCTCTAAACAAAACCCTAAAAACGCTACATAAACACTAAAAATGCTACATAAACTCAAACAATGCTATACAAACACTAAAAAATGCTACATAACCCTAAAGATGCTTCAAAACCCTCAAAAATATTACACCATAATATACCATAATATAAACAATTAAACCCTAATAAATACCTAATAAACTCTAATAATCCCTAAAAACACCTTATAATCCCTAAAAATCCTAACAGACTCTACTCAACCCTAATAAAACCCCAAACAATACCTAATAAACACTATGAAATGATAATAAAACCTAATAAACCCTAAAACACGTTAAGAAAACCTAAACAACCCTAACCAACCTTAAAAAACACTAATAAACACTAATAAACCCAAATAAACCCTAAACAAACCCTATAAATCCCTAATAAACCATAAATAATTCCAAATAAACCCTAATCAACCCTAACAAACCTTAACACGTAATAATAACCCCTAATAAAACCCTAAAAACCCTAATAATGAAAAAAATGATAGTATACCTTAAAAAATCCCTAGAAACCCTGATAAACTCTAATATAACCTAATAAACCCTAAATACAGTCACAAACAATAAAAAATGATCACAAACAATAAAAACGTGTTATGTTACCTAAAAAGACCTAAAAACATTAATATAACCTAATAAAGACAAAAAATGCAAATATACCTTAAAAATCCCTAAAAACCCTAATAAACCATAATAAACTCTAATATATCCAAAGAAAAAATAACACTCACAAACAAAAACAAAATGCCCACAAACAATAAAAATACACTATATTATCTAAAAAGACCAAACAAACCCTAATATAACCTAATAAAACAAAAAAACTAATAAACCCCTAACAAACCCTAATAAACCCTAAAAATCCCGAATAAAACCTAATAAAAATGTATAAATCCTAATAAAACACTAATAAAACCCTAAAAATACATTCTCAACCCTAGTAAACCTTGTAACACCATAAAAAACCCTAATAAAACCCAACTAAACCCAAATAAACAAAAACAAAAACTAAACAAACCATTAAAAAGCCCTAAAAAGCCAAATAAACCATAATAAATTCAAATAGAAACTAATAAACCATTAAAAAATCCCACAAACACTAAAAACACGCTAATAAAACCTAAAAAGTCATAACAACCCCTCATTTATATTAACAAAAACTAAAAAACACACATATACCCTAATAAAAAAACTAATAAACCCTAATAAATCGTACTCAACCCTAACAAACCCTAATAAAACCTTAAGGATATCGACTCAACCCTAATAAAACCCTAAAAATACCTACTCAACCCTAAAAAAGCTTAACACACCATAATAAACCATAATAAACGCCACTAAACCCAAAAAACGCAAATATACCATTAAAAAGCCCCAATCCCCTAATAAATGCTAATAAAACCTTAGAAAGCTTAGAAGCACTAATAAACCCGAATATACCCTACTAAACACTAAATAACCCTAATATACCCTCTTAAAAATTAATAAACCACAATGAACAATAATAAACCCTAATAAACCCTAAACATACCCAAATATACCATAATATACCATAATATACCCTAATAAACCCAACTCAATCCTAATAAAACCCTAAAAATACATTATAAATCCTAATAAACCTTGACACACCATAATAAACCCTAATAAAATCATAATAACCCCCAACAAACCCTAAAAAATGCAAATATACCATTAAAAACCCCCAAAACCCTAACAAACCATAATAAATGTTAATAACACCTAAAAATTCTAAAAAATGATAGTAAACCCTAAAAATACCTTTAATAATAATTGTAGTAATAACCCACATGGATGTGCATATTCATGTTCATGGTTTAAATAATAAATCATAATGCACATGCATGTGCATATGCATGTGCATTAGCATGTGAATGATAATAAATAATAAATTATAAATAATAGCGGATGTGCATGTGCATGTGCACGGTAATAAACAATAAATAATAACAAAGTCCACATGAATGTGCATTTTCATGTGAATGATAATAAATAATAACACATGTGATAATAGAATAACGCAAGTGCATTGTGTGTGAACGTGCATGAGAATAAATAATAATAACACATGTGATAATGGAATATCCCAAGTGCATTGAATTTTCATGTGAATGGTAATAAATAATATATAATAACGCACGTGTATGTGCATTTACATGTAATGATAATGATAATGATGCATGCACGTGCATGGTAATAAATAATAAATAAAGATGCACGTGCATGTAAATTTGTATTTGATGATACAGACAATAATAATAATATTAATAATAATAATAATAATAGAATAACGCAAGTGCCTTGCATGTGCACGTGCATAGTAGTAAATAATAAATAAATAACAGTAAATAAGAATGCAATTTCATGTGCATGTGCATTTACATTTGATAATAATATTAATAATACCAATTATAATAATAATAACAATAATAACGCATGCACGTACTTGGTAATAAATAATAAATAACAACGCACATGCATGTGGATTTTAATGTGATAATGATAATAATGATAATATTGATAACAATAATAATAATAATAATAATAATAATAATAATAATAACTGTGATAATAATAATAATAATAATAAAAGAATAATACAAATGCATTGCATATGCACGTGCTTGGTAATAAATAATAAATAATAATGCACGTGCATCTGCATTTGCATGTGATGATAAAAATAATAACAACAACAGTAGTAGTATTGATAATAGTAGTAGTACAAATGCATGTGATAATAGAATATTTAATGTGCAGTACGTGTGCACGTGCATGGTAATAAGTAATAACGTGTGTGCATTGCATTTTCATGTGATGATGCTGACGATTATAATAATAATAATAATAATAATAATAATAATAATAGCGCTTGTGATAATAGAATACTGTGCATGCATTGAATGTGTGTGTTTATGTATTTGCATGAGCATTTCCATGTGCATTTTCATGTGATGATGATAATAATAATAACAACAACAACAACAACAACCACAATAATAATTACAATGACAAGAATAATAATGTATGTGATAATAAAATAACATGTGTGCATTGCATGTGCATGTTCATGGTAATTAAAAATAAATAATAATTCACATGCATGTGCATGTGCATGTGCATGCGATGATAATAATAATAATAATAACAATAATAATAATAATAATAACAACAACAACGCATGTGATAATAGAATAACGCACGTGCATTGCATGTGCAATGCATGATAATAAATAATAACTCATAGTGCATGTGATGATAATAATAACAATAATAGTAATATTAATAATATTAGCGCATGTGATAATAGAATAACACACATGTATTGAATATGCGCATGTATGGTAATAAATAATAATGCACATGCATTTTCATTTTCATTTGATGAAAATAACAATAATAACAATAATAGTAATAATAACAATAACAATAAAAATGCATGTGATAATAGAATAATGTTGGTGCATTGCGTGTGCGCGTGCATGGTAATAAATAATAATGGATGTGCATGTGAATTTTCATGTGATAATAATAATAATAATAATAATAGTAATAATAGTAATAATAATAACAACAACAACATATGCACGTGCATGGAAATAAATAATATGTAATAAATAATAAATAATAACATCTGTGCATTGGCATTTTCATGTGCCGATAATAATAATAATAGTAATAACAATATTGATAATTATTATAATGATAATTATAATAATTATTATGATAATAAGGATAATAATAATGTGTGTAATAATAGAATAACACACGTCCTAACAAACACTAACAAAACCTAACAAACCCTAACAACCACTGATAACCCCTAAGAACCACTAATAAACCCAAATGACACCTAAAACCCACTATTAAACCCTAAAACCCTAATAAACACTAATAAATAATAATAATCTGTAATAAAACATAAAAACACTATTAGACTCTAATAAACGCTACAAAAACTGTAAAACCCCTAATATACAATAAAAACACTATTGAACCATAAAAAATCCTAATAATCACTAAAAACCCTTACAAACACCACAAAACCCACCAAATAATATCCTAAAAAACCGTAAAACCCGCTAATAAACCCTACCAAACCCTTATAACCCCGTAATAAACCATAACAAACTCTAACAACCCCAAATAAATCGTAATAAATTCTAACAACGACAAATAAATCGGAACAAACTAAAACAAACCATAACAAACACATAATAAACCGCAATAAACCCGAACAAGTCATAATAAACCCTAATAAATCGTAATAAACCCAAATGCACATTTATAAACCCTAATAAATAAAATAAACCCAAAGAAACCCTAATAAATCCTAAATAACCCTTAAAAGGTTGATAAACCCTAGAAAAAGCTATTAATGCCTACAAAAGCCCAATAAAACCCTAATATACAATAAAAAACACTAATAAACCATAACAAATCCTAAAGAACACTAATAAACCCTAAAGAACACTAATAAACCCTAAAGAACCGTAATAAACTCTAAAAAACACTAAAAACCCTAAAGAACCCAAAAAACGCTAAAACACATTAGATAAACCCTAAAAACCGCTACAATACCCAAACAAACCCTAAAACACACTAAAAAACCCTAACAACCCCTATCAATCCCGAAAAAAACAAATAAACCCTTAAAACCCCCAAAAACCATTAAAAACCCAACAAATACCATAAAAACCATAAACACCCATTAACAGCCCTTAAAAACCCTAGAAACCACTACAGACCATAAACAACCATTAAAACCCCAAAAAGGCAACAAATAGATACATAAACCCAAAAAACGTTATATAAACCCTAAAAATGCCACATAAAGCCTAGAAACGCAACATAAACACAAAAAACGCTACATAAACCCAAAAGGCACTACATAAATTTTAGAACCGTTACATAAACCCTATACAACGCAACATAAACATTAAAAGATGCTACATAAAACCTAAAAACACAACATAAACCCTAAAAACACTACATGAACCCTAAAAACGTTACATAAACCCTAAAAAATGCAACATAAACACTACAAAACCCTTAAAAATGCTACATAAACCCAGAAAACGCAACATAAACCCTAAAAATGATACATAAAACCTAAACCCTAAACATGCTACATAAACCCTAATAACGTTACATAAACCCTAAAAATTCTACATAAAACTTAAAACCGCTAAAAAACCCTAAAAGCGCTACATAAGCACTAAAAATGCTAAATAAACTCAAACAATGCTACACAAACACTAAAAAATCATACAAAAACCCTAAAGAGGCTTCAAAACCCTCAAAATTATTAAACCCTAATATACCATAATATAAAATAATAAACCCTAATAAACCCCTAATAAACTCTAATAATCCCTAAAAACACATCATAATCCCCAAAACACTAATAGACTCTACTCAACCCTAATAAAACCCCAAAAATACCTAATAAACCCTAAGAAATGATAATAAAGCCTAATAAACCCTAAAAACACGTTAATAAAACCTAAACAACCCTATCCAACCCTAATAGACACTAATAAACACTAATAAACCATAATAAACCCCAAAAAATCCCTAAAAATCCCTAATAAACCATAAATAAATCTAAATAAACCCTACTCAACCCTAACAAACCTTAACACTCCATAATGACACCTAATAAAACCCTACAAAACCCTAATAACGAAAACAAGCGCTAGTATACCTTAAAAATCCCTATAAACCCTCATAAACTCTAATATAACCTAATAAACCCTAAAAAACTAAAAAATATTAAAATATGATCACAAACAATAAACACGGGCTATATTACCAAAAAAGACATAAAAACACTAATATAACCTAATAAAGATAAAACCGCTAATATACCTAAATTTTTTGAAGAAACCATAATAAACCATGATAACTCTAATATAACCTAAGAAACCCTCAAAAAACACACAAACAAAAACAAAATTCTCACAATAATAAAAAATGGTATATTATCTAAAAAGACTTATCCAAAGTAATATTACATAATAAAACAAAAAAACTAATAAACCCCCAACAAACCCTAATAAACCATAAAAATCCCTAATAAACCCTAATAAAAACAAATAAAACCAAATAAAACCATAATAAAACCCTAAAAATACCTTATCAACCCTAATAAAACTTGACACACCATAAGAAAACCTAATAAAACCCAACTAATCCCCAATAATCAAAATACGCAAACAAACCATCAAAAAGTCCTAGAAACTGTAATAAACCATACAAAATTCTAATAAAACCTAATAAACCATAAAAAATGCTCAAAAAAGCTAAAAACGCACTAATAAAACCTAAAAAGTCTTAATAACCCCTCATAAATAATAACAAAAACCAAAAAACACTCATATACCCTAATAAAAAAACTAACAAACCCTAGTAAACCCAACAAATCCTTAGAAAACCCCGATAAACACTACTCAACCCTAATAAACCCTAATAAAACCCTAAATAAACCTACTCAACCCTAACAAAACCCTAAAAATACCTACTCAACCCTAATAAACCTCAAAACACTATAATAAACCATAACAAACCCCACTAAACCCTAAAAACGCAAATATACCATTAAAAAGCCCTAAAACCCTGAAAAATGTTAATAAACCTAACAAAGCTTAAAAGCACTGATAAACCTTAATAAACACTACTAAACCCTAAAAAACCCTAAAATACGCTCTTAAAAATTAATAAACCATAATGAATGATAATAAACCCTAATAAATCCTAAACAGACCCAAATATACCATAATATACCATAATATACCCTAATAAACCAAACTCAATCCTAATAAAACTATAAAAATACCTAATAAACCCTAATAAACCCTAACACACCATAATATACCCTAATAAAATCCTAATAACCCCCACCAGACCCTAAAAAACTCTAATATACAATTAAAAAAAACCTAAAACCCTAACAAACCATAATAAATGTTAATAACACCTAAAAATTCTAAAAATACTATTAAACCCTAAAAATACCTCAAATAATAATAATAGTAATAACGCACGTGCATGTGAATATGCTTGCGCATTCACATGTGAATGATAATAAATAATAACGCATGTGAATTACTTGTGTATGTGAATGTGCATGTGAATGATAATAAATAATAAATAATAACACACATCCAAAAGAATGTTCATGTGAATGTGCATGTGCATCTACATCGTAATAAAAAATAATTAATAACCAAGTCCACAAGAATGTTCATTTTCATGTGAATGGTAATAAATAATAAATAATAACACATGTGATAATAGAATAATGTGTGTGCATTGTGTGTGCACGTGCATGAGAATAAATAATAATAACACATGTGATAATAGAATAATGCAAGTGCATTGCATTTTCATGTGCATGATAATAAATAATATATAATAACGCACGTGCATGTGTATTTTCATGTAATGATAATGATAATGACACATGCACGTGCATGGTAATAAATAATAAATAACAACGCACGTTCATGTGCATTTGTATTTTATGTTACAAACAACAACAACAACAATAATAATAATGATAATAATAATAATAGAATAACACTAGTTCATTTCATGTGCACGTGCATAGTAGTAAGTAATAAATAAATAATAATAAATAAGAATTCACATGCATGTGCTTGTGCATTTACATTTGATGATAATATTAATAATACTAATTGTAATTATAATAATAATGTATGCATGTGCATGGTAATAAATAATAAATAATAGTGCATGTGAATGTGCATTTGCATATGATAATGAAAATAATAATAATAATGATAATAATGATAATAATAATAATAATAATAATAATTGTGATAATAATAATAATAAAAGAATAATACAAGTGCCCTTCATATTCACATTCATGGTAATAAATAATAAATAATAACGCACGTGCGTCTACATTTTCATGTGATGATAGTAATAATAACAACAATAGTAATAATAGTAGTGGTGGTGGTGATAATAGTAGTAGTACCAATGCACGTGATAATAGAATATTGCATGTGCATTACGTGTGCCCGTGCTTGGTATAAATAATAATGCCCATGCATTGCATTTTCATGTGATGATGGTGATGATGATGATGATGATAATATTATTATTATTGTTAACAATGCATGTTATAATAGAATAACACACGTGCATTGAATGTGCGTGTATGTGGATTCGCTTGTGAATTTGCATGTGATGATAACAACAACAAAAACAACAACAACAACCACTATAATAAAAATAATAATAATAGTAACAACGCATGTGATAATAAAATAATGTTTGTGCATTGCATGTGCACGTGCATGTTAATAAAAATATAATAATAAGTCATGTGAATGTGCATGTGAATGTGGAATAGATGATAATAATAATAATAATAATAATAACAATAATAATATTAATAATAACAATAATAATGAATTATAGTTCATTCAAAAAACAGCAGACAGGACAAAAATGATAGAAATGGGGTCAATTTAAAACGAACACCCGAAGAAGAAGTTATGCCTAGTTTAGTGTGTTGTGGGTTTCTAAGGTTTTTAGGTTCTATGAGAGTTGCACAATTTAAAACGACAATAACTTCTGCTATGTGTGTTCATTTTTCCTCTACCATATATCAAATCAAATATTGTGAAAAGATACACACTCTGGAAACCACTAGAACCCTTTCTAACATTCTTCAACCCCCAAAAAGTCCCAAAATCCATTTGGATGGTCAAAAGATTGGCTTCTGGTGTCTGTTTTGCAATAACTTCTTCTATGGGTGTCTCTTTTTCCTCTACCAAAAATCAAATCAAAGCTTGTGACTATTCCTACACTCTTATAACCACTATAGCACCTTCTCACATCCTTGATGGCCCAAAAAGGTACATAAACCCTCCAAAAGACCATAACATCTACTCCGGGAGACCGTTTTGCCTCCACCATATATCAAATCGAAGATTTCGACTAGATCTACACATCTGTGACCAATATGAACACCTTATCACTTTCTTAAAGTCCCAAAAAGTCCTTTAGTCCTCAAATGACCATAACTTCTACTCTGGGAGTCTGTTTCACCTCTACCACATATCAAATTGAAGCTTGAGACTAGCTCTACACATCTGTGACAACCATGAACAACTAAATAACCATAAAAAACCATGAATAACCTCATAAACACTAAAAATAATTAAAAACCATGCAAAACCCTAACAAACCTGAACAAACCCTAACAAACACTAACAAATCTGAACAAACCCTATCAAACCCTAACAATCTCTAAAAAACCCCAAAAAACCCTAAAAACATAATAAACCTTAAAAAACCCTAAAAAACTATATAAAGCCCTAAAAAATCCCCAATAAGCACTATGAAACCCCAATAAACCCAACAAACCCAAAGAAACCCTAAAAATCTTTAAGAAACCATAAGAAACCCTAACAGAACCCTAAAAATCCTAACAAAACCCTAAGAAAACCTAAAAACACTAACACACCATTAGAAACCCTAACACACCTTTAGAAACCCTAACACACCCTTAGAAACCCTAGAACGCACTTAGAAACACCAACACACCCATAGAAACCCTAACACAACCTTACAAACCGGTAGAAACCATATCACACCCTTAGAAACCCAAACCCACCCATAAAAACTGTAACCCTAGCTTAGAAACCGTAACACGCCCTTAGAAACCCTAACAAAACCTTATACTCCCTAAATAACTCTAATAAGAACTAATAAATCCTAACAAACCCTAAAAACCAATAATAAACCATAATAAACCCTAATGTCCTCTACTAAACCCTAATAAACAGTAATAAATCGTAATAAACCCTAAAAACCCTATTAGACCCCAATAAATGCTACAAAATACCGAAAAACCCAAACATACAACAAAAATTCTATTAAACCATTCAAAACGTTAATATTCACAAAATAACCCTAACAAACCCGGAACAACCTCACAAAACCCTAAAAAATAAAAAAAACCCTAAAAATCCTTTAAACCCTAAAAAACCCTAAAAATTCCTAAAACCCCTAAAAACATGAAAAAACCGAAAAAACCTGAAAAAAACCTAAAACCCCTAAAAACATCCAAAAAACCTCCAAAAAACTCAAGAAAACCTCAAGAAAAACTCAGAAAATGCTAAAAACCTTTAAAAATGCTAAATAACCCTAAAAAACTTAAAAAGGCCTAATAAATCCTAACCAGCCCTATGAATCCCTTAAAAACCCTAAACCCCCCTAGAAAACCCTAAAAACCTCAAAAGACACCCTAATACACCATAAAAAACCCTAAAGAACCCTAAAATCCCTAAAGAACCACTAAAGCCACCAACAACGCTATATAAACCCTAACAATTGCTAAAAAAACCGAAAAATGCGTCAAAACCCACAAAATGCAACAAACCCCCAAAAATGATAAAATAACCCTAACAAAGCATAAAAAATCCAAACACACCCATAAAACCCAAAAAACACATAAAACCCCAAACAACTCAAACAAACCGTACCAAAACCTAAAAACCCTAACAAAACCTAACAAACCCTAACAACCACTAATAAAACCTATGCACTACTAATATACCCTAATAACCCCTAAAACCCACTATTAAACCCTAAAACCCCTAATAAACTCTAAGAAATCATAATAACCTGTTATAACCACTAACAAACTCTATTAGACCCTAATAGACACTACAAAAGTCCTAAAACCCCTAATATACAATAATAACACTATTGAACCATAATAAACCCTAATAATAACTTAAAAATCCTAAAGAACCCAGAAAACACTAATACACATTATATAAACCCTAAAAACTGCTACAAAACAAAAACACACCCAAAAACACACTAAAAAACCCTAACGACTCCTATTAATCACAAAAAAACAAATAAACCCATAAACCCCCCACAAAAAACCATTAAAAAGCTATCAGATACCATAAAAAACCATAAAACCCGTTAACAACCCTTAAAAACCTAAAAAAACTACAAACCATAAACAACCATGAAAACCCTAAAAAGGCTTCAAATAAATATATAAACCCTAAAAATGTTACATAAACCATTGAAAATGCAACAAAAACCTTAAAAATGAAACATAATCTAAAAAATGCAACATAAACCCAAAAAACTCTACATAAACCCTAAAAGCACTACATAAACCCTACAACTATAACATAAACCCTAAAAAACATGACATAATCCCTAAAAAAAGCAACATAATCTTAAAAAACGCTACATAAAACCTAAAATATATATATAAACCCTAAATACACTACCTGGACCCTAAAAACGTTACATAAACCCTAAAAATGCAACATAAACGCTACATCACCCCTAAAAACGCTACATAAACCAAGAAAACACAACATAAACCCTAAAAATGCTACATAAAACCTAAACCCAAAACACGCTACAAAAAACCTAAAAACGTTACACAAACCCTAAAAATTATACATAAAATCTGAAACTGCTAACTAAACCCTAAAAACGCTACATAAACACTAAAAACGCTACATAAACACTAAAAATGCTACATAAACTCTAACAACACCACAAAAACCCTAAAAATGCTACAAAAACCCTAAAGACGCTTTTATACCCTCAAATATATTAAACCTTAATATACCATAATATAAAAAATTAAACCCTAATAAAACCCTAAGTATCTCTAATAATCTCTAAAAAGACCTTATAATCCCTAAAAACCCTAAAAAGCCCTAATAAACTATAAATAAATCCAAATAAACCCTACTCAACCCTAACAAACCATAACACACCATAATAACCCCTAATAAAACCCTACAATACCATAATAAAGAAAACGAATGCTAGTATACCTTAAAAAATCCCTAGAAACCCTGATAAACTATAATATAACCTAATAAACCCTAAAAATGCTCACAAACAATAAAAAAACGATCACAAACAATAAAAACGTGCTATATTACCTAAAAAGACCGAAAAACACTAAAATAACTTAATAATGACAAAAAATTCTAATATACCATAAAAATCCCAAGAAACCCTAATAAACCATAGTAAACTCTAATATTAACTAATAAACCCTAAAAATGCTCCCCAACAAAAAAATTCTCACAAACAATAAGAACATGATATATTATCCCAAAAGACCTAATAAACACTAATATAACATAATAAAACAAATAAACTAATAAACCCTTAACAAACCCTAATAAACCCAAAAATCCCTAATAAACCCTAATAAAAACTAATAGGAAAAGAAGGCTCGAGTCCAGGCTATTCCTGGAACCCCCCAAAATTTATTAAACAAAAAGACACAAACACTGCATACAAGGGAGGGGAGGGGTCGAATGACCCACACCCAAAAACCCTTACAACCCACGCCAAAGAAAGAAAAACAAAGAAAGAAAAAGACACAAAAACAGACAAAACCGCAGCATCATCACGTCACATCCAGCCAGTACCAACATCCAACAGCACTACATCCAGTGTTAACCAGCATCCAGCAGCTCACAGCTAACCAACAACCAGCATTCAGACTACAGCAGCAAACAACATCCAGCAGCAGCAACCAGCCAACTAGCATCCACAATAAACTAGCAACCAGCATCTTCATTTTCAGACAGCCAGCACCTCTTTCGACCACCAAACATCTCCCAGCATCCCACCTCCACTCCAGTAGCACAGCAACAAACTCATCCACAGCAGCAGCAAATACCAAACAGCCACATGTCATAAAACGAACTAAACCCCAATAAACCAAAAAATGCAAACAAACCAATAAAAACCCCTAGAAACCCTAATAAACCATAATAAATTAAAATAAAATCTAATAGACCATTAAAAATGCTAACAAACACTAAAAACACAGTAATAAAATCTAAAAAGTCATAGAAACACCTCATATATATTAAAAAAACTAAAAAAACACTCATATACCCTAATAAAAACACTAACAAGCGCTAGTAAACCCTAAAAATCCCTAACAAACCCTAATAAAGCATACTCAACCCTAATAAACCCTAATAAAACCATAAAGATACTGACTCAACCCTAATAAAACCCTAAAAATTCAATCAACCCAAATAAACCTTAACATGCCATTATAAACCATAATAAACCCCAATAATCCCTAAAAAATGCAAATATACCATTAAAAATCCCAAAAGCCCCTAATAAATGCTAATAAAACATAACAAAGCTTAATAGTTCTAATAAACCAGAATAAACACTACTAAACACTAAAAACCCTAATATACCCTCTTAAAAATTAATAAGCCCCAATGAACCATAATTAACCACAATAAATCCTAAATATACACAAATATACCAAAATATACCATAATATACCATAATAAACCCAACTCAATCATAATAAAACCCTAAAAATACCTAATAAACCCTAATAAATCTTGATACACCATAATAAACCCTAATAAAATCCTAATAACCCCCACCAAACCCTAAAAACGCTAATTTACCATTAAAAGACCTAAAACCCTCACAAACCATAATAAATGTTAATAACACCTAAAAATCCGAAAAAATGATAATAAACCCTAAAAATACCTCTAATAATAGTAGCAGTAATAACACAGGTGCATGTGCATGGTTTTAATAATAAATCATAACGCACGTGCATGTGCAAATGCCAGCGCATTTGCATGTGAATGATAAGAAATAATAGATTATTATTAATAACTAATGTGAATTTCATGTGTATATGCATGTGCATGTGAATGATAATAAATAATATATAATTACGCACATACAAGTGCATGTGCATGTGCATGTGCGTGGTAATAAACAATAAATAATAACCAAGTCTACATGAATGTGCATTTTCATGTGAATGATAATAAATAATAAATAATAACACATGTGATAATAGAATAACGCATGTGCATTGCGTGTGCACGTGCATTAGAATAAATAATAATAACACAAGTGATGATATAATAATGCAAGTGCATTACATTTTCATGTGCGTGATAATAAATAATATATAATAATGCATGTGCATGTGCATACACATGTAATGATAATGATAATGACGCATTCACGTGCATGGTAATAAATAATAAATAACAACGCATGTGCATGTGCATTTGTATTTCATGATACAAAAAAAACAACAACAACAAGAATAATAATAATAATAATAATAGAATAACACATGTTCATTTCATGTGTATGTGCATAGTAGTAAATAATAAAAAAATAATAATAAATAAGAACGCACATGCAAGTGCATGCACATTTACATTTGATGATAATATTAGTAATACTAAGTGTAATAATAATAATAATAATAATGCATGCACATGCATGGTAATAAATAATAAATAACAATGCACATTCATGTGCATTTGCATATGATAATGATAATAATAATGATAATGATAATAATAATAATAATATTATTATTAAAAACTGTAATGATAATAATAATAATAATAAAAGAATAATACTAGTTCATTGCATATGCATGTACATGGTAATAAATAATAAATCATAATGCACATGCATCTACATTTGCATGTGATGATAGTAATAATAACAATAATAGTAATAATAGTAGCAGTGGTGGTGATAATAGTAGTAGTACTGATGCATACGATAATTGAATATTGCATGTGCATTATGTGTGCATGTGTATTATAATAAATAATAACTATCATGAATTGCATTTGCATGTGATGATGATGATGATGATAATAATAATAATAATTTTAATAATTTTAATAATAACAACACATGTGATAATAGAATAAAGAACGTTCACTAAATGTGCATGTATGTGCATTTGGATGTGCATTTCCATGTGATGATAATAACAACAACAACAACAACAACAACAAAAAAAAACAACAAGAAATTGGGAGGCGGCGATGCTGTCCACGAGCGAACTTGAATGAAACTCTAATCCCAACTATCAAAAGGGGGTCCTGAATGACATATCCTTTGTGGAAGTTGTCGCGGGTTGTGCCACTTGTGCAGAATCAGATACCTCTGACAGTATTGCTCCAAAAAAATATAGACATTGAGGACTATCAACGATTTTTTCTCCAACCATGAGGTACACATACTCTCTTTAGATATTCGATTTATTCTCATTGGTATGTTTTTCAAGCGTCAACCTTCACTGGTGTTTCTGCGCAAAACCATGGAGTGTATTGGCTTCACAAATTTTCATATCGGACTACTGAATTCGTGGCATGTTTGTTTTTGTTTTTCCTAGGATAATGACTATTATCGATTCTGGACCAGTGGTTCTTGGACTTTTGGGGGATCTCTTATGAAAATCTTCAAGTGGACTCCATATTTTTATGTAGGTTCCGAAACCCTCCATCGTTCTTATATGGATTAGTTTCCCTAGGTTACCTCTTCATCTCTTCAAACAGAACACTTTATTTCCCATTGATGAACTATTCAGACACCCAATTAGGTTAGACACCACAACTTCGACTCTTTCAAGACCTTAAATCACTAGGATTTGTACTGAAGTTGACATCTCCCATGAATTGGAATCACGTTTTTGTCTTCAAAATTGCGACAATGGGATTTTTCAAGAAGTTGTCTTTGAAAATGTTCCAGATTACTGTAAAAAATGTTCTAGAATTGGCTATTTATGAAATATTGTGAGGCTAAAATGGATACTTCCTCCTATCCCCCACATTTCAAGTCAATTTGGGTGGAAAATACTGCTACAAAGAGCACTACTGATAAACCTGTAGAGAGCAGCAATGTTTTAAGTTCCGCAGCTGTTTCTAATACTACTCCTGAGCCATCTGCTCCGGATTTTAAGACTCTTAATATTGAGAGTAGTATATCAGTTGAGTAGGGTGAACCCTCTAATGTTAAACATTTTCTGGATCAAATCCTGGAATCATGCCCTACGCAACCTCACTACACACCCTTTCTGGAGGCTGAAGATAAAGCTCCTCAAATTGAGGAGGACTTCTTAAAATCCAGCTCTAGAAAAGGGAAAAAACAAATGGTGGATGTTGATGGATTCATCACTCCCAGTCCCCAAAAAACATGGAAACGAAGGTACTACTCTAAAATTGAACAAAAAATTGTGACAAGATCACTCGTTGCTTCCCAAAAGGACAACACTGAAACTACAACATTAACAAGTGCAGTTGATCTGACAGCTGTCACTTCTGATGCTACTTGGGAAATTGTTCCAGATTTTCCTATGAAGATTAGGGTTGACCCTATTTTACCTCATGAGGGGAATATGAATGAATACTTAGATAATATTGTTGAAATAGAATATCAAAGGCTCAGAAATGTAGAAATCTATGCGGATAGTTATCTCGACATCAAATGTCGAGTGTTTAATAAGAAGTTGGTGAAAGATTCCAAACAAACTCTCTAATTTATTATCAGTGCTGCTTTGTTTTTTGACTGCATTCTTATTTTATGTCATGGTCATTCCTGCATGTCACCTTTCATAGATGTTGTTGCTTTATATTTTGAGGTCTTGGAGATTTCTCGAAGTTGATGCAATTTTGCTGGACACATTTCTTTCTTGGAGGTCCATTGCATGGACTCTCCGTGGCTTGCTTCATATGTCCTGCTGAAGTTTTTGGAGGTGCTGGAGTGGATTGAACTAGACACCTTGGATGGATCCCTCTTGAATTTGATCCCCTTACTGCATGAGGTGATCTTTTACTTAAGGCAAGGTTTTTGTATGTTTGCTTCTTTGTGAATTGTTGATTGACCTTTGTTGTTACATAATCATGAATCTATTTCAAATTTTAGCTGGTGTAAACTCATTAAACCTCAAACATGCATTATAGCTATTTTTATTTAATAAATTTCTTTGGGTCATGAATTGGGTGACCAATTCATGTCACCACTTGTCGTTAAAAAACAACAACAACCACAATAATAATAATAACAATAATAATAACAACGCATGCGATAATAAAATAACCTGTGTGAATTGCATGTGCACGTGCATGGTAATAAAAATATTATAATAACTCACGTGCATGTGAATGTGCATTTTCATGAGATGATGATAATAATAATAATTGTTATAACAGTAATAATAAGTTATAGTTGTTTGATAAAATAGAAGACATGACAAAAGTGCTAGAAATGGTGTCTCGAAAAACCTAACAAATCAAAAAGTCATTAAAAAAGGAATAAATTCTTCTTCAAGTGTCCATTTACACTTCATGAAAAGTCAAACTAAATCTCATGGATTGAAATACAACAAAAACAAGTTCTTGAGGCATAATAGACACACAGATCAGAAGTTATGACCATTTTAAGAAAAATTTGATAGGGATCCGGACACGGAAATGGAGTTTTGGAGGCATTCTAATGGGTTTTGGAGATTTTAGGATCCCAAGAATGAAGTGAACATTGTTCAAGTTATTCTTATACGTAGATCTCTTTTCCTCCTTCTATTTGATATGTGGTAGAGCTCAAATGGACAAACGGAGTGAAAGTTATGGCCATTTCAAGTTGGACTTTTTTGGAGTGGTATAACTAATATATCTTTTGTTTCTTTGATATTCTCACAATTTCGATTATAATGGATCCTCACTCATCTCTCGAGATTTTATTTTTCTAGTCACAACACTCAAACAGACACCCTAAGGAGAACTTATTCCTATTTTAGTGAGTTGCGGGTTTCTAAGGTTTTTAGGTTCTAGGAGGGTTGTTCAATTTAAAACGACTATAACTTCTTCTACGTGTGTTCATTTTGGCTCTACCACATATCAAATCGAACATTGTTAAAAGATACACACTCTGGTAACCACTGAAACCATTTCTGGCATTCTTCAACCCCCAAAAAGACCCAAAATCCCTTTGTATGGTCAAAATATTGGCTTCTGGTGTCTGTATTGCAATAAATTATTCTATGGGGGTCAGTTTTGCGCTACCACATATCAAATTGAAGCTTGAGACTAAAACTACACTCCTATAACCACTGAAGCACCTTCTCACATGCTTTAAGGACCAAAAAGGTACATAACCCCTACAAAGACCATAACTTCTACTTCGGGAGTCTGTTATGCCTCTACCATATATCAAATCGAAGCTTTCAACTAGATCTACACATCTGTGACCAATAGGAACACCTTATCACATTCTTAAAGACCCAAAAGGTCCTTAAGTCAAACAAATGACCATAACTTCTGCTCCGGGTGTCTGTTTCACCTATATCACATATCAAATTGAATCTTGCGACTAGCTCTACACATCTATGACAACCATGAACAAATAAATAACCCTAAAACCATGAACAACCCCATAAACACTAAAACCCATTAAAAACCAGTAAAAACCCTAACAAACACTAACAAATCCTAACAAATCCAAAAAAACCCCAAAAAACCATAAATAAACATAAAAAACCCAAAAAACCCTAACAAGCCCTAACAAACCCCGTGTAGCACTAAGAAACCCTAATAGACACAAGAAACCCGGAGAAACCCTAAAAACCACCTAAGAAACCATAAGAAACCCTAACATAATCCTAAAAACCCTAAAAACCCTAACCAAACCCTAAACAAACCTATGAAACACTAACACACCCTTATAAACCCTAACACACCCGTAGAAACCCTAGCACGCCCTTAAAAACACCAACAAACCCATAAAAACCCTAACACAGCCTTAGAAACCATATCACACCCTTAGAAACCCTAACCCACCCATAAAAATACAAACCAACCCTTAGAAACCCTAACACACCCTTAGAAACCCTAATAAACCCTTATACACCCTAAATCACTATAATAAGCACTAATAAATCCTAACAAACCCAACCAACCAATAATAAACCATAATAAACACTAATAAACCCTAAAACCCACTCTTAAACCCTAATAACTTCTTCTACGTGTGTTCATTTTGGATCTACCACATATCAAATCGAACATTGTTAAAAGATACACACTTTGGTAACCACTGAAACCCCTTCAGACATTCTTCAACCCCCCAAAAGACCCAAAATCCCTTTGGATGGTCAAAATATTGGCTTCTGGTGTCCGTTTTTCAATAACTTCTTCTATGGGTGTCTGTTTTACCTCTACCACATATCAAAACGAATCTTGAGACTAGAGCTACACTCTTATAACCACTGAAGCACCTTCTAACATCCTTGAAGGCCTAAAAAGGTACTTAAATCCTCCAAAAGACCATAACTTCTACTTCGGGTGTCTGTTTTACGTCTACCATATATCAAATCGATGCTTTCGACTTGATCTACACATCTGTGACAAATAAAAACACCATATCACCTTCTTAATGACCCAAATGGTCATAAATTCCTCCAAATGACTATAACTTCTGCTTTGGGTGTCCGATTCACCTCTATCACAAATCAAATTAAAGCATCTGACTAGATCTACACATCTGTGACAACTATGAACAACTTAATAACCCTAATAAACCCTGAATAACTCCATAAACACTAAAAACCATTAAAAACACGCAAAATCCTAACAAACCCTAACAGACACTAACAAACCGTAACAAACCGTAACAAACCCCAAAAAACCCTAAAAAACATAACAAAACTTAAAATACCCTAGAAAACCCTAACAAGCCCTAACAAACACAAAGAAGCACTAACAAAACCCCAATAAACATAAAAAACCCAAAGAAACCCTAAAAAACCCTATAAAACCATATGAAACAATAACATAACCCTAAAGCCATAAAAAACCTAAAAAAACCCTATGTAAACCTATGAAACACTACCACACCCTTAGAAACCCTAAAACAACCTTAGAAATCCAACACACCCTTAGAAACTCTAGCACACCCTTAGAAACCCTAACGCACCCATAGAAACCCTAACAAAACCTTAGAAATCCTTAGAAAGCACAACACACCCTTATAAACCCTAACCTGCCCATAAAAACCCTAACCCAACCTTTGAAACCCTAACATACATTTAGAAACCCTAACAAACCCTTAGACACTCTAAATAACTCTAATAAGAACTAATAAATCCTAACAAACACTACCAACCGATAATAAACCCTAATAAACCCTAAAGCCCAATACTAAACCCTAATAAACACCAATAAATAGTAATAAACCCTAAAAAACTTATTAGACCCCAATAAAAGCTACAAAATACCTAAAAACCCAAATATACAAGAAAAATTCTATTAAACCATTCAAAATGCTAAGATTCACAAAAAAACCCTAACAAACCTGGCAAAACTTGACACAACCCTAAAAAACCATAAAACCCAAAAAAACCCAAAAAAACCCAAAAAAACCCTAAAAACAATAAAAACCCTAAAAATCCTAAAAACCCCTAAAAACCGAAAAAAGGAAAAAAACACAAAAAATATCCGAAAAACCCTTAAAAACCTCAAAAAACACAAAAAAAAAACACTAAAAAACCTACAAACTACTACAACCGCTAAAAACACTAAAAAGCCTAAAAATGCCTAACAACCCCCTAAACAACCCTATGAAACCCTTAAAACCCCAAAACAACCCCTAGCAAACCCTAAAAACTTCAAAAGAAACCCTAATACACCCGCCCACCCCCTGGACACCTTTTACCCCCTGGACAGCCCCGCCACCCTCGTGGACAGTCCCCCTGGACACCCCATACCCCCTGGACAACCCAACCACCACCATGGATAGCCCGCCCACCCCTAGACACCCCTACCTCCCTGGACAGCTCCCCAACCCCGTGGGCAGCCCTCCCACCCCCAGACACTCCCCCCACCCCCCGGATACCCCCACCCCCTGGACACTGGACACCTCATACCCCCAAGACAGCACCCCTCCCCCCAATGGACAGCTCGCCCGCCCTCTGGACACGCCCTCCCCCCTGGATAGCTCCTCCACCCTTGTGGACAGACCTCCCACCCCCCTAGACACCATGTACCCCATGGATATCCCTTCCACCCCCATGGACAGCCCTCCCCTGATTACACAGAAGCAGATAACTCTGCATTTCGCCCGATTTCCAAAATCCCACGCGTAGGTGAACTCTAACCCAAGGGGTGAACTTGACTTGGGGAACTAATTGGGTAATGAATGGTATGACCATAGGGGTGCCAATAATGATTTATTTAACATGATTGAATGATTTGGTATTCCTATAACACATAATGGGACCTGAGTCATGTGCCTCTTATATGAGACCTACTGAAAATGAATATAAATAAATTTTAATTTAATTTTTGAGTACTTGTTCATTGATTAATGATTTGGAATTCCATGATTAAAACAACCAAAGATTCATGTTAAAAACATAGCTTTTAATTCTATTTTGAAACCCCCTTGGATTCTTGATGATTTGGTTTAGAATACCTTGGGGAAATCTACCTTGGATTCATAGTGATTTTGATTTAGGAAGCCTTGGAGAAGTCCCCCTTGGATTCTAAACTAGAGCCCTCTCTCTTTACATAGGCGGGAAACTCCTTCCTCCCTATAAATTCATCTGAAGTCAATCGATTTTTTTATTCTGCACTCCAAATATGTAATGCTTAACATAGTTTTAATGTTTTCCATCTATTATTTTTTGTTTCTATTTTGATATGACCTAAACCAGGTAATGACTTGTGTGGAATGACATACCAAATAAGTGTAGTTTGATTTGTTTTCTATTTTCATTATACAATTCAAGTGTCATTATTATATGAATCAACTTGATTTGAAGTCTTCATAGCCACTCCTTTTATGTAGTTAGTGAATCATATTGACTAATGGAGGTGCTGGTGAGATGTATCCCCACTCAAAGATGGTAAATGGTTTGTTTAGTCATATTTTCTCAAGGTGGGTAGTGGATATAAGGATTATCCATGTGAAGGGATTGGGGATGACTGGGGTAGTGGGGTAGGTGGTTTTCCTTTTTTATAGTGGGGTGATATGGTACTTTCTGTGGACTTTAGTTTGGGTGTTCTAAAATGTACTAACTTCTCACAATATTTCTATTTTTAGGATCAATAAATTATTTAAAAAACTCTCATTGCACATTCTACATCTTTCATGAAAATCCTTCACTATGTAATATCTTGAAAAATGTTCTATCAGGACTATGATGTCTTCTTGTATGTGATAAATTAAAAAATTGTAAAACACATATCACCTCAAATTTAGGCCCACATAACTGAATTAGTATATCTTAACATTGTTTTAACAGTTAACGACATCAACTAGAAACTCCTTCCTTTATCATTTACATAAATATATTTTAGATTAAGATTCAATCTTATTGAATTGATTATAACCAAATAACTTATAATAATTCTTTTTACAGAATGGATAGAAGTTATATGTATGAAACTGATCGGATCTCAAGTGATTTTCAAAATAATTCAGGGAGATCTTTATATTTTTCATTTCACAATACTTCAGATAGTGTTCGCATACACTTCCCATGTTCCAATTGTGTTGGTAGAACTTGGTTTAGCCATGAAGAAGTTAGCTACCACATAACCAAATAAGGTTTTCAAGAAAACTACAATGTGTGGTATCACAATGAGGAGAAAATGAAATCTCAAATTGCTGATGATCGAAATGAAAGGACCAAACTGGAGAATTTTTTATATGACTAGTTTCCATTTATTCGTCATCATGAAAAATAAAGGATTTCTACTCAAGAAGACTTAGATATGAGGATAGATGATGCATCTAATAAAAATGAGGATATTGTCAAGGTGAAAAAATTGAATGATTCTACCATGACTTCAGTATATCGACAGTATGATAAAATGAAAAGGCCATAATTTTTAATCTGATTATTTCATGGGAAATCTATGTATGGTATTTCTAATACAGTAATCGATTACATTTTGGCTTCTTGAAGGATTTACTTCTACATGATGTAGATATTCCCTCAAACCACTATATGGAATGGAAGTTAGTTGAGGAACTTGGATTTTCAAGAAACAAAATTCATGCTTTCCCATAAGATTGCAGTTTATTTTGGGAGGAAACTGCTGAATGAAATGATTGTATAAAATGTGGCACATCCCGCTGGAAGTCAAAATTTTATGGAACACCATCCCACGTGCCACAAAAAGTAATGTGGAACTTTCCATTGATCCCTAAACTCTAGAATATTTTTATGTCTAATGAAATATCAATAAAAATGATATGGAATGATACTGAGAGAAAGAAGACTAATGATGACTTGGTTCACCCTACAAATGGATTTTCAGGGTAGAGATTTGATGCTCGATATCCTGATTTTACGGTTGACGTGCGTAATGTGAGGTTGGGTCTTTCATGCAATGGTTTTAATCCATTTTGGAAGATTATTACTTTTCACAACACATGGATAGTTTTTATACACATTTATAATCATCCCCCATGGTTGTGTATGAAAAAACCTTTCCCTTTCATGTGTATACTCATATCTGGCCCTTCTGATCCTGGCATTGATACTGACGTATACATGCAACCTTTAATAAAAGAGTTAAAACTTCTTTGGGATGTGTGTGTGTGTGCACATACGATGCATATTTGAAAGACATATTTCAGATACCTGATGCGCTTATGTGGATGATAAATGATTTTTCAGCTTATAAAATTATGTATGGATGGAGCATGATGGGAAAACTGTCATGTCTTGTTTGTATGAAGAATACACGATCCAGAATACTGAAACATCATTGTAGTTTCAGTTTTATGGGACATCAATGATTTTTGGAAATGGATCATCGATATATAAATAATCGCAGATGATTTGATAATACCATGATGATCGATGATCCACCTCAGCGTATGTCTGGAACTGATGTTCTTAATGAATCGAAAGATTTCAGTTTTTCATTCGAGAATGGTCAAATGAAATCTGGAAAGAGAAAGAATGTTTCCACTGAAACCTGTTACAATTGGAGGAAGGGGAGTATCTTTTTTGATTTTCCTTATTGGTCAACCAATTTGTTACGTCAATGCTTATACGTAATGCACATTGAAAAGATTATATGTGAAATTTTTCTTTCGATACTTATAAATGTTAAGGGAAATACAAAAAATGATTTACGGTCTCGACATGACTTGGTGGATTGGGGCATCAGACCAGAATTGCATCCTGTGCGTATCAGTGAAAATAAACGGCATGTTCTATATGCTTCTTATGTGGTGACACCTATGAAAAAAAACAATTTCTGGAGGTATTAGAGACTATTAGAGTTCCTAATGGCTATTCAAGCAACATATCTAAATGGGTTAACAGAAGAGAGTTGAAGCTAAAATATTTTAAGACTCATGATTATCACATTCTTCTACATGAGTTGATTCCAATAGAAATCCGTCATCTTTTTTACAATAAGGTAAGGGTGACTGTTATTCAGTTGTGCCATTTTTTAAGGATCTTTGTGCTAAGAATTTATCCCAAGTATTTCTTGCAAAAAATGTTGACAGATGCCCCATTAATTTTTTGTGCGTTGAAGGGAATATTTCCTCCATCATTTTTCACATGCATGCTACTTCTGACTATCCATATTCCCACTAAAATACTTCTCAGAGGACCTATTTCTTTTTTTGGGATGTATCTAACTGAAAGAAATATGTACACATTAAAGTCTTTTGTCCTAAATATGAATAATCTTGAAGGTTCTATCATGAACAGTTACTTGGATCAAGAATGTATGGATTTCTGCTCAATGTATTTGTCTGATTCTACTACATGAATGAAAAGACCAATGAGAAATAAAGAAGAACAATATGAGCAAATTGAACCCAGTTTTCCATCACATTCTCAAACAGGAGGAATTCCTTGATCATATACATTGAAGACATTAATCCTTGAAGAGCGGGAGATGGCCAATCACATAGTTTTATTCAACAGTAATTTTTTCGATGACTACATCAGGTAACTAAATTTAATATGTATATCTTACATATATATTTGTTAAACTATTCATATTTTTTATCTACAGGGAACATAAAACAATGATAAATAGAAATCATCGTTGTTTATCTTTGAGAAGGAGGGGGACTTTTCATAGCAAATAGTTTTCTTCTTGGATAAAATTGAAGATAAAAATATTACTGTATAAATTAATTAAATCAATATTTAATTAAGTTAAATATTCATTTATATTGCAAGTATTGAGTTTTCCTGCTGACTCTGTCTCTGAGGAAATAAAAGCGTTGGCTTTTGGTCCTAATACTGTTGTTCGTGACTATAAATCAATTGTTATCAATGGGTTCAAATTTATTGTCACTGAACAAGCAAAGAAAATGAGAAAACATCATTATGGTGTTATGGTAACTTCCACAATATATTTTTATGCCAATGCATCAGATAGTAGACCGCAATTTGAAAATGTTGGTTATTATGGGGTCGTTGAAAAAATAATAATGTTGGATTATTACTCTCATGGATGAGTCAAGATCATGAAATTTAATTGGTTTGATTCGATGATGAGATATGGTACATTTATTGGTGATTGTGGATTTCGAGTAATTAATTTGACTCGCACTCTTTCTACCAAAGAACCATATGTATTGGCATCATTGGATAAACAAGTTTTTTATGTCAATGACCAACTTCAACCTGAATTTGGTTTCATAGATGAAGTAATTCCAAGACATATTTTTGATGATAGTGATAATGGAATTGACACCATCCCTACTTCCATTGGAACCAATCCATTTATTTATTTTGATGACTCCAATAGCTCAAATGTCAGAGTTGACTGTGAACCTGAAGTTGTGGTGGGAAATATATAAAATTATCCATTCATGTTCTCAATTCTTTTTGTTTACCTCGAGTTGGTTTGTTAAGGTTGGTTCTATTCAATTTGATTTAATATTGATTAAAAATATGTTGTATCTGACTTGACCATTATGTGAATATTCAATTTTTATTGGTTGAAATTTTTATCTGAATTGTATTTTCTAATTTGGAATTGAACTATATTTAAACCTATGAACCAACATTTATAATTTGGTGAACATTTCAATGCTTCGACAGTGATTTGTATAAAAGTTTTATGACTCTAAGACCTCTCTTTAACATTTTACTAGGTAATGAACACAATGGTTTGTATTCTTCTACAAAACATGTATTGAAACCTGCATCATCTACCTGAGCTAAAGAAATTAAAAATTTCCATAATTTTGACAATTGCTTTTCCACTTATGAATATGGTAGAATCAATGTTTCATAATTTTAACAGACTGATGAAACTTAGTAAATAATAATCATAATAATAGTTAAATTTATTTATTACATCTTTTACGATTTATTGAATTCATTATATATTTTTTCAAGCCCACCTAAAACAATGGTTAGTTAAATTATCCATGAATCCCCCTATTCCCTCTAATTTATTTTGTTTTTTGGGTTACACATTAGTTATCCTTTTCTATTTACTTTTATATTTTTTTTCAAATGCAGGAAATGAAACCAATTGAAGATAGGTGATGAAAACAGATTATGGACAACAATCGTCACATGACTGAGCTTCGAATTATACAACTAGTTCCTGCACTGAATATTTTATTTCAAATATATTTATTTAAATTATATATAATGTCATGAGATTAATTTTTTTTAACATTTTTTTAGGATCCATCTATTAGGAGACAGTTATTTGATGAGAAGCCTAGTAGTGGTCCCAGTACTCGGGGTGTTCGTACGAGGGGGGTTGTACGGGAGCTAGACGATCTGGTCGGTGTACCCAATTAGGCCATTCCCCTCCCACTGACATACCATCCACCCCACATTTTGATCTCGATGTGCCATTAGGGACACACAGGATATTTAGGCCTCCCGTGTTTTCACCACCCTTTACATATGTCCCTCCTCAACCGTCTATACCATATCTGATGATGATTCCCACTCCACATCCAGCATTTGGCCATCCATCCTTGTCATCTTCTTTTACTACTACTTCGATCTCTCCAGGATTTTATTCTCTATCTTCTTCGACTCCTTCTCCGTCAGATTATGTCCCTACAGAGCATACATTGGGACTCACTCCATTTGTACAGGGTGTTCCATTAGTTTCTATAGATCCAGCAGCACCCATTGATCAGACTACCATAGGTATACTTATACAACCATAACAAATTGTTACACAATTATTTATTTTCATTATAAAATGTATTGATAAAATATTTGTTTTTCTTTCATAACAGATACATATACTGATTGGAGGAAAGGAAAGGGGAGTATATGCATGTGTGCGGTGTGGAACCGCTGCACGCAGTTGATGGTGTACTACAATGAAGATAGTTAGATGATTGAAAAATCAGGGCAACAATGTTGGAGTTTTTTGGTGACGCTTGCCAAATACTCTGACATCATTCCTGTCAGACTGCTCTCATAGAGACAGCTTCCAAATGAAGTCAAGAATAATTCCTGGGAAGAGTTATGGGTACAAAATTTTTTTTTATTTAATGAAATATATTAATTTTTGTAATTATATGAATTAATATTTTGATGTTAGCTGTAGTTTAATTTCCCAGATGGTGAGGGTGCACGACCAACATGTCTAAAGGATTTAGGCAAGATTTAGACAGCTTATAAGCATGAGTTGTACATTAGATGGTGTTCTAGAGTGGGAACAGAGTTATAGGTGGTCCCTGTTGTAGATGATTTTCCGTTATAATAGTACCGATAGATGATTACTCATTTGACGACTAGCCAATTTATGGTATTAATAAAAATAGAGGTATTTAAATGAAAATTTTCATGTTTTTCGTTAATACTAATTATTGAATTTTATTTAGGATCCATCTGGAAGAAATAAAAAAACATTGATTCTAAGAAATACATCCACACATTGGGATGTACTATGATTCCAGATCATGAGAGACAGAAGGAATGAAAATTTATAATCTTTCTTTACGACATTCACTTTGTATTGCTTCCTCCATAATTTATTCAATTTCTAATGTTGTTCTATAATTTTAGTTATTAAATTAATTTTTTTTGGTATCCTATTTTTTATTACGGGTTCCAATATTCAATTTCATTTTAGAGGCCTAAATTGAATATAGAAGGATGTGTGCCTCGAGAAAAACTGTTTTTCTCGAGTAGAAAGAAGAAAGATGGAAGTTCAGTTAATGAACCGACTTAGTAGCAGATTGTATGTTTTACATTGTAGATTTAAAATTTTAATCCCTATTTTGTAACTTAATAATCTATTTATATTTGTAATAGGATACTTTAGAGGCCCTTGATGCCCAGGAACCTGACATTTTTGGGCCAAATGATCACTTACATTAGGTGTTGGGAGATGAGCACCCTGGTAGAGTACGCTACCAACCTGGGAAGAGTATAGTTATGACGAGGTATTGTCCCTCCTTAGGTATGAGTTGTAGTGCCACCAAGTTGTAGAAGGTTAAAGCATAGGTAGAACAGGCTGAAAAAAGGGCCACAAAGACTGAAGAACAGTCTGTCATGGCAAACATTGCATATATGAAATTGATGGAAGATTTACGTCCAACACTTCCACAAGAGGCCAACACTGCTTGTGATGAATATGTGTCATCGATGTGTTATATATATGGTGCACTAGATGGCAGTTCTAGTGGTGGTCGAGACGATGGCGAGGAGGAGGCCGAGGCGGAGGACGAGGTGGGCAAGGAGGAGGATGAGGCGGAGGAGGAGGGTGAGGAGGAGGTCGAGGCGGAGGAGGAGGGTGATGAGGAGGTCGAGGCTGAGTACGAGGGTGAGGAGGAGGGTGGGGACGATGATGGGGATGATGATGAGGAAGAGGGTGAGGGTGTAAATGATGGTGATGAGGGATAGATTGATCCGTTACATTTTTGACTGATATTACTGACCTTTGATGTTTATTGATTTGTTGTGCCTGAATATATGTGTGATTAGGTAGGTTACATTATCTTTATTTTTTTATCTATAAATAATAAATCTTGATTTGATTATTTGATGTGAAATCTCCATATTTTAATGAAATTTTAATTTTTTAGTGGAATTTAGAAAATTGGTAGTCTAATTAGAAGTTTATATAATGAAATTATTTTTTTTAACATTGAAAGAGTTTTCTTAGAAAATATGTAAATACCATCCCATGAACCCAAGATAGCACCTCGAACAGCCCCATGGAGAGCCCCCCAGACACCCCCCCCCCCCCCTCCTCCCTGGACCCCAGACAGCCCCCCGGACATCCCCCACCCTCCTCCCTAGACCCTAGATATCCCCCGAACAACCCCCCCCCCCCCCTCCTCCCTAGACCACGGATAGCCCCCCAAACACCCCCCCCCCCCCCCCCACACCCTCCTCCCTGGACCCTGGACAGGCCCTAGACAGCCCCCGGACAGCCCCCCAGCCTCCTCCCTGGACCCCGGACATCCCCCCAGACAACCCCTCACCCTCCTCCCCGGACCCCCGACAGCCCCCCGGACAGCCCCCCAGACACCCCCCCGGACAGCCCCCCCACCCTCCTCCCTGGACCCCAGACATCCCCCTAGACAAACCCCCGGACAGCCCCCCACCCTCCTCCCTCGACCCCAGACAACCCCCCTCCTTCTTGGACCCTAGAAATTCCCCACCCTCCTCCTACCATGCATAACCCCCGCCACATATATCCTCATCCTCCACAGGGTACCTCACACAACTGTGTATCTCCGACATCATCACACCAATCACTACATAAAAAGGTCACTGAGCCCAATCTAAGATCTCTTTAAGATTCACAATAAATCCCAATCTAATTAAAATTCCATTACTATTACTTCAGTACCAAGCAACGACCATCTACCTTGATTCCGAAGACAATCACACTCTTAATTCGGAGTCTTGGATCCCAAGGATTGAAGGAGATCCACCCATAAGAACTCTTGGGAGCTTGGTAATGTGTTGATACATTATAACAAGGATCCATGGGTCATTTTTGATGTTTACAAATCAACACTGCCTCAATCCGAGGTACGGTGTGGCGGATACCACTCAAAGTGTCTCACGTTTATTTGAAATGGACAACATTTAAAGTGAAAATAACAATTGGCATACAGAAAACCAACCAAATGTATTCAGATTGTGTTGATACTTTAGCACAATGATCCATGTATCATTTTTGACGTGTAGAAGTCAACCGCCTCAATCTGAGGCACGGTGTGGCCAGTATCAGTCGTAGTCTCTTTCTTTTGTTTTAAATGGACACCCTTTTAAGTAAAAACAACTGGAAAATGGAAAACCAACCAAATGCTTTCGGATTTTGTTGATACTTTAGTACAATGATCAATGTGTAATTTTTGATGTGTATGAGTCAACCCCGCCTCAATATGTGGCACGGTGTGGCCGGTACCACTCAAATTGTCTCACTTTTATTTGAAATGGACATGATTTTAAGTGAAAACAACAACTTGCATACAAAAAACTGACCAAACACATTAATATTCTATTGATACATTAGTAAAACAATCCATGGGTAATTTCTGATGTGTACGAGTCAACGCAGCCTCAATTCGAGGCACAGTGTGGCCTGTACCACTCAAATTGTCTCAATTTTATTTGAAATGGACATGATTTAAGTGAAAACAACAACTTGCATTCGGAAAACTGACCAAATGCTTTTTGATTTTATTGATACTTCAGTACAATGATCCATGGGTGATTTTTGACATGTAAAAGTCAACCCCGACTCAATTCAAGGCACAGTGTGGCTGGTACGACTCAAAATGTCTCACTTTTATTTGAACTGGACTGGATTTGAAGTGAAAACAACAACTTGCATACGTAAAACTAACCAAACGCAATCTGATTATCTTGATACTTTATAAAAACAATCCACGGGTCATTTTTTATGTGTATGAGTCAACCTCGCCTCAATACAAGGCACGGTGTGGCTGGTACCACTCAAACTATCTAACTTTTATTTTGAATGGACAAGATTTTTAGTGAAAACAACAACTTGGAAAACTGACCAAACGCTTTTTGATTGTACTAATACATTAGGAAAATGATCCATGGGTCATTTTTGATGTGTACGAGTCAACCCTTCCTTAATCCAAGGAACGGTGTGGCCGGTATCACTCAAAGTGTCTCTCTTTGGTTTAAAATGGACACTGATTTATGTAAAAACAACAGACATACAGAAAACTGACCAAACATATTCTGATTGTGTTGATACTTTAGAACAAGGATCCATGGATCATTATTAACATGTATGGATAAACCCTGCCTCAATCTGAGGCATGGAGTGGCCAGTACGACTCAAAGTATCTCACCTTTATTTGAAATGGACAACATTTTAAGTGAAAACAAGAAGTGGCATACGATAAACCGACCAAACTCATTTTTATTGTGTTTAAAATTTAGTAAAACGAACCATGGGTCATATGTGACATTTAAGAGTTAACCCTTACTCAATACAATAAATGGTGTGGCCAGTATCACTCGAAGTGTCTTTCTTTTGTTTAAAATGGACACCCTTTTAAGTAAAAATAACTAGCATGTGGAAAACTGACCAATCGTATTCGGATTGAGTTGATACTTTAGAATAAGGATACATGGTTCATTTTTGATGTGTACGAGTTATCCCCGCCACAATCTGAGGCATGGTGTGGCCGTTACGCCTCAAAGTGTCTCACATTTAATTGAAATGGACAACATTTTAAGTGAAAACAACAACTGACATACGGAAAACCAACCAAACACATTCAGATTCTATTGATACATTAGGAAAATGATCTATGAGTCATTTTTGATGTGTATGATTCAACCTTGCCTCAATACGAGGTATGGTGTGGCCGGTACCACTCAAACTTTCTCACTTTTATTTGAAATGGACCGAATTTTAAGTGAAAACAACAACACGCATATGAAAAACCAACCAAATGAATTCAGATTCTGTTGATACATTAGGAAAACTATCCATGGGTCATTTTTTGACATGTAAGAGTCAACCCCTCATCAATCTGAGGCATGATGTGGCCGGTACCACTCAAAATCTTTCACTTTTATTTCAAATGTACAAGATTTTAAGTGAAAACAAAAACTTTCATACAGAAAACTGACCAAACGCTTTCTGATTGTATTGATACTTCAAGAAAACGATACATCGGTCATTTTTGATGTGTATGAGTCAACCCTACCTCAATATGAGGCATGGTGTGGCCGGTATCACTCAACTTGTCTCTTTTTTATTTAAAATGGATACTATTTATATAAAAACAACAGACATTCGGAAAACCTTCCAAACGTATTATGATTGTGTTGATACTTTAGCACAAGGATCCATGGGTCATTTGTGATGTGTAAAAGTCAACTCTGTCTCAATCCAAAGCACGGTGTGGCCGGTACCACTCAAAGTGTCTCACTTTTATTTGAAATGGAGAACATTTTAAGTTAAAACAACAACTTGCATACGGAAAACTGACCAAACGCATTCGGATTCTACTGATACTTTATGAAAATGCTCCATGGGTCATTTGTGATGTGTAAGAGTCAAACCCGCCTCAATCCGAGGCACGGTGTGGCTGGTACTACTCAAATTGTCTCACATTTATTTGAAATGGACAGGATTTTAAGTGAAAACAACAATTTGCATACAGAAAACTGACCAAATGTATTCAGATTGTGTTGATACTTTAGAACAATGATCCATGGTCCAGCTTTATACAATCCAATTCTCATGAGAGGAATTCCTACCCCTATTATAAAACTCATGACATTTAATATGCAAATACCATCCTCAAAAAGTGGGTTCTAGGACCAAACCAATGTCCCTTTGGGAACCCAATACCAAAGACATAATTGAATATTCATACTGACTACCCAAGATGTGGATTCAACTCACATCACACCCAGGAGACCAAATTATAATTATCCACATACCCCCTTATTCCAATTGGAATTTCTATGAAAAACATGTAGGCTATTCTGGTAACCCATCTCATATGTCAAGATTGGCCAATGTTTCCCACTAACACATCAGGACCCATTTATACGCGGATACATAGTCATTAGAGGAATATAAGCATCCCATGTGTTTCCTATAAGTCATCCTAGGTCTGAGTACATGACCACCACCATTTTCTATCTTATGGGTATCATGATCCTTGTCTACTCTACCCAAGATTTTCTGTTGGTTTTAAGATAGTCAACCCAAGACCATGAGTAAACATCCCATGTGCTTCCTATAAAATGTAGGATTTTTCTATTGTGTGTATTGGTGTTGTGGTTTGAGTGAGGAGTGAATTATAAATTTTGAATATTGTTATGGGTGTTATTGCTTTTCAATTCTAAATTTCTGAATTCTGGATGTATTGGATTCTGGCTGTATTGGAGAGGAATGAATTCTAAATTTTGAATACTGTTATGTGTATTAGATTTTAATTTTTTATTGGTGTTATGGGTGTTATTGAATTTAAATTCTGGATTTATTGGATTGTGGATGTATTGGATTCTGGATTTTTCACTTGGGTTGTGGTTTGAGTGACGAATGAATTTTAAATATCTAAATGTCTGAATTCTGGATGAATTTTAAACATCCCATATAGGCTTTTGGATTCTAGCTGTATGTGTTCTTGCAAGTCATGGAGAGCTATAGGTTGGAGGTGGCTGCTGGCTACTGTGGAGCTGCAACATATGTATACCAACGGTTTTCTAAACCGTTGGTATAGCCTTTCGATGTATATTATACCAATGATTTTGTTATAACCATTGGTATAAAATTCTACCAATGGTTTTTAAAACTGTTGGTATATCCTTTTGATGTATATTGTACACTATACACCAATGGTTTAAACTGTTGGTATAAGTGTAACATATACCAATGGTTTGTGAAACCGTTGGTATATATATTACTTTAACACATATACCGACAGTTTACATAGAACCGTTGGTATAAGCCTATACCCTCAACTTACTTGGCCACGGTTTGGGAAACCATTGGTATATAATATACCAATGGTTTCCCAGCCTTTACCAATGGTTTTAAACCATTGGTAAGGGTAAAATTCTTGTGGTGACCCCAGAACTGTAACATAAACCCTAAACAATGCAACATACACATTAAAAAATGCTACATAAAACCAAAAAAAACAACATAAACCCAAAAAAACTACATGAACCCTAAAAACGTTACATACACCCTAAAAAATGAAACATAAACACTACATCACCCCTAAAATGCTACATAAACCCAGAAAACACAACATCAACCCTAAAAAATGCTATATAAAACCTAAACCCTAAACACACTACATAAACCCTAAATACATTACATAAACCCTAAAAAATGCTACATAAAACCTAACACCGCTTACTAAACCCTAAAAGTACTACATAAACACTAAAAATGATACATAAACACAAACAACGCTACACAATCAATAAAAAATGCTACAAAACCCCTAAAGACACTTCAAAACCCTAAAAAATATTAAACCCTAATATACCATAATATAAAAAATTAAACCCTAATAATCCCCTAATAAACTCTAATAATCCCTCAAAACGCCATATAATCCCTAAAGACCCTAGGAGGCTCTACTCAACCATAATAAAACCCCAAAAATACTTAATAAACCCTAATAAATGATAATAAAACCTAATATACCCTAAAAACTTGTTAAGAAAACCTAAACAACTCTAACCAACCCTAATAGACCCTAATAAGCACTAATAAACTGTAATAAACCCCAAAAAACCCCTAAAACTCACTAATAAACAATAAATAAATCCAAATAAACCATACTCGACCCTAAAAAACCTTAACACATCACAATGACCCCTGATAAAACCTGAAAACACCTAATAATGAAATCAAACGCTAGTATACCTTAACAAATACCTAGAAACCCCGATAAACTCTAATATAACCTAATAAACCCTAAAACTATAACAGAAAATTACAAATGATCAAAAACAATAAAAACACACTATATTACCTAAAAAGACCTGAAAACACTAATATAACCTAACAAAGACAAAAAATGCTAATATACCATAAAATCCCTAGAAACCATAATAAACCATAATAAACTCTAATATAACCTAAGAAACCCTCAAAACACTCACAAACAAAAACAAAATTATCCCAAACAATAAAAAATGCTATATTATCTAAAAAGACATAACAAACTCTAATATAACATAATAAAACAAAAAAACTAATAAACCCCTAACAAACCCTAATAAACCCTAAAAATCCATAATAAACCATAATAAAAACTAATAATCCCTAATAAAACCATAATAAAACCATAAAATGCCTTATCAACCCTAATAAACCTTGACACACCATAATAAAACCTAATAAAACCCAACTAAATCCCAATAAACAAAAAAACACAAACAAACCATTAGAAATCCCAAGAAACCCTAATAAACCGTAATAAATTCAAATAAAACCTAATAAACCATAAAAAATGCTCACAAACACTAAAAACCTGCTAATAAAACCTAAAAAGTCCTAACAACCCCTCATATATATTAACAAAAACTAAAAAAACACTCACATACCCTCAAAAAAAACACTAACAAACCCTAGTAAACCCTAGAAATCCCTAAAAAACCCTAATAAACACTACTCAACCCAAATAAACCCTAATAAAACCCTAAATATAACTACTCAACCCAAATAAAACCCTAAAAATACCTAATTGACCCTAATAAACCTTAACACACTATAATAAACCATAATAAACCCCACTAAACCCAAAATAACGCAAATATACCATTAAAAATTCCTAAAACCCCTAATAAATGCTAATAAAACCTAAAAATATTATAAGCACTAATAAACCCTAATAAACACTACTAAACCCTAAAACCCCTAATATACCCTCTTAAAAATTAATAAACCATAATGAACGATAATAAACCCTAATAAATCCTAAACATGCCCAAATATACCATAATATACCCTAATAAACCCAACTCAATCCTAAGAAAACCCTAAAAATACCTAATAACCCCAAATAAACCTTGACACACCATAAAAACCCTAATAAAATCCTAATAACCCCCAGCAAACCCTAAAAACGCTAATATACCATTAAAAACCCCAAAACCCAAACAAGCCATAATAAATGTTAATAACACCTAAAAATTCTAAAACATGATTGTAAATCCTAAAAATACCTCTAATAATAATAGTTATAATGCACGTGTATGTGCATATGCTTGTACAAGGATTAAATAATAAATCATAACGCACGTGCATGTGTATATGCCTATGCATTTCCATGTGAATGATAATAAATAATAAATAATAACGCATGTGAATTACATGCGTATGTACATGTGCATGTGAATGATAATAAATAAAAAATAATAACGCACATCCAAGTGCATGTTCATGTGCATGTGCATGTGCATGGTAATAAACAATAAATAATAACCAAGTCCACATGAATGTGCCTTTTCATGTGAATAATAATAAATAATAAATAATAACACATGTGATAATAGAATAATGCACGTGCATTGCGTGTGCACGTGCATGAGAATAAATAATAATAACACATGTGATAACAGAATAACACAAGTGCATTGCATTTGCATGTGCATGATAATAAATAATATTTAATAACGCATGTGCATGTGAATTTACATGTAATGATAATGATAATGACAGATGCACGTGCATGGTAATAAATAATAAATAACAATGCATGTGCATGTGAATTTTTATTTGATGATACAAACAACAACAACAAAAACAACAACAAGAATAATAATAATAATAATAATAATAATAATAACAAAAATAATAATAATGATAATAATAGAATAACACAAGTGCTTTTCCTGTGCACGTGCATAGTAATAAATAATAAATAAATAATAATAAATAAGAACTCAAATGCATGTGCATGTGCATTTACATTTGATGATAATATTAATAATACTAATTGAAATATTAAAAATAATACCACATGCACGTGCATGGTAATAAATAATAAATAACAATGCACATGCATGTGCATTTTCAAGTGATAATGATAATAATATTGATAATCACAATAATAATAATAAAAATAATAATAATAATTGTGATAATAATAATAATAATAAAAGAATAATAAAAGAGCATTGCCTATGCACATGCATGGTAATGAATAATAAATAATAATGCACGTGCATCTACATTTTCATGTGATGATAGTAATAATAACAGCAGTTGTAATAGTAGTAGTAGTAGCGGTGATAATAGTATTAGTACCAATGCATGTGATAATATAATATTGCATGTGCATTACATGTGCACATGCATGGTAATAAATAATAACGCCCGTGCATTTCATTTTCATGTGACGAAGATAATAATAATAAAAATAATATTAATATTAATAATAACAACCCATGTGATAATAGAATAACGCATGTGAATTGAATGTGATTTTATGTGCATTCGCATGTGCATTTTCATGTGACAATAAGAACAACAACAACAACAACAACAAACACCACAATAATAATAATAAAAATAATAATAACAACGCATGCGATGATAAAACAATGTGTGTGCATTGCATGTGTACTTGCATGGTAATAAAAATATAATAATAATGCATGTGCATGTGCATGTGTATGTGGATGTGGATGAGATGATGATGATAATAATAACAATAATAACAGTAATAATAAGTTATTGCTGTTTGAAAAAATAGCAAACAGGAAAAAAATGCTAGAAATGGGGTCTCGAAAAACCTAACAAATCACAGAGTCATTGAAAAAGGCATAACTTCTTTTTTGGGTGTCCATTTATACTCAATGAATAGTCAAACTTAATCTCATGGAATGAACTATGATAAAAACAGGTCTTCAAAGCCAAACAGACACACAGATCAGAAGTTATGACCATTTTAAGAAAAATTTGACAGGGATCCGTACCTGGAAATAGAGAGTTGCTCAATTTAAAACGACAATAACTTCTGATGCGTGTGTTCATTTTGGCTCCACCACATATAAAATCGAATATTGTGAAATAATACACACTCTGGTAACCACTGTAACCCTTTCTGACATTATTCAACCCCCAAAAAGATCCAAAATCACTTTGGATGGTCAAAAGATTGGCTTCTGGTGTTCGTTTTGCAATAACTTCTTCTATGGGTGTTCGTTTTGCCTCTACCATATTTTGCATCAAAGCGTGCGACTAGACCAACACTCCTATAACCACTGAAGCACCTTCTCACATCCTTGAAGGCCCAAAAAGGTACTTAAACCCTCCAAAGACCATAACTTCTACTCCGGGAGTCCGTTTTACCTCTAATATATATCAAATCGAATCTTTTGACTAGATCTACTCATCTATGACCAAAATGAACACCTTATAACGTTCTTAAAGTCCCAAATGTTCTTTAAGTCCTCCAAATGACCATAACATTTTCTCTGGGTGTCCGTTTCACCTCTACCACATATCAAATTGAAGCTTGCGACTAGCTCAACACATCTGTGACAACCATGAATAACTAAATAACCCTAACAAACCATGAATAACCCCATAAACACTAAAAACCCTTCAAAACCCTAAAAACCCATAACAAACCCTAAAAACACTAACAAAGCCTAACAAACCCTAACAAACCCAAACAAGCCCTAACAAATTCCAAAAAACCCTAAAAAACATAACAAACCCAAACAAACCCTATCAAATCCTAACAAACCCTAAAAAGCCCTAACAAACCCCAAGAAGCACTAAAAACCCCAATAAACCCAAAAAAACCCGAAGAAACCCTAAAAACCCCTATGAAACCATAAGAAACCCTAAAAAAACCCTAACACCCAATCAAAACCCAAACCAAACCTAAGAAACACTAACACACCCTTAGAAACCCTAACAGGCCCATAGAAACATGAACACACCCTTAGAAACACTAGCACACCCTTAGAAACCCCAACACACCCATATAAACCCTAACACAACCTTAAAAACCCTTAGAAACCATAACACACCCTTATAAACCCAAACCCGCCCATAAAAACCCTAACCCAGCCTTAGAAACCGTAACAGACCCTTAGAAACCCTAACAAACCCTTAGAAACCCTAAATCACTACAGTAAGAACTAATAAATCCTAACAAACCCTACCAACCAATAATAAACCATAATAAACCCTAATAAACCCTAAATCCCACTAATAAACCCTAATAAACACTAATAAATCGTAATAAACCCTAAAAACCCTATTAGACCCCAATAAAAGCTAAAAAATACCTAAAACCCAAATATACAACAAAAATTCTATTAAACAATTAAAAATGCTAATATACACACAAAAAACCTAACAAACCCGACAAAACATGACAAAACCCTAAAAACCCAAAAACCCCAAAATGTTCAGGTCTTTTGGGGCTTGGCGCTTTGGCTCTCATCTTTGGTGCGGTAAGATACTCTGGTGGCTTCATCTGGGAGAGATTTGGCTTCGTTCTGGTGGTAAGTGGGTTTGGCGGGCTTCGCGACTTCTTGGTGATGGTGATTTAGGTTCTGTGCTCGGATCTGCGTTTCTTGCTTAGACCCGAGGAGTGTCTTGCTGGCCTTCCTGGTATCTCGAATGGCCATGGTGGACGAAAAGGGATAGGATGCAGGTTTTCTTTCCTGTTTCCACTTTTTTGTTCTTGGATCTTGCTGCTGATGAAGGTATGGTCATTCTGTGTTTTGTTCGTTCTGATATGCTAGCCTGTGTGCTCTTATGTTGCGGCTGGTTTTGTTTTGAGTTGTTGTTACTACTGAATGATGGTTGCCGGATTCTGAGGTGTTATATGACGTTCGCTGCGGGTAGTTGGTTCCTTCATAAGTTGCTGCTGAATATTGGTTGGATATTGAGTTGTTGGATGATGAGCTACTGGTCTTTGGCTACCGCTTCCCTTGAGAGGAGGTGGTGGGTGCTGGAAATCTGTTATGGTGGTGTTGATTGGTGTTGGCGCTGCTGGTTGCTGAGGTGGAAGTGGGATGCTGGCTGTCGGAATCGGATGGGTTGGACGTTGGCTGCTGCTTGGCTGAGATGTGATGTTGCTGATGCTTTGGAGGTGACGAAGTTGCTTAGTATGGTGATGGTGGTGCTGCTGCTGGATGTTGGTTGCTGGTTGGTTGGGACTGCTGCTGGATTTTTCATGCTTGGCTTTCTATGTTTTTTCTTTTTTGATCTTTATTTTTTTTGGGTCTTTTGCGTTTTTGGGTTTGTAAAGGGTTTTTGGGTGTGGGTCGTTTGACCCCTCCCCTCCCTTGTCTACTGCGTCTTTTTTCGTAATAAAATTTGGGAGGGGGGGGGGGGGTCGGGAATAGCCCGATCCTCGCATCTTCCTTGCCCAAAAACCCCTAAAAACACAAAAAAAACAAAAAAACCCAAAAACAAATCTAAAAACACTAAAAAACCTCAAAAACTCAAAAACCCCTAAAAACCCCTAAAAACGTTAAAAATACTAAAAAGATTAAAAATTCCTAACAAAACCGTAACCAACCCTATAAAACCCTTAAAACCCAAAAAACCCCTAGCAAACCCTAAAAAACACAAAAGAAACCCTAATACACCATAAAGAACCCTAAAACCTTAAAGAACCACTAAAGGCACTAAAAACACTACATAAACCCTAAGAATTGCTAAAACCCAAAAAAATGTTTCAAAACCGACAAAATGCAACAAAACCCCAAAAACCGCTAAAATAACCCTAACAAAGCATAAAAAATCCAAACACACCCATAAAACACAAAAAATGCATAAAACCCCAAACAACTCAAACAAACAGTAATAAACCCTAAAAACCCTAACAAAACCTAACAAACCCTAACAACCACTAACAACCCATAAGAACCACTAATAAACCCTAATAACCCCTAAACCCACTATTAAACCCTAAAAACCCAAATAAACACTAATAATTTGTAATTACCATTAATAAACCCTAAAAAATTCTATTAGACCCTAATAAACTCTACAAAATCCCTAAAACCGCTACTATACAATAAAAAACACTATTAAACCATAATAAACACTAATAATCACTAAAACCCCTAAAAAACCCGAAAAAATGCTACAAAACCTCCAAATAACAGCCTACAAAACCCTATAACCAACTAATAAACTCTAACAAACCCTAATGACCCCAAAATAAATCGTAACAAACTCTAACAACCCCAAATAAATCGTAAAAAATCCTAACAACACCAAAAAAATCATAATAAACCCTAATAAATTGTAATAAACCCAAATACACGTTACTGAAACCAAATAAATAATATAAACCCTAATAAACCCTAATAAATCCAAAATAACCCTAATAAGGTTGATAAATCCTTCAAAAAGCTATTAATTACTACAAAAGCCCAATAAAACCCTAATATTTAATAAAAATGCTTATAAACTACAACAAATCCTAAAGAACACTAATAAACCCTAATGAACCCTAATAAACCTTAAAAAGCCATATAAAACTCTAAAGAACACTAAAAAACAATAAAAAATGCTAAAAATGCTAAAACAAATTATATAAACCCTAAAAACTACTACAATAACCAAACAAACCCTAAAACACACTAAAAACTCCAAACAACCCCTATCAATCCCAAAAAAACAAATAAACCCATAAACCCCCCCAAAAAACCATTAAAAACCATCAGATACTATAAAAGACCATAAACACCTATTAACAACCCTTAAAACCCCTAAAAAACTAAAAACCATAAAAAACCATTAAAACCCTAAAAAAGGCTTCAAATAGATACATAAACCATAAAAACATTACATAAACTCTTAAAAATGCAACAAAAACCCTAAAAACGCAACATAAACCAAAAAATGAAACATAAACCCAAAAATGCTAAATAAACTCTAAAACCACTACATAAACCCTAGAACTCTAACAAAAACCCAAAAAAACACAACATAAACCCTAAAAAATGCAACATAAAAATTAAAAATGCTACATAAAACCTAAAAACACAATATAAACCATAAAAACACTACATGAACCCTAAAAATGTTACATAAACCCTAAAAAATGCAACAAAAAATCTACATCACCCCTAAAAACGCTACATAAACAAAGAAAATGCAACATAAACCCTAAAAATTCTACGTAAAACCTAAACACTAAAAATGCAATATAAACCCTTAAAACATTACATAAACCCTAAAAATGATATATAAAATCTAAAAATGCTAACTAAACCCTAATAACACAACATAAACACTAAAAATGCTACATAAACACTAACAATGCTACAAAAACCCTAAAAAAATGCTACAAAACACTAAAGACGCTTTAAAACCCTCAAAAATATTAAACCGTAATATACCATAAAATAAAAAAATTAAACCCTAATAAACCACTAATAAACTCTAATAATCCCTAAAACACCTTATAATCCCTAAAACCCCTATGAAACACTACTCAATCCAAATAAAACCCCAAAATTCCTAATAAACACTAAGAAATTATAATAAAACCTAATAAACCCTAAAAACATGTTATGAAAAAATAAACAACCCTAACCAACCCTAATAGAGACTAATAAACACTAATAAACCTTAATAAACCCGAAAAAAACCTTAAAAATCCCAAATAAACCATAAATAAATCCAAATAAACCCGACTCAACCATAACAAACCATAACACGCCATAATAACCCCCTAATAAAACCCTACAAAGCCCTAATAAAGAAAAAAAATGCTAGTATACATTAAAATATCGCTAGAAACCCTGATAAACTCTAATATAACCTAATAAACCCTAAAAATGGTCAAAAACAATAAAAAAACAATCACAAACAATAAAAATGTGCTATATTACGTAAAAGGACCTAAAAACACTAATATAACCTAATATAGACAAAAAATCCTAATATACCATTAAAATCCCTAGAAACCCTAATAAACAATAATAAACTCTAATATAACCTATGAAACCCTAAAAATGCTCAGAAACAAAAACTAAACTTTCACAAACAATAAAAAAACGCTATATTATATAAAATGCCTAACAAACACTAATATAACCAAATAAAACAAAAAAAACTAATAGTCCCCTAACAAACCCTAATAAACCCAAAAAATATCAAATAAACCCTAATAAAAACTAATAAACCCTAATAAAACCATAATAAAACTCTAAAAATACCTTCTCAACCCTAATAAATCTTGACACACCATAACAAAACCTAATAAAAACCAACTAAACCCCAATAAACAAAAAAACTCAAAAAACAATTAAAAATCCCTAGAAACCCTAACAAACCATAATAAATTCAAATAAAATCCAATAAACTGTTAAAAATTATCACAAGCACTAAAAACGCATTAATAAAACCTAAAAAGTCATAACAACCCCTCATATTTATTAACAAAAACTAAAACAAACTCTAATACTGTAATAAAAACACTAACAAAACCTAGTAAACCCTAAAAATCCCTAACAAACCATAATAAACCGTACTCAACCCTAATAAACCATAATAAAACCTTAAAGATACCGAATCAACCCTAATAAAACCTTTAATATACCTACTCAACCCTAATAAACCTTAACACACCATAAGAAACCATTATAAACCCCACTAAACCCTAAAAAACGAAAATATACAATTAAAAAGCACTAGAACCCCAAATAAATGCTAATAAAACCAAACAAAGCTTAAAAGTGCTAATAAACCTAAATAAACACTACTAGACACTAAAACCCCTAATATACCCTCTTAAAAATTAATAAACCTTGACACACCATAATAAACCCTAATAAAATCCTAATAACCCCTACCAAACCCTAAAAACGCTAATATACCATTAAAACCCTAAAACCCTAACAACCCATAATAAATGTTAATAACACCTAAAATCCTAAAATTGATAGTAAACCCTAAAAATACCTCTAATAATAGTTGTGGTAATAACGAACGTGCATGTGCATATGCATGCACATGGTTTAAATAATAAATCATAACGCACGTGCGTGTGCATATGCCTGCGCATTTATATGTGAATGATAATAAATAATAAATAATAAATAATAACGTATATGAATTGCATGTGTATGTTAATGTGCATGTGAATGATAGTAAATAATAAATAGTTACGCACATACAAGTGCATGTGCATGTGCATGTGCATGGTAATAAAAAATAAATAATAACCAAGTCCACATGAATGTGCATTTGCATGTGAATGATAATAAATAATAAATAATAAAACATGTGATAATAGAATAACACATGTGCATTGCATGTGCACGTGCATTAGAATAAATAATAATAACACATGTGATAATAGAATAATGCAAGTGTATTTCATTTTCATGTGCATGATAATAAAAAATATATAATAACGCACGTGCATGTGCATTTACATGTAATGATAATGATAATGACGCATGCACGTACAAGATAATAAATAATAAATAACAACACACGTGCATGCACATTGGTATTTGATGATACGAACAACAACAACTACAACAACAGAATAATAATAATAATAATAATATAATAATAATAATAATAACGCAAGTGCATTTCATGTGCACCTGCATAGTAGTAAATAATAAATAAATAATAGTAAATGAAAACACACATGCATGTGCATGTGAATTTAAATTTGAGGATAATATTAAAAATACTAATTTTAATAATAATAATTTTAATTATAATAATAACACATGCACGTTCTTGGTAATAAATAATAAATAACAATGCACATGCATGTGCATTTTCATGTGACAATGATAATAATAATGATAATGATAATAATAATAATAATAATAACAACTATGATAATAATAACAATAATAATAATAATAAAAGAATAATACAAGTGCATTTCATATGCACATACATGGAAATAAATAATAAATAATAACGCACGTTCATCTACATTTTCATGTGAAGATAGTAATAATAATAGTAGTAGTAATAATAGTAGTAGTGGTGGTGATAATAGTAGTAGTACTAAGGCATATGATAATAGAATACTGCATGTGCATTACATGTGCATGTGTATGGTAATAAATAATAACTCCCATGCATTGCATTTGCATGTGATAATGATGATGATGATGATAATAATAATAATAATATTATTAATAATAATAACAATGCGTGTGATAATAAAATAACGTGTGTGCACTGCATGTGCACATGCATGGTAATAAAAATATAATAATAATTCACGTGCATGTGAATGTGCATTTTCATGAGATGATGATGATAATAATAATAATAACAGTAATAATAATTTATAGTTGTTTGAAAAAACAGCAGACGAGACAAAAGTGCTAGAAATGGTGTCTTGAAAATCCTAAAAAGTCACAAAGTCATCCAAAAAGGCATAAATACTTTTTTAGGTGTCCATTTTCGCTCAATGAATAGTCAAACATAATCTCATGGAATAAAACGTGTGTAAATTTTGGCTCAACCACCTATCAAATCAAGGATTGTGAAAAGATACACACTCTGGTAACCACTAGAACCCTTTCTGACATTCTTCAACCCCCAAAAGTCCCAAAATCTCTTTGGGTGGTCAAAAGATAGGCTTCTGGTGTCCGTTTTGCAATAAATTATTCTAGGGGTGTTCATTTTTCCTCCACCACATATCAAATCGAAGCTTGAGACAATACCTACACTCTTATAAATATTGAAGCTCCTTCTCACATCCTTGAATGCCCAAAAAGGTACTTAAACCTTAAAAAAGACCACAACTTCTACTTCGGGAGTCCGTTTTTCCTCTACCATATATCAAATCGAAGTTTTCGACAAGATCTACACATATGGGACCAATAGGAACACCATATCACGTTCTTAAAGAACCAAAAGGCCCTTAATTCCTCCATATGACCATAACTTCTCCTCTGGGTGTCCGTTTCACCTCTACCACATATCAAATTGATGCTTGCAACTAGCTCTACTCATCTGTGATAACCATGAACAACTAAATAACCCTAACAAACCATGAATAACCCCATAAACACTAAAACCCATTAAAAACTACTCAAAAACCCTAACAAACCCTAACAAACCCTATCAAACCCTAACAATCCCTAAAAAACCCCAAAAAACCCTAAATAACATAACAAACCCTAAAAAACCCTAAAAAACCCTAACAATCCCAAACAAACCCCAAGAATCACTAAGAAACCCCAATAAACACAAAAACCCAAAATAAACCCTAAAACCCCCCTAAGAAACCATCTCAAACCCTAACATAACCCAAAAAAACCCTAAAAACCATAACAAAACCCTAAGAAAACCTAAGATACACTAACACACCCTTAGAAACCCTAACACACCCTTAAAAAGCCTAAAACACCCTTAGAAACCCCAACACACTGATAGAAACCCTAACACAACCTTAGAAACCCTTAAAACCCTAGCACACCCTTAGAAACTCTAACCCGTCCATAAAAACCCTAACCCACCCTTAGAAACCCTAACACACCCTTAGAAACCCTAACAAACCCTTAGACACCCTAAATTACTCTAATAAGAAATAATAAATCCTAACAAACCCTACCAACCAATAATAATCCATAATAAACCCTAAAGCCCACTACTAAACCCTAATAAACACAAATAAATCGTAATAAAACCTAAAAACCCTATTAGACCCCAATAAAAGCTACAAAATACCTAAAAACCCAAATATACAACAAAAATGCTATTAAACCATTCAAAATGATAATATTCACAAAAAAACCTAACAAACCTGGAAAAATCTGACAAAACCCTAAAAACCCAAAAAAACTGAAAAAACCATAAAAAACCCTAAAAACCCTAAAATATCCTAAAAATCCTAAAAACCCTAAAACCCCTAAAAACCCAAAAAACCGTAAAAACCCAAAAACAAACCTAAAAACAATAAAAAACCTCAAAACACCCTAAAAACATAAAAACAACTAAAAATGCTAAAAAACCTTTAAAGCCCAAAAAGACTAATAAAACCCCTACCAACCCTATGAAACCCTTTATCCCTTAAAACACCCCTATCAAACCCTAAAACCCTCAAAATAAACCCTAAAGAACCCTAAAGAACACGAAAAACCCTAAAACCCCTAAAGAACACTAAAGAACCACTAATGCCACTAACAACGCTACATAAACCCTATTAATTTCTACAAAACCCAAAAATGATTCAAAACCCACAAAACACAACAAAACCCAAAAAAATGCTAAAATAACCCTAACAAAGCATGAAAAATCCAAACACACCCATAAAACCCTAAAAACACACAAAACCCCAAACAACTCAAACAAAACGTTAGAAACCCGAAAAACCCTAACAAAACCTAAAAACCCTAACAACCACTAATAACCCCTAAGAACCACTAATAAACCCTAATATCCCATAAAACCCACAATTAAAACCTAAAACCCCTAATAAACACTAATAAATCGTAATAACCTCTAATAAACCCCAACAAACTCTATTAGACTATAATAAACACTAAAAAATTCCTAAAACCCCTAATATACAATAAAAAACACTATCAAACCATAATAAACCTTAATAATCACAAAAAACCCGAACAAACCCGATAAAACGGTACAAAAAACACCAAATAATAGCCTACAAAACCCTACAACCCACTAATAAACACTAAAAAACACTAATAACCCCCAAATAAATCGTTACAAACCCTAACAACACTAAATAAATCGTAACAAATCCTAACAACGCCAAATAAAACGTAATAAACTGAAACAAACCATAACAAACCCCAAATAAACCCCAATAAACCCTAACAAATCATAATAAACCATAATAAATCATAATAAAACCAAATACATGTTACTAAACCCTAATAAACCCTAATAAATCCTAAATAACCCTAATAAATGTTGATAAATCCTAGAAAAAGCTATTAATGCCTACAAAAGCCCCATAAAACCCTAATATACAATAAAAAATGCTAATAAACTGTAAAAAATCCTAAAGAACACTAATAAACCATAAAGAACCCTAATAAACCCTAAAGAACCATATTAAACTCTAAGGAACACTAAAAACACTAAAGAACCCAAAAAATGCTAAAACACATTATATAAACCCTAATATACAATAAAATCGCTAATAAACTGTTACAAATCCTAAAAAATACTAATAAACCCTAAAGAACCCTAATAAACCCAAAATCACCATATTAAACTCTAAAGAACACTAAAAATCTCAAAAGAACCCAAAAAATGCTAAAACACATTATATAAACCCTAAAAACCAGTACAATACCCAAAAAACCCTAAAACACACTAAAAATCCTTACAAGCCCTATCAATCCCAAAATAAACAAATAAACCCATAAAACACCCAAAAAACATTAAAAATCCATTAGATGCCATAAAAAACCATAAACACCTGTTAACAACCCTTAAAAACCCTAAAAACACTACAAACCATAAACAACCATTAAATCCCAAAAAAGGCTTCAAATAGACACATAAACCCAAAAAACATTACATTAACCCTAAAAAATACAGCAGAAACCCTAAAAACGCAACATATACCAAAAAATGCAACATAAACCCAAAAAACGCTACAAAAACCCTAAAAGCAATAAATAAACCCTAGAACTGTAAAATAAACCCAAAAAAACACAACATAAACCCAAAAAAATGCAACATAAACATTAAAAAACACTACAAAAAACCTAAAAACACTATATAAACCCTAAAAACACTAAATGAACCCTATAAACGTTACATAAAACCTACAAAATGCAACATAAATGCTACATCACCCATAAAAACGATACATAAACCCAAAAAACTCAACATAAACCCTAAAAAATACTACATAAAACCTAAACCCTAAACACACTACATAAACCCAAAAAACATTACATAAATGATACATAAAACCTAAAACGGTAAACTAAACCCTAAAAAGGCAACATAAACACTAAAAATGCTACATAAACTTTAATAACGCTACACAAACCCTAAAAATGCTACAAAATTTTTAAAGACTCTTCAAAACCCTCAAAAATATTAAACACTATACCCTATTCTCAAAATAATTAACCCTAAACCATAAAACATAAACCCTACCCCTAAAATCATAAACAGAAACCCCCAAACCGAACTAAAAATCCTAAATCCTAGACAAAAAACACTATATTTGAAACCCTAATACCACAACTCTAAAACCTAAAAGCTGACTCCTGAACCTAAAAACCTATTAACTATCCCTACTATAAAAATAATAAACCCTACCATAATATAAAAAATTAAACCCTAATAAACCCCTAATAAACACCTAAAAACCACTAAAGCCACAAACAATGCTACATAAACCCTAACAGTTTCTAAAAAACCTAAAAATGATTCAAAACCCACAAAAAAAACAAAACACCAAAAAATGCTAAAATAACCCTAACAAAGAATAAAAAATCCAAACACATCCATAAAACCCAAAAAAAACACATTAAACCCCAAAAAACTCAAACAAACCGTAACAAAACCAAAATACCATAACAAAACCTAAAAAACCCTAACAACCTCTAATAACCCCTAATAACCACTAATAAACCCTAATAACCCCTAAAACCCACTATTAAACACTAAAACCCTGAATAAAAACTAATATATCGTAATAACCTGTAATAAACCCTAACAAACTCTATTAGACCATAATAAACACACAAAAATACCTAAACCCCCTAATATACAATTTAAAACACAATTAAACCATAATAAACAGTAATAATCACTAAAAACCCTAACAAACCCGACAAAACGCTACAAAAACCTCCAAATAATAGCCTACAAAACCCTACAACCCACTAATAAACCCTGACAAACCCTAATAACCCCAAAATAAATCGTAACAAACCCTAACAACCCCAAATAAATTGTAACAAATCCTAACAATGCCAAATAAATCGTAACAAACTAAAACAAACCATAAAAACCCCTAATAAACCGCAATAAACCCTAAAAAATCATAATGAACCCTAATTAATCGTAATAAAACCATATACATGTTACTAAACCCTAATAAATAAACTAAAACCTAATAAACCATAATAAATCATAAATAACCCTAAAAAGGGTTGATCAAACCTAGAAAAATCTATTAATGCCTACAAAAGCCCAATAAAACCCTAATTTACAATAAAAAATTATAATAAACTGTAACAAATCCTAACAAAAACTAATAAACCCTAAATAATCCAAATAAACCCTAAAAACCATATTAAACACTAATGAACCCTAAAAACCCCAAAGAACCCAAAAAATCCTAAAACACATTATTTAAACCCTAAAAACCGTTACAATACCCAAACAAACCATAAAACACACTAAAAAACCCTAACAGCCCCTATCAATACAAAAAAACAAATAAACCCATAGAAACCCCCAAAAACCATTACAAAGCCATCAGATACCATAAAAAAAACATAAAACTCCGTTAACAACCCTTAAACACCCTAAAATAACTACAAACCATAAACAACCATTAAAACTCTAAAAAAGGCATCATATAGATACATAAACCCTAAAAACATTACATAAACCCTAAAAAATGTAACAAAACCCCTAAAACGCAACATAAACCAAAAAACGCAACATAAACCCAAATAATGCTACATAAAACCTAAAATCACTACATACACCCTAGAACTGTAACATAAAACCTAAAAACACAACATAAACCCTAAAAAATGCAACATGAACATTAAAAAAACTACATAAAACCAAAAAACACAATATAAACCCTAAAATTGTCCACAAACCCTAAAAACGTTACATAAACCCTAAAAAATTCAACATAAACACTAAATCGCCTCTAAAAATGCTACATAAACCCAAAAAATGAAACATAATCCAAAAAAAATGCTACATAAATCCTAAAAACTAAAAATGCTACATAAACCCTAAAAACGTTACAGAAACCCTACAAATGATACATAAAATCTAAAACTGCCAACAAAACCCTAAAAATGCTACCTAAACACTAAAAATTCTACATAAACTCTAACAACTCTACACAAACCCTAAAAAATGGTACAAAAACCCTAACGACGCTTTAAAACCCTGAAAAATATTAAACCCAAATAAACTATAATATAAAAATTTAATAAACCCCTAATAAACTCTAATAATCCTTAAAAACACATTATAATCTCTAAAATCCTAAGAAACTCTACTCGGCCCTAATAAGACCCCAAAAATACCTAATAAACCCTAATAAATGATAATGAAAAACCCCAAAGAGGATGGCACCGCTCTCGCCTGGTCTCTCCTGCTCGACGCGGCAATTTCTGAGGCTTCCCCTCGGAATCCTTCTCTTCGGCTTCGATGATCACTTGCTTCGTGATGCGGATCGATGGTGGAAGAAGAAGCGGATACTTGAAGGTGTGGGGTTCTGGCGGGCTGCGACAGGGACTGGCGACCGAGGCTTGGTTGGGATTTCGCAAGGTTTTGGTCTGGATTTGGTAGATCTGGACCGCTTTCTTCACCAGACGTTGTTTTTGTTGCTCCATGGTGGCAGCGCTGATGTTTCCCCGGTGGATTGGGTGATAACGCTGAGGGTTTCTGCCTTCGATCCAGATCTAAGCTTCCGATGGGTTTCCGTTGACTTTCTGTTCTGTTTCATGTCCCTTTTGGCGCTTCGATTCTGTTCTCAGCTTTGGTCTGAACTGGCGATGTTCTTATGTTTGAAGAAAGTTGTCTTATTTTCTTGGAACATGGCTGCGATGAAGATTCAGCGGTGGGGTGCGGGCAAGGCAGACATGGAGTCTGCTTTTAGGGTTTCAAGAGCTGCGGATCTGACAGTGACGCTCGATCGGGGAGGCAAGGTTCATTTTTTTCTTTCTTCTGTCGATCTCCTGGATTTTTGCTGCATGTTGGTTTCTATGTTGGATTTTGGAAGTGCTTTGCATGTTCCTGGTAGCCGCTGTGGTGATGATGCTTGGTCTGGTTGGGCTTTATTGTTGCTGTTGGTTCATGTGCTTTCTACAAGACTTGAGTTCTGCTTCTTAAGGTGGTATTGCTTGCGGTTGATGGGTTATGCCTTGGTTTGGTCCTTCGCTTGGATGCGGGTTATTTGCCACTGGTTTTGCTATTGGGTGCGAATTAATGTATTGTTGGCTGCTGTATGGTTGAGACGTGATGAAGTTCGGGTCCTTGCTTTGGCTGGCGGTGGCTCTAAAAAAGGGTGTGCTGGAAAATGCTGGTGTTATTTGTTTGCTATCTTTGGTTCTATGCTGCTGTTTAGGGATTTGGATGGCGTGGTGGTACTGGCTGCTGTGGAGGCTGGTGTTTGTGGCACTGGTGATGTGCTGTTATTGGCGGTGAGTCTCCTTTGTGGGGAGTTTCCAGGTGCTTGCTGGTTGTTGGGAAGTGATAGTGGTTGGGATTGGTTGCGGTTGTGCTGGTGCTTGATGCTGCTAGTTGTGATTGGCTGTGTTGTCGGTTTTGGTACTACTGGTTGCTGGGGCTGGTTGGTTTGGTTGTGCTGCTGCTGCTCTGTAGCTGTGATGACTGGATGTGGTGCTGCTGGATGCTGGTACTGGCTGGATGTAAAGTGATGCTGCTGCTATTGTGTCTGTTTTTGAGTCTTTTTCTCTCTTTGTTTTTCTTTTTTGGCGTGGGTTGTAAGGGGCTTTTGGGTGTGGGTCGATTGACCCCTCCCCTCCCTTGTCTGCAGTGTCCGTGTCTTTTTGTTTTATAAATTTTGGGGGGGCCAGGAATAGCCTGGACCCGAGCCTTCTTTACCTAATAAATGATAATAAAACCTAATAAACCCTAAAAACACGTTACGAAAACCTAAAAAACCCTAACCAACCCTAATAGACACTAATAAACACTAATAAACCCCATTAAATCCCAAAACCCTAAAAGGCCCTAATAAACCATAAATAACACCAAATAAACCCTACTCAGCCCTAAAAAAACCTTAACACACCATAATAACCCCTAATAAAACCCTACAAAACCCTAATAAAGAAAAAATGAAAGTATACTTTAAAAATACTAGACACCATGATAAACTCTAATATAACCTAATAAACCCAAAAAACACTCACAAATAATAAAAAACGATCACAAACAATAAAAACGTGCTATATTACCTAAAAAGCCTAAAAACACTACTATAACCTAATAAATACAAAAAACTCTAATATACCATAAAAATCCCTAGAACCCCTAATAAACCATAATAAACTCCAATATAACCAATGAAACCCTAAAATGCTCAAAAAAAACAAAATGCTCACAGACAATAAAAACACGTTATTTTATCTAAAAAGACCTAACAAACACTAATATAACCGAATAAAACAAAAAAAACTAATAAACCCCTAACAAACCCTAATAAACACTAAAAATCCCTAATAAAACCTAATAAAAACAAATAAACCCTAATAAAACCCTAAAAATACCTTCTCAACCCTAATAAACCTTGACACACCATAACAAAACCTAATAAAATCCATCTAAACCCCAATAAACAAAAAAATGCAAACAAACAATAAAAAAACCCTATAAACCCTAATAAACCATAATAAATTCAATTAAAAGCTAATAAACCATTAAAAAATCTCACAAACACTAAAAACAGGCTAATAAATCCTAAAAAGTCATAACAAACCCTTATATATGTTAACAAAAATAAAAAAAACACTAATATACCCTAATAAAAACACTAACAAACCCTAGTTAACCCAAAAAAATCCCTAACAAACCTTAATAAATCATACTCAACCCTAATAAACCCTAATAACACCTTAAAGTTACCGACTCAACCCAAATAAAACCCTAAAAATATATACTCAAACCCAATAAAACTTAACACACCATAATAAACCATAATAAACCCCACCAAAACCTAAAAAATGAAAATATACCATTAAAAAGCCCTAAAACCCCTAATAAATGCTAATAAAACCTAACAAAGCTTAAAATAACTAATAAACCTGAATAAATACTACTAAACACTAAAAAACCATAATGAACCATAATAAACCCTAATAAATCCTAAACATACCCAAATATACTGTAATATACCATAATATACCATAAAAAATCCAAATCAATCCTAATAAAACCCTAAAAATACCTAACAAACCCTAATAAACCTTGACCCACCATAATAAACCCTAATAAAATCCTAATAACCCCCACCAAACCCTAAAAAATGCTAATATACCTTTAAAAAACCCTAAAACCCTAACAAACCATAATAAATTTTAATAACACCTAAAAATCCTAAAAATGATAGTAATCCCTAAAAATACCTCTAATAATAATAGTAGTAATAATGCATATGCATTTGCATGGTTTAAATAATACATCATAATGCATGTGCATGAGCAGATGCAAGCGCATTTGCATGTGAATGATAATAAATAATAAATGATAAATAATAATGCATGTGAATTGCATGTGTATGTGCATGTGCATGTGAATGATAAAAAATAACAACGCACAACCAAGTGCATGTGCATGTGAATGTGCATGTGCATGGTAATAAACAATAAATAATAAAAAAGTCCACATGAATGTGCATTTGCAAGTGAATGATAACAAATAACAAATAATAACACATGTGATAATAGAATAACGCAAGTGCATTGCATGTGCACGTGCATGAGAATAAAAAATAATAACACATGTGATAATAGAATAACGCAAGTGCATTGCATTTTCACGTGCATGGTAATAAATAATATATAATAGCACACATGTATGTGTATTTACATGTAATGATAATGATAATGACGCATGCACATGCATGTTAATAAATAATAAATAACAACGCATGTGCATGTTCATTTGTATTTGACGATACAAACAACAACAACAGCAATAATAATTATAATATAATAACGCAAATGCATTGCATGTGCACGTGGATAGTAGTAAATAAAAAATAAATAATAATAAATAATAATGCACATGCATGTGCATGTGCATTTACATTTGATAAGAATATTAATAATACTAATTGTAATAATAATAATAATAATAACACATGCACGTGCATGAAAATAAATAATAAATAACAACACATAGGAATGTGGATTTTCATCTGATAATGATAATAATATTGATAATGGAAATAATAATATTAATAATAATAATTTTGATAATAATAACAATAATAAAAATAAAAGAATAATAGAAGTGCATTGCATATGTAGTAGTAGTGATAATAGTAGTAGTAACGATGCATCTGATAATAGAATTTTTCATGTGCATTACGAGTGCACATGCATGGTAATAAATAATAACGTGCGTGTATTTCATTTGCATGTGATGATGATGACGATGATAATAATAATAATAATAATAATAATAATAATAATAATAACGCATGTGATAATTGAATAACGCACGTGCATTAAATGTTCGTGTTTGTTTATTTGCATGAGCATTTTCCCGTGCATTTTCTTGTGATGATAACAACAACAACAACCACAATAATAATAACAACAATAAGAATAACAATGTATGTGATAATAAAATAACGTGTATGCATTGCATGTGCACGTGAATGGTAATAAAAAATAAATAATAATACACGTGCATGTGCAGGTGCATGTGCATGAGATGATAATAATAATAATAATAATAATAACAACAATGCATGTGATAATAGAATAATGCATGTGCATTGCATGTGCAGTGCATGATAATAAATAATAACTCATAGCGCACATGGTGATAATAATAACAATAATAGTAATATTAATAATAATAGTTCATGTGATAATATAATAACACACATGTACTGAATATGCGCGTGTATGGTAATAAATAATAATGCACGTGAATTTGCTGTTGCATTTGCATTTGATGATGATAACAATAATAACAATAATAGTAATAATAACTATAAGAATAAAAATGCATGTGATAATAGAATAATGTAGGTGCATTGTGTGTGCGCGTTCTTGGTATTAAATAATAACGGACGTGCATGTGCATTTGCATGTGATGATAAATATAATAATAATAACAATAGTAACACTAATAATAATAACAACAACAACAACAATAACATATGCACGTGCATGGAAATAAATAATAAAAAATAAATAATAACGCATTGCATCTGTATTTTCATGTGACAATAATAATAATAATAATAATAACCACAATAATGATAGTTATAATAACGATAATGAGAAAAATGATAATGATAATTATGATAATAATAACGTGTGTGATAATCGAATAACACACATCCTAACAAACCCTAAAAAAAACTAACAAACCCTAACAACCACTAATAACCCCTAAGAACCACTAATAAACCCCAATAAGACCTGAAACCCACTATTAAACCCTAAAACCCTAATAAACACTAATAAATCAAAATAACCTTTTATAAACCCTAAAAACCCCTATTAGACATTAATAAAAGCTACAAATGTCCGAAAACCCCCAATATACAATAAAAACACTATTGAAGCATAATAAATCCTAATAATAACTAAAAACCCTAACAAACCCGACAAAACACTACAAAACCCACCAAATAGTAGCCTACAAAACCCTACAACCCACTAATAAACACTAACAAACCCTAATAACCCCATAAAAAATCGTAACAAACCCTAACAACCCCAAATAAATCATAACAAATCCTAACAACGCCAAATAAATCATAACAAACTGAAACAAACCATAACAAACCCCTAATAAACCGGAATAAACCCTAATAAATCATAATAAACCCTAATAAATCATAATAAACCCAAATACACATTAATAAACCCAAATAAATAAAATAAACACTAATAAACCCTAATAAATCCAAAATAACACTAAAAAGGTTTGATAAACCCTAGAAAAATCTATTAATGCCTACAAAATCCCACTAAGACCCTAATATACAATAAAAATTCTAATAAACCATAAAAAATCCCAATGAACACTAATAAACCCTAAAGGACCCAAATAAACCCTAAAGAACCATATTAAAATCTAAAGAATGCTAAAAAAGCCTAAAGAACCCAAAAAAACGCTAAAACATATTACATAAACCCTAAAAACTACTACAATACCCAAACCCTAAAACACACTAAAAAACACTAACAACCCCTATCAATCCTGAAAAAAAAAATAAACCCTTAAAAACCCCCCAAAACCCATTGAAATCCCATCAAATACCATAAAAACCACAAACACCCGTTAACAACCCAAAAACCCACTACAAACAATAAACAACCATTAAACCCTAAAAAGGAAAAAAAATAGATACATAAACCCAAAAAACGTTACATAAACCCAATAAATGTAATATAAACCCTAAAAACGCAACATAAACCCAAAAAATGAAACATAAACCCAAAAAATGCTACATAAACCCAAAAAGCACTACATAAACTCTAGAACTGTAACATAAACCCTAAACAACGCAACATAAACATTAAAAAATGCTACATAATACCTAAAAACACAACATTAACCCCAGAAACACAACATGAACCCTAAAAATGTTACATAAACCATAAAAAATGCAACATAAAAACTACATCACCCCTAAAAAGTGCTACATAAAACCAGAAAACATAACTTAAATCCTAAAAAATACAACATAAAACCTAAACCCTAAACACGCTACATAAACCCTAAAAATGTTACATAAACCCAAAACAATTCTACATAAAACCTAAAACTGCTAACTAAACCCTAAAAGCACTACATAAACACTAAAAATGCTACATAAACTCAAAAAACGCTACACAAACACTAAAAAATGCTACAAAACCCCTAATTATGCTTCAAAACCCTCAAAATATTAAACCTAATATACCATAATATAAACAATTAAACCCTATTAATCCCCTAATAAACTCTAATAATCCCTAAAAACATCTTATAATCCCTAAAAACCCTAATAGACTCTACTCAACCCTTTTTAAAACACCAAAAACTCCTAATAAACCCTAATAAATGATAGTAAAACCTAATTAATCCTAAAAACATGTTATGAAATCTTAAACAACCCTAACCAACCCTAATAGACACCAATAAACACTAATAACCCATAATAAACCCCCCAAAACCCTAAAAATCCCTAATAAACCATAAATAAATCCAAATAAACCCTACTCAACCCTAACAAACCTTAACACACCAAAATCACCCCTAATAAAACCCTACATAACCCTAATAACGAAAAAAAATGCTAGTATACCTTAAACAATCCCTAGAAACCCTGATAAACTCTAATAAAACCTAATAAACCCTAAAAATGCACACAAACAATAAAAAAATTGGTCACAAACAATAAAAACATGCTATATTACCTAAAAATTCCTAAAAACACTAATATAACCTAAAAAAGACAAAAATGCTAATATACCTAAAAAATCCCTAGAAACCATAATAAACCATTATACACTCAAATATAACCTAAGAAACCCTAAAAACACTCACAAACAAAAACAAAATTCTCACAATCAATAAAAAACTCTATATTATCTAAAAAGACTTAACAAACACTAATATAACCAAAAAACAAAAAAAAACTAATGAACCCCTAGAAAACCCTAATAGACTCTAAAAATCCTTAATAAACACTAATAAAAACTAATAAACCCTAATAAAACCATAATAAAACCCGAAAAATACCTTATTAACCTTAATAAAATTTGACACACCATAATAAAACCTAATAAAATCCAACTAAACCTCAATAAACAAAAAAAACGCTAACAAACCATTAAAAAGCCCTAGAAACCCTAATAAACCATAATAAATTCTAATAAAACATAATAAAACATAAAAAATGCTCACAAACACTAAAAACATGCTAATAAAACCTAAAAAGTCATAAAAACCCCTCATATATATTAAAAAAAACAAAAAAAACACTCAAATACCCTAATAAAAACAATAACAATCCTATGTAAACCCTAAAAATCCCTAAAATCCCTAATAAACACTACTCAACTCTAATAAACCCTAATAAAACCCTAAGAATACCTACTCAACAATAATAAAACCCTAAAAATACCTACTCAGCCTTAATAAACCTTAATACACTATAATAAACCCTAATAAACCCCACTAAACCCTAAAAAATGAAGATATACCATTTAAAAGCGCTAAAACCCCTAATAAATTCTAAAAAAACCAAACAAAGCTTAAAAGCACTAATAAACCCTAATAAACACTACTAAACCCTAAAAACCCTAATATACCCTCTTAAAAACTAATAAAACTTAATGAATGATAAGAAACCCTAATAAATCCTAAACATACACAAATATACCATAATATACAATAATATACTCTAATAAACCCACCTAAATCCTAATAAAACCCTAAAAATACTTAATAAACCCTAATAAAACTTAACACTCCATAATAAACCCTAATAAAATCCTAATAACCCCCACCAAACCCTAAAAAACATTAATATTCCATTAAAAAAATCCTAAAACCCTCACAAACCATAATAAATGTTAATAGTACCTAAAAATTCTAAAAAAAATTCTAAACCCTAAAAATACCACTAATAATAATAATAGTAGTAATAACGCACATGCAATTGTATATGCATGTGCATGGTTTAAATAATAAATCATAATGCATGTGCATGTGCATATGCCTGCGCATTTTCATGTTAATGATAATAAATAATAAATTATAAATAATAATGCATGTGAATTACATGTGTATGTGCATGTGCATGTGAATGATAATAAAAAATAAAAAATAACGCACATCTAAGTGCATGTGCATGTGCATGTGCATGGTAATAAACAATAAATAATAACTAAGTCCACATGAATGTGCATTTTCTTGTGAATGATAATAAATAATAAATAATAACACATGTGATAATAGAATAATGCAAGTGATTGTTCATTTACATGTAATGATAATGATAATGACGCATGCACGTGAATGGTAATAAATAATAAATAACAACGCACATGCATGTGCATTTGTATTTGATGATATAAACAAAAATAATAATTATTATTATTATAATAATAATAATAATTATTATTATTATTATATAATAACGCAAGTGCATTTCATGTGCACGTGCATAGTAGTAAATAATAAATAAATTATAATAATTAAGAATGCACATGCATGTGCATGTGCATTTACATTTGATGATAATAACGATAATACTAAATGTAATAATAATAATAAAGCATGCACGTGCATGGTAATAAATAATAATCAATAATTCACATGCATGGGCATTTTCATGGGATAATGATAATAATAATAATAATAATAATTGTGATAATAATAATGATAATAATAAAAGAATAATACAAGTGCATTGCATATGCACATGCATGGTAATAAATAATAATTAATAATGCACGTGCATCTACATTTTATTGTGATGATAGTAATAATAACAGAAGTAGTAATAATAGTAGTAGTAGTGGTGATAATAGTACTAGTACCAATGCATGTGATGATAGAATATTTCATGTGAATTACGTGTACATGTGCATGGTAATAAATAAAAACACCCGTGCATTACATTATCATGTGGTGATGATGATGATGATAATAATAATAATAATAATGCATGTGATAATAGAATAATGCACGTTCATTGAATGTGCGTGTATGTGCATTCGCATGTGCATTTGCAAGTGATGATAATGACAACAACAAAAACAACAACAACAACAACCACAACAACCACAGTAATAATAATAACAATAATAATAACAACGCATGTGATAATAATATAACATGTGTGAATTGCATGTGCACATGCATGGTAATAAAAATATAATAATAATGCACGTGCATGTGCACGTGCATGTGGATGAGATGATAATAATAATAATAATAACAACAATATTAATAAGTTATAGTTGTTTGAAAAAATAGCAGATAGGACAAAAATGTTAGAAATGGGGACTCGAAAATCCCAACAAATCACAGAGTCATTGAAAAAGGCATAACTTCTTCTTCGGGTGTCCATTTCTGCTCCGTGAATAGTCAAACTGAATCTCATGGAATTAAATATGTTAAAAATAGGTGTCGGAGGCTGTACAGACACATAGATCATAAATTATGACCATTTTAAGAAACAATTTACATGGATCCGTACACAAAAATGGTGTTTTGGAGGACATCTGATTGGTTTATGGGATTTTAGGGTCTCAAACATGACTTTAACTCTATCTAAGTTATCCTTCTTTGTATATCTCTTCGCTACTTTCGATTTGATATGTGGTAGATCTCAAACGGACAACCGGAGTGAAAGTTATGGGCGTTTGAAGTTGGACTTTTTTAGAGCGGAATAACTAATATATATTATATTTCTTTGATCTTCCCATAGTTTCTACAAAACTTGGTTTTCACTCATCTCAGAATCTTCGATTTTACTGGTCACTATGCTCAAACGGACACCCAAAGGATAAGTTATTCCTATTTAAGTGAGTGGCGGGTTTCTAAGGTTTTTAGGCGCTAGGAGAGTAACACAATTTTAAACGACAATAACTTTTTCTATGTGAGTTCATTTTGGCTCTACCACATATCTAATCGAATATTGTGAAAGGATACATACTATGGTAACCAATGGAACCCTTTCTGACATTCCTCAACCACCAAAAAGACCCAAAATCCCATTGGATGGTCAAAAGATTGGCTTCTACTCTCCGTTTTGCAATAACTTCTTCTATGGGTGTTCGTTTTGCATCTAACACATATCAAATTGAAGATTACGACTATACCTACACTCTTATAACCATTTAATCACCTTCTCACATCCTTTAAGGCCCAAAAGGGTAATTAAACCCTCTAAAAGACCATAAATTCTTCTCCTCGAGTTCGTTTTTCCTCTACCATGTATCAAATCAAAGCTTTTGACAAGATGTACACATCTGTGACCCATAGGAACACCTTATCAAGTTCATAATGTCTAAAAAGGTCCTTAAGTCCTCCAAATGACCATAACTTCTTCTCTAGGTGTGCGTTTCACCTCTACCACATATCAAATTGAAGCTTTCGACTAGCTCTACACATCTGTGAAAACCATGAACAACTAAATAACCATAACAAACCATGAATAACCCCATAAACACTAAAAACCATTCAAAACCATTCAAAACCCTAACAAACCCTAACAAACCCTAACAAACCCTAACAAACCCTTAAAAACCCAAACAAACCCCAACAAACCCCAACAAACCCTATCAAACACCAAAAAACATAACAAACCCTAAAAAACCCTAAAAACCCTAACAAACCCTTACAAGCCCTAACAAACCCCAAGAATCACTAAGAAACCCCAATAAACCCAAAAAAACTCTAAGAACCCCAAAGAACTCCTATGAGACTATAAGAAACCCTAACAAAACCATAAATACCCTAACAAAACCCTAAGCAAACCTATGAAACACTAACACACCCTTAGAAACCCTAACACACCCTTAGAAACCCGAACACACCCTTAGAAACCGTAGCACACCCTTACAAACCCCAACACACCCATAGAAACCCTAACACAACCTTAGAAACCCTTAGAAACCATAGCACACCCATAGAAACCCTAACCTGCCCATAAAAACCCTAACCCACCCTTAGAAACCCTAACCCACACTTAGAAATCCTAACAAAACCTTAGAAACCCCAAATCACTCTAGTAAGCACTAATAAATCCCAAATAACCCTACCAACCAATAATAAACCACAATAAATCCTAAAAAACCCTAAATCCCACTACTAAACCCTAATAAACACTAATAAACCGTAATAAACCCTAAAAACCCTATTAGACCCCAATAAAAGCTAAAAAATTCCAAAAAAAACCAAATACACAACAAAAATGCTATTAGACCATTAAAACACTAATATTCACAAAAAACCCTAACAGAACCGGAAAAACCTGACAAAACCCTAAAGAAAACCTAAAACCCCAAAAAACCCAAAAAACCCTAAAAAACCCAAAAAAAACCCCTAAAACCCCTAAAAAATCAAGAAAAACCTAAAGAAACCTAAAACCCCTAAAACTTGAATAAACCAAAAATCCCTGAAAACAAACCTAAAACCCCTTAAAAACCCTAAAAAAACAACAAAAAAACCTCAAAAAATGCTAAAAACTCAAAAACCCACTAAAAATGCTGAAAAAAACCTAAAAGACTAAAAATACTAACAAACACCTAAAAACCCTAAGAAACCCTTAAAACCCCTAAAACCCCCTAGAAAACTCTACAACCATCAAAATAAACTCTAATACACCATAAAGAACCATAAAGAACCCTAAATACCCTAAAGAACCACTAAAGACACTAACAATGCTACATAAACCCTAAAAATTGCTTCAAAAAACCAAAAAATGCATAAAAACCCACAAAACACCACAAAACACTCAAAAATGCTAAAATACCCCCATCAAAGCATAAAAAATCCAAACACACCCATAAAACTAGAAAAAACGCATAAAACACCAAACAACTCAAACAAACCTTAAAAACCTTAAAAACCCTAAAAAAACCTAACAAACCCTAACAACCACTAATAACACCTAAGAACCACTAATAAACCCCAATAACCCCTAAAACCCACTATTAAACCCTAAAAACTCTAATAAACACTAATAAATCGTAATAACCTGTAATAAACCCAAACAAACTCTATTAAACCCTAATAAACGCTACCAAAGCTCTAAAACCACTAATATACAATAAAAACACTATTAAACCATAATAAACCCAAGTAATCACTAAAAACCCTAACAAAATCGACAAAATGCTACAAAAACTTCCAAATAATAGCCTACAAAAACCTACAACCCACTAATAAACCCTAACAAACCCTAATAACCCCAAAATAAATCGTAACAAACCCAAAAAACACAAATAAATCGTAACTAATCCAAACAGTGCCAAATAAATCGTCGCAAACTGAATCAAACCCTAACAAACCTCTAATAAACCCCAATAAACCCTAACAAATCATAATAAACCCTAATAAATCGTAATAAATGCAAATACACGTTACTAAACCCTAATAAATAACATAAACCCTAATAAATCCTAATAAATCCTAAATAGCCCTAAAAATGGTTGATAAACCCAAGAAAAAGCTATTAATGCCTACAAAATCCCAATAAAACCCTAATATACAATAAAAACACTAATAAACTGTAACAAATTCGAAATAACACTAAAAAACCCTAAATAACCCTAATAAACACTAAATGACCTATTAAGCTCTAAAGAACACTAAAAAACCCTAAAGAACCCAAAAAATGCTAAAACATATTATTTAAACCCTAAAAACCGCTACAATACCCAAACAAACCCTAAAACACACTAGAAACCCTAACAACACCTAAAAATTCCAAAAAAACAAATAAACCCATAAACACCAAAAAAAAAAAAAAAAGCCATCATATATCATAAAAAACCATAAACACCCATTAACAACCCTTAAAAACCTAAAAAAACTACAATCCTTAAACAACAATTAAAACCCTAAAAAAGGATTCTAATAGACACATAAAGACTAAAAACGTTACATAGACCCTTAAAAATGCAACAAAAACACTAATAACGCAACATAAACCAAAAAAGCCAACATAAGCCCAAAAACTCTACATAAACCCTAAAAGCACAACATAAACCCTAGTACTGTAACATAAAACCAAAAAACACAACATAAACCCTAAAAAACAGAACATAAACATTAAAAAATGCTACATAAAACCTAAAAACACAATATAAATGCTAAAAACACTACATGAACCCTAAAAACATTACATAAACCCTAAAAAATGCAACATAAACGCTACATCACACCTAAAAACGCTACATAAACCTAGAAAACGCATCATAAATCCTAAAAAATGCTACATAAAACCTAAACCCTTAACACGCTACATGAACCCTAAAACAGTACATAAAACATAAAAATGATACATAAAATCTAAAACTACTAACTAAACCACAAAAACGCTACATAAACACTAAAAATGCTACATAAACTCTAACAACGCTACACAAACCCTAAAAAATGCAACAAAAACCCTAAAGAACTTTTTAAACCTTCCAAAATATTAAACACTAATATGCCATAATATAAAAAATTAAACCCTAATAAACCCCTAATAAACTCAAATAATCCCTTAAAACACCTTATAATCCCTAAAAACCCCATGAAACTCTACCCAACCCTAATAAAACCCCAAAAATACCTAATAAATACTAATAAATGATTATAAAACTTAATAAACCCAAAAAACACATTAAGAAAACATAAACAGCCCTAACAAACCCTAATAGACACTAATAAACACTAATAAACACTAATAAACCCCAAACAAACCCTAAAAAATCCCTAATAAACCATAAATAAAGCCAAATAAACCCTACTCAACCCTAACAAACATTAACACACCATAATAACCCCTAATAAAACAATACAAAACCCTAATAATGAAAAAAATCTAGTATACCTTAAAAAATCCCTAGAAACCTTGATAAACTCTAATATAACCTAATACTCCCTAAAAACACTCACCAACAATAAAAATGCGTTATATTACTTAAAAAGTCCTTAAAACACAAATATAACCTAATAAAAAAAATCCTAATATACCATAAAAATCCATAGAAACCCTAATAAACCATAATAAACTCAAATATAACCTAATAAACCCTAAAAACGCTCACAATCAAAAACAAAACACTCACAAATAATAAAAACATGCTATATTATTTAAAAGGACCTATCAAACACTAATATATCCTAATAAAACAAAAAAACTAATAAACAACTAACAAACCTCAATAAACTGTAAAAATCCCTAATAAACCCTAATAAAAACTAATAAACCCTAATAACACCATAATAAAACCCTAAAAATACATTCATAACCCTAATAAACCTTGACACACCATAATAAAACCTAATAAAACCAAACTAAACCCCAATAAACAAAAAACATAAAAAACCCATTAAAAAGCCCTAGAAACCCAAATAAACCATAATAAATTCAAATAAAAGATAATAAACTATTAGAAATGCTCACAAACACTAAAAACGCGCTAATAAAACCTAATTTGTCATAAAAACCCCTCATATATATTAATAAAAATTAAAAAACACTAATATACCCTAATAAAAACACTAATAAACCCGAGTAAACCATAAAAATCCCTAACAAACCCTAATATACTGTACTCAACCCTAATAAACCCTAATAAAACCTTAAAGATACCGAGTAAACCCTAATAAAACTCTAAAAATACCTACTCAACCCTAATAAACCTTAACACACCATAATAAACCATAATAAACCCCACTAAACCCTAAAAACGCAAATATACCGTTAAAAAGCCCTAAAATCCCTATGAAATGCTAATAAAACCTAACAAAGCTTAAAAGCGCTAATAAACCCGAATAAACATTACTACACACTAAAAAACCCTAATATACCCTCTTAAAAATTAATAAACCATAATGAACCATAATAAACCCTAATAAATCCTAAACATACCCAAATATAACATAATATACCACCATATACCCTAATAAACCCAAATTTATCCTAATAAAACCCTAAAAATACTTAAAAAACCCAAATAAACCTTGGCACACCACAATAAACCCTAATAAAATCCTAATAACCCCCACCAAACCTTTAAAAACACTAATATACTATTAAAAAACCTTAAAATCCTAACAAACCATAATAATTGTTAATAACACCTAAAAATCCGAAAAAATGATAGTAAACCATTAAAATACCTCTAATAATAATAGTAGTAATACTGCACGTGCATGCGCATATGTATGTGCATGGTTTAAATAATAAATCACAATGCTCGTGCTTGTGCATATGCATGCGCATTTGCATGTGAATGATAATAAATTATAAATTATAAATAATAACGCATGTGAATTGCATGTGTATGTGCATGTGCATGTGAATGATAATAAATAATAAATAATTACGCAAATACAAGTGCATGTGCATGTTCATGTGCATGTGCATGATAATTAACAATAAATAATAACCAAGTCCACATGAATGTGCATTTGCATGTGAATGATAATAAATAATAAATAATAACACATGTGATAACAGAATAACGCACTTGCATTGCATGTGCATGTGCATAAAAATAAATAATAATAACAAAACATGTGATAATTGAATAACGCAAGTGCATTGCATTTTCATGTGCATGATAATAAATAATATATAATAACGCAAGTGAATGTGCATTTAGATGTAATGATAATGATAATGACACATGCACTTGCATGGTAATAAATAATAAATAACAACACACATCCATGTGTATTTATATTTGATGATACAAACAACAACACCAGCAAGAATAATAATAATAATAATAATAACAGAAAAATTCAAGTGCATTTCATGTGGACGTGCATAGTAGTAAATAATAATAAAAAATTAATAATAATGCACATGTATGTGTATGTGCGTGTACATTTGATGACATTATTAATAAAACTAATTGTAATAATAATAATAATAATAACGCATGCATGTGCATTGTAATAAATATTAAATAACAATGCACATGCTTGTGCATTTTCATGTGATAATGATAATAATAATAATAATAATGATAATAATAATAATAATAAAAACTATGATAATAATAATAATAATAATAATAATAATAAAAGAATAATAAAAGTGCATTGCATATGCACATAAATGGTAATAAATAATAAAAAATAACGCACGTGCATCTACATATGCATGTGATGATAGTAATGATAACAGCAGTAGTAATAATAGAATATTGCATGTGCATTACATGTGCATATGTGTGGTAATAAATAATAACTCTCATGAATTGCATTTTCATGTGATGATGATGATAATAATAATAATAATATTGTTATTATTATTATTATTATTAACAACACATTTGATTATAGAATAATGCATGTTCATTGAATGTGCGTGTATGTGCATTCGCATGTGCATTTGCATGTGATGATAATAACAAAAACAAAAACAACAACAACCACAATAATAATAATAACAATAATAATAACAATGGATGTGATAATAAAATAACATGTGTGCATTTCTTGTGCAGGTGCATGGTAATAAAAATATAATAATAACACACGTGCATGTGCATGTGAATTTTCATGAGATGATGATAATAATAATAATAACAACAGTAATAATAAGTTATAGTGGTATGAAAAAATAGCAAACAAGACAAAAGTGCTAGAAATGGTGTCTTGAAAAACCTAACAAATCACAAATCCATTAAAAAAGGCATAACTTCTTCTTCAGGTGTCCATTTCCGCTCTGTGAATAGTCAAACTAAATCTCATGGAATGAACTAAAATAAAAACAAGTTCAGGAGGCCGAACAGACACACATATCAAATGTTATTACCATTTAAAGAAAAAATTGATAGGGATCCGGACATGGAAATGAAGTTTTGGAGGTCTTCTGTTGGTTTTTGTGATTTTAGGGTCCCAAACATGACTTTAACTCTGTTCAAGTTATCCTTCTGTGTAGATCTCTTCGCTGCCTTTGATTTTATCTGTGGTAGATCTCAAACGGACAACCGGAGTGAAATTTATGGCCATTTGAAGTTGGAATTTTCATTGGAGTGGTATAACTAATATATCTTCTATTTCTTTGATCTTCCCATAGTTTCGATTAGACTTGGTCCTCACTCATCTCACGAACATTGATTTTACTAGCCACAACACTCAAATGGACACCCGAAGGAGATGGTATGCCAATTTTAGTGAGTTGCGTGTTTCTTAGGTTTTTAGGCGCTAGGAGGGTTGCTCAATTTAAAAGGACAATAACGTCTGCTACGGGTGTTCATTTTGGATCTACCACATATCAAATCAAATACTGTGAAAAGATACACACTCTCGTAACCAATGGAACCCTTTCTGACATTCGTCTACCCCCAAAAAGACCCAAAATCCCTTTGGATGGTCAAAAGATTGGCTTCCTGTGTCTGTTTTGCAATAACATCTTCTATGGGTGTCTGTTTTTCCTCTACCACATATCAAATCGAAGCATGAGACTAGACCTACACTCATATAACCACTGAATCAACTTCTCACATCCTTGATGGCCCAAAAAGGTGCTTAAATGCTCCAAAATACCATAACTTCTACTCCGGGAGTCCGTTTTGCCTCGACCATATATCAAATCGAAGCTTTCGACTAGATATACACATATGTGACCAATAAGAACACCTTATCACGTTTTTAAAGACCCTAATGGTCCTTAAGTCATCCAAGTGACCATAACATCTTCTCTAGGTGTCCGTTTCACCTCTATCACATATCAAATTGAAGCTTGTGACTATCTCTACACATCTGTGACAACCATGAACAACTAAATAACCCTAAAAACCATGAATATCCCCATAAGCACTAAAAAACATTAAAAACATGCAAAAACCTAAAAACCCCTAACAAACCCTATCAAACCCTAAAAACACCAAACCCCTAAAAAACATAACAAACCTTAAAAACCCCTAGAAAACCCTAAAAAGCCCGAACAAACCCCAAGAAGCACTAACAAAACCCCAATAAACACAAAAAACCCGAAGAAACACTAAAAACCGCTAAGAAACCATAAGAAACCCTAACATGACCCTAAAACCCCTAAAAATCCCAAAAACCCTAAATAAACCTAAGAAACAATAACACGCCCTTAGAAACCCTAACACACCCTTAGATTCCCAACACGCCCTTAGAAACCCTAGCACACCCTTAGAAACCCCAACACACCCATTGAAACCCTAAAACAATCGTAGAAACCCTCAGAAACCATATCACAAACTTAGAAACCTTAACCCACCCATAAAAACCCTAACCCAGCCTTAGAAACCCTAACACACAATTAGAAACCCTAACAAACCCTTAGACACCCTAAATCACTCTATTAAGAACTAATAAATCCTAACAAACCCTACCAACTGATAATAAACCATAATAAACCCTAATAAACACTAATAAATCGTAATAAACCCTAAAAACCCAATAGACAACAATAAAAGCTACAAAATACCTAAAAACCCAAATATACAACAAAAACACTATTAAACCATTCAAAATGCAAATACTCACAAAAAAACCCTATCAAACCCTGTAAAACTTGACAAAACCCAAAAAAACCAAAAAAAACCCTAAGAACCATAAAACCCTAAAAAATCCTAAAACCCCTAAAAAATCCTAAAAAACCCTAAAATCCCTAAAACAAAAAAACTGAAAAACACTGAAAACAAACCCAAAAAACCCTAAAAAACCTCTAAAATGCTCAAAAACCCTAAAAACCTAAAAACCACTAAAAATTCTAATAAACACTAAAAATCCTAAAAATTCCTAACAAAAACCTAACCAACCCTATAAAACCATTAAAAACCCTAAAATCCCCTAGAAAACCCTAAAACCACAAAAGAAACACTAATACACCCTAAAAAACCTAAAACCCATAAAGAACACTAATGAAACACTAAATCCACTGACAACGCTACATAAACCCTATCAATTTCTACAAAAAAACACGAAAAATGCTTCAAAACCCACAAAACACAAAAAAAACCCCAAAAAAGCTAAAATAACCCTAACAAAGCATAAATATCCAAACACACCCATAAAACCCAAAAAACACATAAAAACCCAAACAACTCAAGCAAACCATAACAAACCCTAAAAACCTAAAAAAACATAACAAACCCTAACAACCACTAATAACCCCTAAGAACCACTAATAAACCCTAATAACCCATAAAACCCACTATTAAACAGGCAGGATATGTCTTATCAATTCTGTTGTCACCTCAATGTTTGCTCATACCTTCTCCATCTATAAGTGGCCAGTCAGCCTAATTAAATCCCTTCAAGACAAGATCCGGAACATTGCATGGACAGGCTGTATTAATGAAAGGAAATTGATCATTGTTTCCTAGAAGGAATGCATCAAACAACTTGACATGGGGGTCTAGGCATTAAGGATCTCAGGATCTTCAATGATGCCTTGTTGGCCAAATTCACTTGGAATCTTTTCACACACAGAGAGGGTGATTTGGACTTTCTCAAAGAACGCTTTACTGGGAAACTGTGTAATGGTTATACTGGGTACATGCTCACCTCTGTCTGGACAACAGTTAAATACTCGTATAAGGACATTATCTCTCAATCTACTTGGGCTGTCTCGAGGCAATCCAACTTGAATTGTTGGTTCACCCCTTGGCTCAAGAGTCCGTTGTATGAATCTATGCAGGTTCTGCATGGCATGCAACACATGTCCATTAATGAACTCAACACCAGACTATCGGAGCTTGCTAGGATCTTACCTGCCCATATCATTTTTGAGATTCAACTCTACAGTTACATGGATTATGACACAATTATCTGGAAACAGAACTTGATTGGCCTGCTTACTGCAACAGACTTTTACAATCACAAATGCCGGCAAGGGATATATCCCCCCTCATGGCTCATGAGATACAAATGCCATATTATTGCTCCTAGAAATTTTCTGCTCTTCTGGAGGATATGGAGGAATCGGCTGCCCATGCATGGCCAACTTCAAAAAGTTGGTTTGCATCATGCTTCGGCCTGCTGTATATGCATGAAGGATGCTGAAAATGTGCAGCATCTTTTTGTTGAATGCAAGATTGCTTATGGTCTGTGGAAGTATCTGCAGGATGTCTTTGGTCTTCAATTACCCCTGGATAGAACCTTTGCTCAGATGATGTCTATCATCATGGAATCGAGGTATAGTGAGAAAATCTAAAATCTTCTCCTTGCTGCTTCGGCAGCCATTGTGGATTTTATATGGGCTTCCAGAAACTCTGCTATGTTCCGGAATAAGTCAAGCTCCCTTAATGAGGGTATTCTTGCCATGCATTCTACTATTCGTATTGCCGGGGGCATTCAAACAGGTGCGATGAACAATTGCTTTACTGACCTTATCACTCTCCACACTCTTGGTGTCTCTGGTAGGTGAAAAAAACATTTAGTGGTGAAGTCAATCCGATGGATTCCACCTATCCTATCTTGGATCTAAGTCAATGTTGATGGTGCGGCAGTAGGCTCTCTAGGGCCTTCTGGCTGTGGTGGCGTCTTCCGTACTTATAGAGGTTTTTTCAAAGGCACTTTTTATCACTTCATCGGAATTGTCTATGCTTATGAAGCAGAGATTTAGGCTATCATTAAGGCGGTGCGATTTGCAAACCAGTTTGGTTGGAAGCAACTCTGGATTGAGTCTGACTCCATGCTTGTGGTTGAGGCCTTTCATCAAAATTCAAGGAAGGTTCCCTGGCGTCTTCTACCCCAATGGATTTATTGCATTAGTTTATCCAAAAATCTGGTTCTTAAGATCACCCATGCATACAGGGAAGTTAATATGGTAGCTGATGTGCTTTCCAAGAAGGCTATTGAAGAATGCTGCTCATGGTGGTCTTTTGTTGCTCCCTCTTTTTGTGCGTCAATTGTGGATTCGGACAAGAAGGGTGCTACCCGTACCTGGTTGCATAGGTCCCCCTTGTAATGCCTTACAATTTATTTTTCATTTATACACTTGATGGACCAATCCTTCTGCTTGGCCCCACACCTTCTTTTCCCTAATATACAATAAAAAACACTATTAAACCATAATAAACTCTGATAATCACTAAAAACCCTAACAAACCTAACAAAACGCTACAAGAAATATCCAAATAATAGCCTAAAAACCCTATAACCCACTAATAAACACTAATAACCTCAAAAAAATCGTAACAAACCCTAACAACCCCAAAAAAATAGTAACATATCCTAACAAAGCCAAATAAATCGTATCAAACTGAAACAAACCATAACAAACCCCTAATAAACACCAATAAACCCTAATAAATCATAATAAACCCTAATAAATTGTAATAAAATCAAATACACATTACTAAAACCTAATAAATAAAATAAACCCAAATAAACCAGAATAAATCCTAAATAACCCTAAAAAAGTTTGATAAACCCTAGAAAATGCTATTAATGCTTTCAAAATCCCAATAAAACCCTAATATACAATAAAAAATGATAATAAACTGTAACAAATCCTAAAGAACACTAATAAACCCTAAAGAACCCTAATAAATCCGAAAGAACCATATTAAACTCTAAAGAACACTAAAAACCCCGAAAGAACCCAAAAAATGCTAAAACACATTATATAATCCCTAAAAATGGCTACAATACCCAAACAAATACAAAAACAAACTAGAAAACCCTAACAACCCTTATCAATCCCAAAAAACCCATATACCCCCAAAAAACCATTAAAAATCCATCAGATACCATCAAAAACCATAAACACTCGTTAACAACCCTTAAAAACCCTAAAAAACTACAAACCATAAACAACCATTAAAACCCTAAAAATGCTTCAAATAGATACATAAACCCTAAAAACATTACATAAAACCTAAAAAAGGCAATAAAAATACTAAAAACACAACATAAACCAAAAAACACAACATAAACCCTAAAACGCTACATAAACCCTAAAAGCACTACATAAACCCTAGAACTGTAACATAAACCCCAAAAAACACAACATAAACCCAAAAAATGCAACATAAACATTAAAAAACACTACATAAAACCCAAAAACACAATATAAACCCTAAAAACACTACATGAACCCTAAAAGTGTTACATAAACACTAAAAAACGCAACATAAATGCTACATCACCCATAAAAACGCTAAATAAATCCAGAAAATGCATCATAAACCCTAAAACTTTTTACATAAATCCTAAACCCTAAACACACTACAGAAACCCTAAAAACATTACATAAACCCTAAAAATGATACATAAAACCTAAAACCACTAACAAAACCCTAAAAATGATACATAAACCCTTAAAATGCTACATAAACTCTAACAGCGCTACACAAACCCTATAAAATGCTACAAAACCCTAAAGACGCTTCAAATCCCTCAAAAATATAATTCCCTAATATACAATAATATATAAAATTAAATGCTAATAAACCCCTAATAAACTCTAATAATCCCTAAAACAACTTATAATCCCTAAAAACCCTAAGAAACCCTACTCAACCCTAATAAAACCCCCAAAATACCTAATAAACCCTAATAAATGATAATAAAACCTAATAAACCCTAAAAACACGTTAAGAAAACCTAAAAACCCTAACCAACCCTAATATAAACTAATAAACACTAATAAACTCTAATAAACCCCAAAAAACCCCAACAAAGCCCCAGTAAACCATAAATAAAGCCAAATAAACCCTACTCAACCATAACAAACCTTAACTCTCCATAATAACCCCTAATAAAACCCTACAAAACCCTAATAATGAATAAAACACTAGTATACCTTAAACAATCCCTAGAAACCTTAATAAACTATAATATAACCTAATAAACCCTAAAACGCTCACAAACAATAAAAAAACGACCACAAACAATAAAAATCCGCTATATTACCTAAAAAGAACTAAAAACACTAATATAACCTAATAAATACAAAAAACACTAATATATCTTAAAAATCCTTAAAAACCCTAAGCCTCCCACTGTCGCAGGTTTTCGATCCTGTTGTGATCTGGTCCATCTCACGGTCAACAGTTCCTTTGCTGGATTTTCTGGATTAAATCTTATCCTTTACATGTTTTGCTATTTTGTGGTTGTGGATGGATTGAATGAGAACCAATTCATGTGTTTGTTATTGAGATTGGGGCACTGGATGTTGGGGTTTGGTTTGGGAACTGACTAGTTTTTTGTCATCGCTTGTTGGAATCTGATCTGCAAGGCGTTGGTTAATATTTTCTGGAGACATAGCCGTTGGGTAACGGTTGATTATTGGATGAGAACGGTTGAAGGAGGAGATAACATCTGGGAACTGAGGAATAGTATGGTAACTACGGCTTGGATGAGTGGTGATAAAGTGGGTGAGGTGAAGGTGAAGGATGATGGAAGATGTGCTGCGAGATGTTTGTTGCTGATTGGTTGGGAGGTGCTGATGAAGATGGTGGAGCTGCCGAATGCTGGAGTTGGATGAGAATGTGTTGAAGCTGATTTTGTGTTTGGTCTTTTGTGTCTTTTTCTTTCTTTGTTTTTCTATTGGGGACTGCCTTTTGGGTTGGGGTCAATTGACCACACCCCACCCCGGTTTGCAGTGTCTCTATTGGTGTCTTTTTTCTAATAAATTTTTGGAGGACCAGGAATAGCATGTTCCTGTACCTCTTTTTCCCTAGAAACCCTAATAAACCATAATAAACTCTAATATAACCTAAGACCCCCTAAAAATTCTCAAAAAACCCTAATAAACCGCAATAAACCCTAACAAATCACAATGAACCCTAATAAATTGTAAAAAAACCCATATACACTTTACTATACCCTAAAAAGTAAAATAAACCATAATATATCCCAAATAACCCTTAAAAAGTTTGATAAACCCTAGAAAAAGCTTTTAATGCCTACAAAATCCCAATAAAACCCTAATATACAATAAAAAATGCTAATAAACTGTAACAAAACCTAAACAACACTAATAAACCCTAGAGAACCCTAATAAACCCGAAATAACCATATTAAACTCTAAAAAACACTAAAACCCCTAAAGAACCCCAAAAAAATGCTGAAACACATTATATAATCCCTAATAATGGATACAATACCCAAACAACCCCAAAAAACACAACAAAACCCTAACAACCCCTATCAATCCCAAAAAAAAGTAAACCCATAAACCCCCCCAAAAACCATTAAAAACCCATCAGATACCATCAAAAACCATAAACACTTGTTAACAACCCTTAAAAACCCTAAAAAACACTACAAACCATAAACAACCATTAAAACCCTAAAAGGGTTTCAAATAGATACATAAACCCTAAAAACATAACATAAACCCTAAAAAATGCAACAAAAACACTGAAAATGCAACATAAACCAAAAAACGCAACATAAACCCAAAAATGGTACGTAAACCCTAAAAGCACTACATAAACCCTAGAACTGTAACATAAACCCAAAAAAACACAACATAAACCCAAAAAATGCAACATAAACATTAAAAAAAGCTACATAAAACCCAAAAACACAATATAAACCCTAAAAAAACTACATGAACCCTAAAAGTGTTACATAAACCCTAAAAATGAAACATAAATGCAATATCACCCATAAAAACGCTAAATAAATCCAGAAAATGCAACATAAACCCTAAATTTTTTTACATAAATCCTAAACCCTAAACACCCCAGAGAAACCCTAAAAACATTACATAACCCCTAAAAATGATACATAAAACCTAAAACCTCTAACTAAACCCTAAAAATGTTACATAAACACTAAAAATGCTACATAAACTCTTTCAGTGCTACACAAACCCTATAAAATGCTACAAAACCCTAAAGACACTTCAAATCCCTCAAAAATATAATTCCCTAATATACCATAATATATTTAATTGAACCCTAATAAACCCCTAATAAACCCCTAATAAATTCTAATAATCCCTAAAACAACTCATTATCCCTAAAAACCCTAAGAAACTCTACTCAACCCTAATAAAACCCCAAAAATACCTAATAAACCCTAATAAATGATAATAAAACCTAATAAACCCTAAAAACACATTAAGAAAACCTAAAAACCCTAACCAACCCTAATCAAAACTAATAAACACTAATAAACCATAATAAACCCCAAAAAACCCTGCAAAGCCCTAATAAACCATAAATAAAGCCAAATAAACCCTACTCAACCCTAACAAACCATAACTCTCCATAATAACCCCTAATAAAACCCTACAAAACCCTAATAATGAAAAAAACACTAGTATACCTTTAACAATCCCTAGAAACCTTAATAAACTATAATATGACCTAATAAACCCTAAAACGCTCACAAACAATAAAAAAACGACCACAAACAATAAAAATCCGCTATATTACCTAAAAAGAACTAAAAACACTAATATAACCTAATAAATACAAAAAACACTAGTATATCTTAAAAATCCTTAAAAACCCTAAGCCTCCCACTGTCGCAGGTTTTCGATCCTGTTGTGATCTGGTCCATCTCACGGTCAACAGTTCCTTTGCTGGATTTTCTGGATTAAAGATTATCCTTTACATGTTTTGCTATTTTTTGGTTGTGTATGGATTGAATGAGAACCAATTCATGTGTTTTTTATTGAGATTGGGGCACTGGATGTTGGGGTTTGGTTTGGGAACTGACTAGTTTTTGGTCATCGCTTGTTGGAATCTGATCTGCAGGGCGTTGGTTAATATTTGCTGGAGACATAGATGTTGGGTAACGGTTGATTATTGGATGAGAACGGTTGAAGGAGGAGATAACTTCTGGAAACTGAGGAATAGTATGGTAACTACGGCTTGGATGAGTGGTGTTAAAGTGGGCGAGGTGAAGGTGATGGATGATGGAAGATGTGCTGCGAGATGTTTGTTGCTGATTGGTTGGGAGGTGCTGATGAAGATGGTGGATCTGCCGAATGTTGGAGTTGGATGAGAAGGTTTTGAAGCTGATTTTGTTTTTGGCCTTTTGTGTCTTTTTCTTTCTTTGTTTTTCTATTGGGGGCTTCCTTTTGGGTTGGGGTCAATTGACCACGCCCCACCCCGGTTCGCAGTGTCTCTGTTGTGTATTTTTTCTAATAAATTTTTGGAGGACCAGGAATAGCATGTTCCTGCACCTCTTCTACCCTAGAAACCCTAATAAACCATAATAAACTCTAATATAACCTAAGACCCACTAAAAATTCTCACAAACCCCTAATAAACCGCAATAAACCCTAACTAATCTCAATGAAACCTAATAAATCATAAAAAACCCATATACACGTTACTATACCCTAAAAAAGAAAATAAACCATAATATATCCCAAATAACCCTAAAAAAGTTTGATAAACCCTAGAAAAATCTATTAATGCCTACAAAAGCCCAATAAAACCCTAATATACAATAAAAAATGCTAATAAACTGTAAAAAATCCTAAAGAACACTAATAAACCCTACAGAACCCTAATAAACCCGAAAGAACCATATTAAACTCTAAAGAACACTAAAAACCCCTAAAGAACCCCAAAAAAAAAATGCTAAAACACATTATATAATCTCTAATAATGGATACAATACCCAAACAAACCCAAAAACACACTAAAAAACGCTAACAACCCCTATCAATCCCAAAAAAATAAACCCATAAACCCTCCAAAAAACCATTAAAAAGCCATCAGATACCATCAAAAACCATAAACACCCGTTAACAACCCTTAAAAACCCAAAAAAACACTACAAACCATAAACAACCATTAAAACACTAAAAAAGGTGTCAAATTGATACATAAACCCTAAAAACATTACATAAACCCAAAAAATGCAACAAAAACACTAAAACACAACATAAACCAAAAAACGCAACATAAACCCAAAAAACGCTACATAAACCCTAAAAGCACTACATAAACCCCAAAACTATTACATAAACCCTAAAAAACATAAAATTAATCCAAAAAACGTAACATACACATTATAAGACGCTACATAAAACACAAAAACACAATATAAACCCTAAAAACACTACATGAACACTAAAAGTGTTACATAAACCCTAAAAAATGCAACATAAATACTACATCACCCATAAAAATGCTACATATATCCAGAAAATACAACATAAACCCTAAAAGATTCTATATAAATCCTAAACCCTAAACACGCTACATAAACCCTAAAAACATTACATAAACCCTAAAAATGATACATAAAACCTAAAACCTCTAACTAAACCCTAAAAATGATACATAAACACTAAAAATGATACATAAACTCTAACAACGCTACACAAACCCTATAAAATGCTACAAAACCCTAAAGACACTTCAAAACCCTCAAAAATATAATTCCCTATTATACAATAATATATAAAATTAAACCCTAATAAACCCCTAATAAACCCCTAATAAACTCTAATAATCCCTAAAACAATTTATAATCCCTAAAAACCCTATGAAATTCTACTCAACCATAATAAAACCCAAAAATACCTAATAAACCCTAATAAATGATAATAAAACCTAATAAACCCTAAAAACATGTTAAGAAAACCTAAAAAACCCTAACCAACCCTAATAGAAACCAATAAACACTAATAAACCCTAATAAACCCCAAACAAACCCAAAAAAAGCCCTAATAAACCATAAATAAAGCCAAATAAACCCTACTCAACCCTAACAAACCTTAACACACCATAATAACCCCTAATAAAACCCTACAAAACCCTAATAATGAAAAAAACACTATTATACCTTAAAAAATCCCTAGAAACCTTAATAAACTCTAATATGACCTAATAAACCCTAAAAACGCTCACAAACAATAAAAAAACGATCAAAAACAATAAAAATGCGCTATATTACCTAAAAAGACCTAAAAACACTAGTATAACCTAATTAAGACAAAAAACACTAATATAACTTAAAAATCCTTAAAACCACTAAGCCTCCTGCTGTCGCAGGTTTTCGGTCCTATTGTGATCTAGTCGATCTCATGGTCAATCGTTCCGTTGCTGGATTTTCTAGATTAAAGCTTATCCTTTACATGTTTTGCTGCTTTTTGGTTGTGGTTGGACTGGATGAGAACCACTTCTGGTGTTTGTTCTTGAGATTGGGGCGCTGGATGTTGTGGTTTGGTTTGGGAACTGACTGGTTTTTGGTCATCGCTTGTTGGAATCTGATCTGCAGAGCGTTGGTTAATATTTGTTGGAGACATAGATGTTGGGTGATGGTTGCTTATTGGATGAGAACTGTTGAAGGAGGAGATAACTACTGGAAGCTAAGGAATAGGATGGTAACTACTGCTTGGATGAGTGGTATTAATGTGGGCGAGGTGAAGGTGATGGATGATGGAATATGTGCTGCGAGATGTTTGTTGCTGATTGGTTGGGAGGTGCTGATGAAGATGGTGGAGCTGCCAAATGTTGGGGTTGGATGAGAAGGTGTTGAAGATGATTTTGTGTTTGTTCTTTTGTGTCTTTTTCTTTCTTTGTTTTTCTTTTGTGGACTGCCTTTTGGGTTGGGGTCGATTGACCATGCCCCACCCCTGTTTGCAGTGTCTCGTTTGGTGTCTTTTTTCTAATAAATTTTTGGACGACTAGGAATAGCATGTTCCTGGACCTCTTCTGCCCTAGAAACCCTAATAAATCATAATAAACTCTAATATAATCTAAGACACCCTAAATATTCTCACAACCCCCTAATAAACCGAAATAAACACTAACAAATCACAATGAACACTAATAAATTGTAATAAACCCATATACACGTTACTATACCCTAAAAAATAAAATAAACCATAATATTTCACAAATAACCCTAATTTTTTTTGATAAACCCTAGAAAAAGCTATTAATGCCTACAAAAGCCCAATAAAACCCTAATATACAATAAAAAATGCTACTAAACTGTAATAAATCCTAAAGAACACTAATAAACCCTAAAGAACCCTAATAAACCCTAAAGAACCCTAAACAACCATAATAGACACTAATAAATACTAATAAACCCCAAACAAACCCTAAAAGGCCCTAATAAACCATAAATAAAGCCAAATAAACCCTACTCAACCCTAACAAACTTTAACACACCATAATAACCCCTAATAAAACAATACAAAACCCTAATAAAGAAAAAAATGCTAGTATACCTTAAAAAATCTCTAGAAACCCTGATAAACTCTAATATAACCTAATAATCCCTAATAACACGCACAAACGATAAAAAAAACAATCACAAACAATAAAAACGTGTTATATTACTTAAAAAGACCTTAAAACACTAATATGACCTAATAAAGACAAAAAATGCTAATATACCTTAAAAATCCCTAGAAAGCCTAATAAACCACAATAGACTCTAATATAACCTAGGAAATTCTAAAAACGCTCACAATAAAAAACAAAACACTCAAAAACAATAAAAACACGCAATATTATCTAAAAAGACCTAACAAACACTAATATAACCTAATAAAACAAAAATACTTACAAACCCCTAACAAACCTTAATAAATAGTAAAAATCCCTAATAAACCCTAATAAAAACTAATAAACCCTAATAAACCCATAATAAAACCCTAAAAATACATTCTTAACCTTAATTACCCTTGACACACCATAACAAAACCTAATAAAACCCAACTAAACCCCAATAAACAAAAAATGAAAACAAACCATTTAGAAGCCCTAGAAACCCTAATAAACCATAATAAATTCAAATAAAAGATAATAAACCATTAAAAATGCTCACAAAAACTAAAAACACGCAAATAAAACCTAAGAAGTCATAACAACCCCTCATATATATTAATAAAAACTAGAAAACACTCATATACCCTAATAAAAACAATAAAAAACCCTAGTAAACCCTAAAAATCCCTAACAAACCCTAATAAACCATACCCAACCCTAACAAACCCTATTAAAACCCTATAAATGCCTACTCAACCCTAATAAAGCTTAACACCCCATAATAAATCATAATAAACACCACTAAACCCTAAAAATGAAAATATACCATTAAAAAGCCCTAAACCCCCTAATAAATGCTAATAAAACCTATCAAAGCTTAAAAGCGCTAATAAACCCGAATAAACATGACTAAACACTAAAAAACCCTAATATACCCTCTTAAAAATTAATAAACCATAATGAACCATAATAAACCCTAATAAATCCTAAACATTCCCAAATATAACATAATATACCATCATATACCCTAATAAACCCAAATCAATCCTAATAAAACCCTAAAAATACCTAATAAACCTTAATAAACCTTTTCACACCACAATAAACCCTAATAAAATCCTAATAACCCCCACAAAACCATTAAAAACACTAATATACGATTAAAAACCCCTTAAAACCTAACAATTCATAATAAATGTTAATAATACCTAAAAATCCTAAAAAATGATAGTAAACCCTAAAAATACCTCTAATAATAATAGTAGTAATAACGCACATGCATGCGCATATGCATGTGCATGGTTTAAATTATAAAACATAACACACGTGCATGCGCATATGCATGCGCATTTGCATGTGGATGATAATAAATAATAAATAATAAATAATAACGCATGTGAATTGCATGTGTATGTGCATGTGCATGTGAATGATAATAAATAATAAATAATTATGCACATACAAGAGCATGTTCATGTGCATGTGCATGTGCATGATAATAAACAATAAATAATAACCAAGTCCACATGAATGTGCATTTTCATGTGAATGATAATAAATAATAAATAATAACACATGTGATAACAGAATAACGTACGTGCATTGCGTGTGCACATGCATAAGATTAAATAATAATAACACATGTGATAATAGAATAACGCAAGTGCATTGCCTTTTCATGTGCATGATAATAAATAATATATAATAACGCAAGTCATGTGCATTTACATTTAATGATAAGGATAATGACGCATGCACATGCATGGTAATAAATAATAAATAACAACACATGTACATGTGCATTTTTATTTGAGGATACAAACAACAACTCCAACAAGAATAATAATAATAATATTTATTATTATAATTATAATTATAATAACCGAAAAACCTAAGTGCATTGAAGGTGCACGTGCAAATGATAAATAATAAATAAATAATAATAAATAAGAACGCACATGCATGTGCATGTGCGTTTACATTTGATGATAATATTAATAAAACTAATTGTAATAATATTAATAATAATGCATGCACATGCATTGTAATAAAAATAAATAACAATGCACATGCTTGTGCATTTTCATGTGATAATGATAATAATAATAATAATGATACCAATAATAATAATAATGATAATAATAATACAAACTATGATGATGATGATGATAATAATAATAATAATAATAAAAGAATAATACAAGTGCATTGCATATGCATGTACATGGTAATAAATAATAAATAATAACACACGTGCATCTACATATGCATGTGATGATAGTAATAATAACAGCAGTAGTAATAATAGAATATTTCAAGTGCATTACGTGTGAAAGTGTGTGGTAATAAATAATAACTCTCGTGCATTGTATTTGCATGTGATGATGATGATGACAATAATAATTTTTTTTTAGAAAGATTGGGGTACGAAGCCCTAGTTTATTGATAAAAAAATGTTCAGACAGGTAGGCAGAACATCAACAAAAAACCATATTTGTCAAAGCCCCCTTCCAGAGGCCTGAGTTTTTTTTGAATCTTTTCACCAATTATCCACTCCTTTTCACGTAATTCATTCCAAAGATGTAATTTGATGCAGCCATGACCTCGTCCCCTGCCATATTGAGCTTCAATATCCCTGTCCTGTTGGAGTAATGTATCCACGTCTTCATCAGAGTCTGCATTTACAACCTGCTCCTCTTCATTTTTCATTTTCCCTTCAACTTTTCTACTGCTTCTTCTTCTTGTTCTTGCTTGATCCCAAGAGCCTTCATCCTCGTCCACCACTTCCATATTTTTAGTCTGTAGTCCAGTAGTCTATTTTGTTTTTGACACCACCTGCACACTAGAAGGAGAATTCTGATCAAGATACCGCTCCCCTAGAAGAATACTTACTTATTTAGGGCCAGATGTAGCAGCAACTTATTTTGCATCAACAGAATGGTCAGCAGAAGCAGGAATCCCACACTTCACTTTCACAGATTCACAAGAATGAGAAACAGAGGTAGGCTGGTATTGTTGATTAACTAAATCTGCTTCCTTCACTTTGGCTTGTCCATTTTCATTCGGATTTATGTTTACCTGTGCACTAGAGGCATCACTAGAGGCAGCAGAAATTAAATCTTGTGCCATGAGACTTTCATGGGCCACACTAGCCAAGGAGGAAACCTCCTTAATAGTGTCAATCTGAGCAGAAACAGATTGACACAGTGAAGGGGGCCTGGATTCCTTGCTTTGAGAAAAAACTTGAGCATAGGAATGGACAGTAGTAGTAACAGGGAGAGCAGGTGCAGGATCCGCAACTTCTTGCACAATGTCAGCCCATGAGTTATGGTTGGGCGTACAGACCTTCTCATTATCATTCTTGGAGTCATAAACAACCATCCCTTGATTAACAGGATCAGCAAAATGCCTATTAATAGGGTTGTCACAACCAGAGGTGCAAGCATTCTTTCTTTGTATTGTTTTCCTCTCCAAATCAAGGTTGGAACATGATTTATGATCATGTCCTCGTCGAGAACAAAGGGTGAAAATAACAGATCCTCTGCAGTTTTTAACCTCATTCCCAATGACCATACAATCTGGGCAAAATTTTGGTATGTTCTCAAATTCCACTCTATGTTCTAGCTCATCTTCATCAGTAGATAAATAAACTTTATCAACTAATGTGGAGAAAAGTTCAATTTCAATCAGACATCTAGCATAATGGCCCAATCGGGCTATTTCATTTTCTCGATCCATCTTAATTGGAACTCCAACAGCTAATGAAATGTCATATAGAATTCTAGGATTCCATAAAACCCAGTTTAAGCCATAGATTTTAACCCATACCTGAACTGAGGTCTTACCAATTTCATATGGGTTGAATTTCTGATCCCAGTCATGTATATGCACCGCACCTGGCTTGAGTGAGAGGGAGCCAAATCCCCAAGCTTTCAGCTTCTGCTCTTCAGAAGGGAAGAGTATGTGGAAATACCCTTTCCCGAGTGATACAATCTACCATGTATCAAAGTCCCATATGTTTGATAATCTGTTTGCGAGTTGCTCCATCCTCCATGGTTTGGAACCTTTGGGAAGTATAAGCCAAGCGACGATTGAATGAGCACCGAGCTTCAACCTTTCAACAATCACCTCCGGATCAGCTTTCACATGAGCAGTCAATCCTCTCCTGCGAATACCCACATTCAAAACCTTAAAATAGGAAAAAGACCTGGCAGAATCACCGACCTCAACAGGTTTAATGCCGAGGGTTAATCTTTTTTGTGGGTCCCATCCTTCGAGAATATCTGCTGAGTGTATATGTGAGTTGAATCTTCTCGGAACCAGAAGGCTTTCCATTAGCTAGGCTATTGCGAGAGAAATCCCTAATCGCCACGCATGCAAGCACAAGGGATCAGGAAACCCTAGTCTCCTTTGAGAATCGCCGGAGAGAAGGGATCAGGAAACCCTAGTCGCCTTTGAGAATCGCCGGAGAGAGCTCCCGAGTGCTCGACCCATCTCATGATAATAATAATAATAATAATATTATTATTATTATTATTAACAACACATGGGATTATATAATAATACATGTTCATTGAATGTGCGTGTATGTGCATTCGCATGTGCATTTTCATGTGATGATAAAAACAACAACAACAACAGCAACAACAACCACAATAAAAATAATAACAATAATAATAACAATGCATGTGATAATAAAATAACATGTGTGCATTTCTTGTGCATGTGCATGGTAATAAAAATATAATAATAACACACATGCATGTGCATATTCATTTGAATGAGATTATTATGATGATAATAATAATAATAATAGTAATAATAAGTTATAGTTGTTTGAAAAAACAGCAAACAAGCCAAAAGTGCAAGAAATGGTGTCTCGAAAAACCTAACAAATCACAGAGACATTAAAAAAGGCATAACTTCTTCTTCAGGTGTCCATTTCCTCTCTGTGAATATTCAAACTAAATCTCATGGAACTAACTACGATAAAAACAAGTGCTGGAGGCTGAACAGACACACAGATCAGAAGTTATGACCGTTTAAAGAAAAAATTGACAGGGATCCAGACATGGAAATGTAGTTTTGGAGGCCTTCTGTTGGTTTTTGTCATTTTTCGGTCCCAAACATGACCTGAACTCTTTTCAAGTTATCCTTCTACGTATATCTCTTCTCTGCCTTTGATTTGATATGTGGTAGAGCTCAAACGGACAACCGGAGTGAAAGTTATGGCCGTTTGAAGTTGAAATTTTCTTCGGAGTGGTATAACTAATATATCTTCTGTTTCTTTGATCTTCTCACAGTTTTGATTAGACTTGGTCCTCAATCATCTCATGAGATTCGATTTTTCTAGTCACAACAATCAAATGGACACTCGAAGGAGAAGTTATACCAATTTTAGTGAGTTGCGGGTTGCTTAGGTTTTTAGGCGCTAGGAGGGTTTCTCAATTTAAAACAACAATAACTTCTGCTACATGTTATCATTTTGGCTCTACCACATATCAAATCAAATATTGTGAAAAAAAACAAACTATGGTAACCACTGGAACCCTTTCTGACATTCTTCTACCACCAAAAATACCCAAAATCCCTTTGGATGGTCAAAAGATTGGCTTCTGTTGTTTGTTTTCCAATAACAACTTCTATGGGTGTCCGTTTTGCCTCTACCAAATATCAAATCGAAGCTTCAGACTAGACCTACACTCCTATAACCACTAATGCACCTTCTCACACTCTTGAAGTCCCAAAAGGTACATAAACCCTCCAAAAAACCACAACTTCTACTCTGGGAATCCGTTTTGCCTCTACTATATATCAAATCAAAGCTTTCAACAAGATCTACACATCTACGACCAATAGGAACACCTTATCACATTATTAAAGACCCAAATGGACCTTAAGTCCTCCAAATGACCATAACCTCTACTCTGTGTGTCTGTTTCACCTCTATAACATATCAAATTGAACCTTGTGACTAGCTCTATACATCTGTGACAACCATGAACAACTAAATAACCCTAACAAACCTTGAATAACCCCCTAAACACTAAAAATCATTAAAAAACATGCAAAATACTAAAAAACATTAAAAACACTAAAAAATCCTAACAAACCCCAAAAAACCCTAAAAAATCATAACAAAACTTAAAAAACCCTAGAAAACCCTAACAAGCACTAACAAAACCCAAGAAGCACTAACAAAACCCCAATAAACACAAAAAACCCGAATAAACCGTAAAAACCCCTAAGAAACCATAAGAAACCCTAACATTACCCTAAAAACCCTAAAAACCCTAACAAAACCCTATGTAAACCTAAAAAACACTAACACACCCTTAAAAACCCTAACACACCCTTAGAAACCCAACACACCCTAAGAAACCCTAGCACACCCTTAGAAACCCCAACACACCCATAGAAACCCTAACACAAACTTAGAAACCCTCTGAATCCATAGCACACCCTTAGAAGCCCTAACCCACCCATAAAAACCCGAACCCACCCTTAGATACCATAACACACAATTAGAAACCCTATCAAACCCTTAGACACCCTAAATCACTCTAATAAGATCTAATAAATCCTAAAAAACCCTACCAACCAATAATAAACCATAATAAACCCTAATACACCTAAATCCCACTACTAAACCCTAATAAACACTAATAAGTCGTAATAAACCCAAAAAAAACCCCATTAGACCCCAATAAAAGCTACAAAATACTTAAAACCAAAATATAAAACAAAAACACTATTGAACCATTCAAAATTCTAATATTCACAAAAGAACTCTATCAAACTCGGTAAAACCTGACAAAACCCAAAAAAACCATAAAAAACCAAAAAACCCCAAAAAACCCTAAAAAACCCTAAAAACCCCCTAGAAAACCCTAAAAACCTCAAAAGAAACCCTAATACACCCTAAAGAACCCTAAAAACCTAAAACCCCTAAAGAACACTACAGAAACACTAAAGCCACTAACAACGCTACTTAAACACTCTAAATTGCTAAAAAAATCCAAAAAATGCTTCAAAACCCACAAAACGCAACAAAATCCCAAAAATGCTAAAATAACCCTAACAAAGCATAAAAAATCCAAACACACCCATAAAACCCAAAAAACGCATAAAAACCCAAACAACTCAAACAAACCGTAACAAACCCTAAAAAACCTAACAAAACTTAACAAACCCTAACAACCACTAATAACCCCTAAGAACCACTAATAAACCCTAATAACCCATAAAACCCACTATTAAACCCTTAAAATCCAAATAAACACTAATAAATTGTAATAACCTGTAATAAACCCTAACAAACTCTATTAGACCCTAATAAACTCTATAAAATCCCTAAACCCCTAATATACAATAAAAAACACTATTAAACCATAATAAACTCTATTAATCATTAAAAACCCTAACAAACCCGACAAAACGCTACCAAAAATCTCCAAATTATAGCCTACAACACCCTATAACCCACTTATAAACCTAAAAAACCCTAATAACCCCAAAAAAAATTGTAACAAATCCTCACAAAGCCAAATAAATCGTATCAAACTGAAAAAAACCATAAAAACCCCTAATAAATCCCAATAAACCCTAACAAATCATAATCAAACCTAATAAATTATAATAAACCCAAATACACTTTAGAAGAAAAAACTGTAAGATAAGATGTCTCCCACATCTCCTAGCTCCTCTTGCATTTGGGTCTTCTGCCGACGTCAATGCTTTTTCGGTGTAGTTGTGGATCCTCAGGCATCGGCTTGCTTTCCTCTCAAGGTGAGTTTTCATTGGATCGATGGTGCCCTTGCAGGTCTTCTCTGGAATCAGCTTCGAATGAAGGCTTCATCCAATTTCGAGAAAGCCAGTTCTGGTCTTTTTGGATTTCGTCATTGTGGAGATTTTGTGGGGTGGACCGGTCTTTCCACTGGGTGATCCATAGAGGAGGTGGTTGGATTCGGACTTCCTGGTGTGTGACTGGTCTTTTGGGGCATCTCTGGACCCTCTGGCGTGCGAAGCTTCAGTTCTTTGGAGGATACAACGGGAGTTGGTCTCCCCTTCATTCGGTGTTGCAGATCCATGGGTGAGTGGACAAGATCTGCTCTCCTCGCTTTGCTTGGCACTGGATCTGGTCGTGGTGTTTGCAGATCTGTGGTGGAATCACTTAGATCTAGAGTCTTCGATTTTCACCACTACAGATCCAAGGATGAGCGGGTCAGATTTTTGTGTTCCGGTTCGTGGTAATGGGATTTAGTGGTGCTTCTCAGACTCACGACAGCCGGTGCTCTTCAGCTTCTTTGGAAAATCTGGTATGTCATCTTTGGAGCGGGTTTGTTCCTGCGTTTTTTCTCTTCTCCTGGTTTCCAAGTGGATCGTGGTTTCAGTGCACTCCTACTTTGTGGGTGCATGATTGATCTTCTGTTATGGTTCGCTTGGATGGTGGATTGGTTCTCTAGTGGGGAACTTCATCTGGTTGGAGATACTCTGTTTGAATTTATGGCTGAGGTGGTTCTGGTTTTTTCATTTTTGATTATGTTGTTGTGGATTTTGGTGTGTACTGATGAGGTAAGTAGGCATTTTTCTGATACATTCTCACAAAGCGTTGAAGGAAATCTTCACTGCCTCAATCTCTGGTGCTGGATGATGTATGTGTCTGGACTGGTGGTTGGTGGATGGTCTGAGTTGCTGAAGGCTGACTGGTTTGAAGGCGATTGTTGCTGCTGTTGGTTGGTAATGGGTGTTTCTTCGCCCCAAAGTGAATAAGGGAGGTGATGGATACTGGTTTTTGTTAATAAGGAGGATGGTTTCTTGTCTGGATGCGAACTCTGGTTACTGGTGGTTGTGTGCTTTTGGTGCTGATGGTTATGTGTTGTTGGTGGTAGGTCGTTTTGGTTTGACGGTGATGGTTTCTGGTTTCTGTAAGATTGGATGTTGGTTGCTGTTTGGTGGTGAGCCAATGAATGCTAGTGAAGGTGAGGCTTGTGATTCTGATGATGATGGTTCTGTGGTGTTGGAAGCTGTTGGTTCTGTGATGTTGGATGCTGGTGGTTCTGGATGCTTGATGCTGTTGGGATGGGAGATGTTGGAGGTGATGCACTTGTGTTACTACTGGTTGTTGATTTGCTGGGATCTGCTGTCGGAGATGTTTTGGTCTTTCTTTTTCTTGTGTGTTTTTTATCTTTCTTTTTTTGCGGTTCTTGAGTGTGTGTCTGTAGAGGGTTTTTGGGTGTGGGTCGTTTGACCCCTCCCCTCCCTTGTCTGTAGCGTCTTCATGTCTTTTTTTTAATAAATTTTGGGGGAGTCAGGAATAGCCTGGCCCCGAACCTACCTTTCCAAATACACGTTTCTAAACCCTAATAAATAAAATAAACCCTAATAAACCATAATAAATCCTAAATAACCCGAAAAAAGTTTGATAAACCCTAGAAAAAGCTATTAATGCTTACATAACCCCAATAAAACCCTAATATGGAATAAAAAATTATAATAAACTGTAAAAAATCCGAAAGAAAACTAATAAACCCTAAAGAACCCTAATAAACCCTAACGAACCATATTAAACTCTAAAGAACACTAAAAAACACTAAAGAATCCAAAAAATGCTAAAACACATTATATTAACGCCAAAAACGGCTACAATACCCAAAAAATCCCTAAAACAAACTAGAAAACCCTAACAACCATTATCAACCCCAAAAAAACAAATAAACCCATAAAACCCTCCAAAAACCATTAAAAATCTATCAGATACCATCAAAAACCATAAACACCCATTAACAACCCTTAAAAACCCTAAAAAACACTACAAACCATAAAGAACCATTAAAACCCTAAAAAGGATTCAAATAGATACATAAACACTCAAAAAATTACATAAACCCTAAAAAATGCAACAAAAACACTAAAAACGAATCATAAACCCAAAAATGCAACATAAACCCAAAAAATGCTACATAAACCCTAAAAGCACTAAATAAACCCTAGAACTGTAACAAAAACCTTAAAAACACAACATAAACCCTAAAAACGCAACATAAACATTAAATATGCTATATAAAACCGAGAAAAATAATATAAACCCCCCAAACACTACATGAACCCAAAAAGTGTTACATAAACCCTAAAAATGCAACATAAACGCTACATCACCCCTAAAAACACTACATAAATCCAGAAAACACAACATAAACCCTAAAAAATGCTACATAAATCCTAAACCCTAAACATGCTACATAAACCCTAAAAGCATTACATATACCCTATAAATGATACATAAAACCTAAAACCACTAACTAAACCCTAAAAATGCTACATACACACTAAAAATGCTACATAAACTCTAACAAAGCTACACAAACCCTATAAAATTCTACAAAACCCTAAAGACGCTTCAAAACCCTCAAAAATATAATTCCCTAATATACCATAATGTATAAAATTAAACCCTAAAAAACCCCTAATAAACTCTAATAATCCCTAAAAACACCTTATAATCCCTAAAAACCCTAAGAAACTCTACTCGACCCTAATAAAACCCCATAAATACCTAATAAACCCTAATAGATGATAATAAAACCTAATAAACTCTAAAAAACGTTAGGGAATCCTAAAAAACCCTAACCAACCCTAATAGAAACTAATAAACACTAATTAACCCTAATAAACCCCCAAAAATCCTAAAAATCCATAATAAACCATAAATAAAGCCAAATAAACCCTACTCAACCCTAAAAAACCTTAACACACCATAATAACCCCTAATAAAATCCTACAAAACCCTAATAAAGAAAAAAACACTACTATACCTTAAAAAATCCCTAGAAACCCTAATAAACTCTAATATAACCTAATAAACCCTAAAAACCCTCACAATAAATAAAAAAATGATCACAAACAGAAAAAATTCTCTATATTACCTAAAAAGACCTAAAAACTCTAATATAAACTAATAAAAACAAAAAACACTAATATATCTTAAAAATCCCTAGAAACCCTAAGCCTCCCGCTGTCGTAGGTTTTCGGTCCTGTTGTGATATGGTCCATCTCGCGGTCAGCCGTTCCTTTGCTAGAAGTTCTGGATTAAAGCTTATCCTTTAAAATTTTTTCTGCTTTGTGATTGTGGTTGGATTGGATGAGAACCAATTTTGGTGTTTGTTCTTGAGATTGGGGCGTTGGATGTTGTGGTTGGGTTTGGGAACTGAAAGGTTTTTGTTCATCTCTTGTTGGAATCTGATTTGTAGGGTGTTGGTTAATATTTGGTGGAGACTTAGATATTGGGCGATGGTTGCTTATTGGCTGAGAACTGTTGAAGGAGGTGATAACTGCTGGAAGTTGAGAAATAGGATGGTAACTACTGAGTGGATGATTGGTGTTAAAGTGGGAGAGGTGAAGGTGATGGATGATGGAATATGAGCTGTGATATGTTTGTTGCTGATTGGTTAGGAGGTGCTGAGGAAGATGGTGGAGCTGCCGAATGCTGGAGTTGCATGAGAAGGTGTTGAAGCTGATTTTGTGTTTTTTCTTTTGTGTCTTTTCCTTTCTTCGTTTTTCTTTTGGGGCTGCCATTTGGGTTGGGGTCGATTGACCCCGCCCCTCCCCGGTTTGTAGTGTCTCTGTTGGTGTCTTTTTTCTAATAAATTTTGGGAGGACCAGGAATAGACTGGTCCTACACCTCTTCTACCCTAGAAACCCTAATAAACCATAATAAACTCTCATATAACCTAAGACACCCAAAAAACGCTCACAACCCCCTAATACACCGCAATAAACCCTAACAAATCACAATGAACCCTTATAAATTGTAATTAACCCATATACACGTTACTAAACCTAATAAATAAAATAAACCCTAATAAACCATAATAAATCCTATATAACCCTAAAAAAGTTTGATAAACCCTAGAAAAAGCTTTTAATGCCTAAAAAGCCCAATAAAACCCTAAAATACGATAAAAAATGATAATAAACTATAAAAAATCCTAAAGAACGCTAATAAACCCTAATGAACCCTAATAACCCCTAAAGAACCTTAGTAAACTCTAAAAGACACTAAAAAACATGAAAGAACCCAAAAAAAATGCTAAAACACATTATATAAACCCTAAAAACTGCTACAATATCCAAACAAACCCAAAAAACACACTAAAAACCCCTAACAACCCCTATCAATCCAAAAAAACAAAAAAACCCATAAAACCCCCCAAAAACCGTTAAAAAGCCATTAGATACCATAAAAACCATAAACACCCGTTAACAACCCTTAAAACCCTATAAACACTACAAACCATAAACAACCATTAAAACCCTAAAAAGGGCTTCAAATAGATACATAAACCCTAAAATTGTTACATAAACCCTAAAAATGCAACATAAACCAAAAAACACAACATAAACCCAAAAAATGCTACATAAACCCTAAAAGAACTACATAAACCGTACTACTGTAACATAAACCCTAAAAAACACAACCTAAACCCTAAAAAACACAACTTAAACATTAAAAAATGCTATAAAAAACCTAAAAACACAATATAATCCCTAAAAACACTACATTAACCCTAAAAGTGATGCAAAAAACTTAAAAAATGCAACATAAATGCTACATCACCCCTAAAAATGCTTCAAAAATCCAGAAAATGCAACATAAACGCAAAGAAAATTCTACATAAATCCTAAACACTAAAAACGCTACATAAACCCTAAAAATGGTATATAAACCATAAAAATGATAAATAAAACATAAAACTTCTAACTAAACCCTAAAAATGCTACATAAAAACTAAAAATGTTATATAAACTCTAACAACGCAACACAAACCCTAAAAAATGCTAAAAACCCTAAAGATGCTTCAAAACCCTCAAAAATATTATACCCTAATATAGAATAATATAAAATATTAAACCCTAATAAACCCATATAAACCCCTAATAAACTCTAATAATCCCAAAAAACACCTTATATTCCCTAAAACCCTAAGAAACTCTACTCAACCCTAATAAAACCCCAAAAATACCTAATAAACCCTAATAAATGATAATAAAACCTAATAAACCCTAAAAACACATTATGAAAACCTAAACAACCCTAACCAACCCTAATAGAAACTAATAAACACTAATAAACCCTAATAAACCCCAAACAATCCCTAAAAATTTATAATAAACCATAAATAAAGGCAAATAAACCCTACTAAACCCTAAATACCTTAACACACCATAATAAACTCTAATAAAACCATAAAAAACCCTAATAAAGAAAAATACACTAGTATACCTTAAAAAATCCATAGAAATCCAAATAAACTCTAATATAACCTAATAAACCCTAAAAATGCTCACAAACAATAAAAAAGGATCACAAACAATAAAAACGCGCTATATTACCAAAAAATACCTAAAAACACTAATATAACCTAACAAAGACAAAAGCAGTAATATATCTAAAAAATCTCTAGAAACCCTAAGCCTCCCGCTGTCGCAGGTTTTCGGTCCTGTTGTGATCTGGTCCATCTCGCGGTCAATGGTTCCATTGCTGGATTTCCTGGATTAAAGCTTATGCTTTAAAAGTTTTTCTGCTTTGTGGTTGTGGTTGGATTGGATGAGAACCACTTCTGGTGTTTGTTCTTGAGATTGGGGCGCTGGATGTTGTGGTTTGGTTTGGGAATTGACTGGTTTGTGGTCATCGCTTGTTGGAATCAGATCTGCTGGGCGTTGGTTAATATTTGCTGGAGACTTAGCTGTTGGGTGATAGTTTCTTATTGGATGAGAACTATTGAAGGAGGAGATAACTGCTAGAAGCTGGGGAATAGGATGGTAACTACTTCTTGGATGAGTGCTGTTAAAGTGGGCGAGGTGAAGGTGATGGATAATGGAATATGTGCTGCGAGATTTTTGTTGCTGATTGTTTGGGAGGTGCTGATGAAGATGGTGGAGTTGTCGAATGTTGGAGTTTTATGAGAAGGTGTTGAAGTTGATTTTTTTGTTTGGTCTTTTGTGTCTTTTCCTTTGTTTTTCTTTGGGGGACTGCCTTTTGGGATAGGGTCGATTGACCCCGCCCCTCCCCAGTTTGCAGTTTCTCTGTTGGTGTCTTTTTTCTAATAAATTTTGGGAGGACCAGGAATAGCCTGGTCCTTCACCTCTTCTGCCCTAGAAACCCAATTAAACCATAATAAATTCTAATATAACCTAAGAAACCCTAAACCCCTTAAAAATTGAAAAAAACTGAAAACACCCTATAACAAACCCCAAAAAACCCTAAAAAACCGCAAAAAACCTCTAAAAACCCTGAAAACTTAAAAACCACTAAAAACGCTAAAAAACCCTAAAAAATTCCAAGAAATCCTAAAATCCTAACAATCTGTTCTCATTTTCATGCGAATGATAATAAATAATAAATTATAAATAATAACGCATGTGAATTGCATGTATATGTGCATGTGCATGTGAATGCTAAAAAATAATAAACAATTACGCACATACAAGTGCATGTGCATGTGCATGTGCTTGTGCATGATAATAAACAATAAATAATAACCAAGTCCACATGAATGTGCATTTGCATGTGAATTACAATAAATAATAAATAATAAGACATGTGATAACAGAATAACACACGTGCATTGTGTGTGCACGTGCATAAGAATAAATAATAATAACACATGTGATAATAGAATAATGAAAGTTAATTGCATTTGCATGTGCATGATAATAATAATATATAATAATGCAAGTACATGTTCATTTACATGTAATGATATTGACGCATGCATGATCTTGGAAATAAATAATAAATAACAACGCACGTGCATGTGCATTTGTATTTGATGATACAAACAACAACAAGAAGAAGAAGAAGAAGAAGAATAATAATAATAATATTATTATTATTAATAGAATAACACATGTTCATTTCTTGTGAACGTGCATATTAGTAAATAATAAATAAATAATAATAAATAAGAATTCACATTCATGTGCATGTGTGTATACATTTGATGGTAATATTAATAAAACTAATTGTAATAATAATAATAATAATAACGTATGCACATGCATTGTAATAAATAATAAATAACAATGCACATGCTTGTGAATTTTCATGTGATAATGATAATAATAATAATAATGATAATAATAATAATAATAATACAAACTATGATAATAATTATAATAATAATAATAATAATAGAATAATACAAGTGCATTGCATATGCACATACATGGTAATAAATAATAAATAATAATGCATGTGCATCTACATTTTCATGTGATGATAGTATTAATAACAGAAGTAGTAATAATAGAATATTGCACGTGTATTACGTATGCAAGTGTGTTGTAATAAATAATAACTTCTGTGAATTTCCTTTTCATGTGATGATGATGATAATAATAATAATAATAATAATAATATTATTATTATTAATAACAATGCATGTGATTATAGAATAACGCACGTTCATTCAATGTGCGTGTATGTGCATTCGCATGTGAATTTTCATGTGATGATAACAACAAAAACAACAACAACAACAACAACAACAACAACAACAACAACAATAACAACCACAATAATAATAATAACAATAATAATAATAACAATAATAATAACAATGCATGTGATAATAAAATAACGTGTGTGCTTGTGCATGGTAATAAAAATATAATATTAACACACATGCATGTGAATGTTAATTTTCATGAGATTATGATAATAATAATAATAATAACAGTAATAATATGTTATAGTTGTTTGAAAAAATAGCACACAAGACCAAAGTGCTAGAAATGGTGTCTCGAAAAACCTAACAAATAACAGAGTCATTAAAAAAGGCATAAATTCTTCCACAGGTGTCCATTTCTACTCCATGAATAGTCAAACTAAATCTCATGGAATGAACTATGATAAAAACAAGTTCTGGAGGCCGAACAGACACACAGATCAGAAATTATGACCGTTTAAAGAAAAAATTGACAGGGATCCGGACACAGAAATGGATTTTTGGAGGCCTTCTGCAGGATTTTTGTGATTTTAGGGACCCAAAGATGACATGAAAACTTTTTAAGTTATCCTTCGGCATAGATCAGTTCATTTCCTTTGATTTGATATGTGGTAGAGCTCAAACGGACAACCAGAGTAAAAGTTACGGGTGTTTGAAGTTGGACTTTTCTTTGGACTGGTATAAAGAATATATCTTATGTTTCTTTGATCTTCTCACAGATTCAATTTGAATTGGTACTCACTCATCTTACGAGCTTCGATTATACTAGTCACAACGCTCAAATGGATACCCGAAGGAGAAGTTATGCAAATTTTAGTGAGTTGCAGGTTTGTTAGGTTTTTAGGTGTTTGGAGGGTTGCTCAATTTAAAACGACAATAACTTCTGCTACGTGTGTTCATTTTGTCTCTACCACATATCAAATTGAAGATTGTGAAAAGATACACACTCTGGTAACCACTAGAACACTTTCTGACATTCTTCAACCCCCCAAAAGACCCAAAATCCCTTTGGATGGTCAAAAGATTGGCTTCTGGTGTCCGTTTTGCAATAACTTCTTCTATGGGTGTCTGTTTTACCTCTACCACATATCAAATTGAAGCCTGAGACTAGACCTACAGTCCTATAACCACTGAAGCACCTTCTCACATCCTTGAAGGCCCAAAAAGTTACATAAATCCTCCAAAAGACCATAACTTCTACTCTGGGAGTCCGTTTTGCCTCTACTATATATCAAATCGAAGCTTTTGACTAGATCTACAGATCTGTGACCAATACGAACTCCTTATCACCTTCTTAAGGACCCAAATGGTCCTTAATTACTCCAAATGACTATAACTTCTACTTTGGGTGTCCGTTTAACCTCTGTCACATATCAAATTGAAGTTTGTGACTAGCTCTACACATCTGTGAGAACCATGAACAACTAAATAACCCTAACAAACCCTGAATAACTCCATAAACAATAAAAACCATTAAAAACACGCAAAACACTAACAAACCCTAAAAAACCCTAACAAACACTAACAAACCATACCAAACCCTAACAAACCCCAAAAAACCCTAAAAACAAAACGAACCTTAAAAAATCCTAGAATACACTATCAAGCCCTAACAAACCCCAAGAAGCACTAACAAAATCCCAATAAACACAAAAAACTCGAATAAACCCTAAAAACCCCTATGAAACCATATGAAACAAAATCATAACTCTAAAAACCCTAAAAACAATAAAAAACCCATTAGTAAACCTAAGAAACACTAACACACCCTTAGAAACCCTAACACACCCTCAGAAACCCAACACACCCTTAAAACCCTAGCAAACCCTTATAAACCCCAAAACACCCATAGAAACCCTAACATAACCTTAGAAAACCTTCGAAACCACAACACACCCTTATAAACCCTAACTCGGCCATAAAAACCCTAACCCTCCCTTAGAAACCCTAACACACATTTAGAAACCCTAACAAACCCTTAGACACCCTAAATCACTCTAATATGAACTAATAAATACTATCAAAACCGACCAACCAATAATAAACCATTATAAACCCTAATAAACCCTAAAGCCCACTACTAAACCCTAATAAACACTAATAAATCGTAATAAACACTAAAAACCCTATTAGAACACAATAAAAGCTACACATTACCTAAAAACCTAAATATAAAACAAAAACACTATTAAACCATTCCAAATTCTAATATTCACAAATAACCCCTATCAATCCCTGTAACACCTAACAAAACCCAAAAGAACCATAAAAACCCAAAAAACACCTAAAAACCCTAAAACCCCTAAAACCGCAAAAACACTAAAAAATCTTGAAAACCCTAAAAAATCCTAAAAACCCTAATACCCCTTAAAAACTAAAAAAACCAAAAAAACCCGAAAACAAACCCAAAAAATGATTAAAACCCGCAAAAAAACCTCAAAAAACCCTAAAAACCTAAAAAACACTAAAAATGCTAAAAACCCTAAAAAGCATAAAAATGCCTAACAAAACCCTAACCAACCCTATGAAACCCTTAGAACCCCTAAAAACCCCCTAGAAAACCCTAAAAACCTCAAAAGAAACCCTAATACACACTAAAGAACCCTAAAAACCCTAAAAACCCTAAAGAACACTATAAAAACACTAAAGCCACTAACAACGCTACATAAACCCTATCAATTTCTAAAAAAACCCGAAAAATGCTTCAAAACCCAAAAAATGCAACAAAACCCCAAAAATTCTAAAATAACCCTAACAAAGCATAAAAAATCCAAACACACCCATAAAACCCAAAAAAATGCATAAAACCCCAAACAACTCAAAAAAACCGTAATAACCCCTAAAAAACTAACAAAACCTAACAAACCCTAACAACCACTAACAACCCCTAAGAACCACTAATAAATCCAAATAACCCATAAAACCCACTATTAAACCCTAAAAACCCAAATAAACACTAATAAATTGTAATAACCTGTAATAAACCCTAACAAACTCTATTAGACACTAATAAATGCTTAAAAATCCCAAATACCCCTAATATACAATAAAAACACTATTAAACCATAATAAACACTAATAATCACTAAAAACCCTAACAAACCCAAGAAAACGCTACAAAAAATCTCCAAATAATAGCCTACAAAACCCTATAACCCAATGATAAACCCTAAAAAACCCTAATAACCCCAAAAAATTGTAACAAACCCTAACAACCCCAAAAAAATCATAACAAATCCTAACAATGCCAAATAAATCATAACAAACTGAAACAAACCATAACAAACCCCTAATAAACTCCTAACAAATCATAATAGACCCTAATAAATTGAAATAAACCCAATACATGTTATTAAACCCTAATAAATAAAATAAATCCTAATAAATAATAATAAATCCAAAATAACCCTAAAAAGGTAGATAAACACTACAAAAAGCTATTAATGCCTAAAAAATCCCAATAAAACCCTAATATACATAAAAAAGACTAATAAACTGTAACAATTCCTAAAGAACACTAATAAACCCTAAAGAACCCAAATAAACCCTAAAGAACCATATTAAACTCTAAAGAACACTAAAAAATCCAAAAGAACCCAAACAAATGCTAAAACACACTATATACACCCTAAAACCGCTACAATGCCCAAATAACTGAAATACACACTAAAAAACCCTAACAACCCCAATCAATCCATAAAAACAAATAAACCCATAAAACCCTGCAAAACTAATAAAAATTCATCAGATACCATTAAAAACCATAATCACATATTAACAACCATTAAAAACCCTAATAAACACTACAAACCATAAACAACCATTAAAACCCAAAAAAAGGCTTCAAATGGATACATAAACATTAAAAACGTTACATAAACCCTAAAAAATGCAACAAAAACCCTAAAAACGTAAAATAAACCAAAGAACGCAACATAAAACCAAAAAACACTACATTAATCCTAAAATCAGTACATAAACCCTAGAACTGTAACATAAACCCTAAAAAACACAACATAAACCCTAAAAAACACAACATAAACATAAAAAAATGCAACATAAAACCTAAAAACAAAATATAAACCCTAAAAATACTACATGAACCCTAAAAGTGTTACATAAACCCTAAAAATGCAACATAAATGCTACATCACCCCTAAAAACACTACATAAATCTAGAAAATGCAACATAAACCCTAAAAAATGCTACGTAAATCACAAACCCTAAACACGCTAAATAATCCCTAAAAATGTTACATAAACCCTAAAAATGATACATAAAACCTAAAAAAGCCAACTAAACCCTAAAAATTCTACATAAACTTAAAAAATGGTACATAAACTCTAACAATGCTACACAAACCCTAAAACATTCTACAGAACCCTAAAGATTCTTCAAAACCCTAAAAAATATTATACCCTAATATACCATAATATAAAAAATTAAACCCTAATAAACCCCTAACAAACCCCTAATAAACTCTAATAATCCCTAAAAACACCTTATAATCCCTAAAACCCCAATGAAACTCTACTCAACCCTAATAAAACCCCAAAAATACCTAATAAACCCTAATAAATGTTAATAAAACCTAATAAACACTAAAAACATGTTAAGAAAAACTAAACAACCCTAACCAACCTTAATAGAAACTAATAAACACTAATAAACCCAAACAAACCATAAAAATCCCTAATAAACCATAAATAAAGGCATATAAACCCTACTAAACCTTAACACAGCATCATAACCCCTAATAAAACCCTACAAAACCCTAATAAAGAAAAAAATCACTAGTATACCTTAAAAACTCCATAGAAACCATAATAAACTCTAATATAACCTAATAAACCCTAAAAATGCTCACAAATAATAAACAAAACGATCAAAAACAATAAAAAAGCAATATATTACCTAAAAAGACCTAAAAACACTAATATAACCTAATAAATACAAAAAACACTAATTTATCATAAAAATCCCTAGAAACCCTAAGCCTCCCGTGGTTGCAGGTTTTCAGTCCTGTTGTGATCTGGTTCATCTCGCGGTCAATGGTTCTTGTGCTGGATTTTCTGGATTAAAGCATATCCTTTACATGTTTTGATGCTTTCTGGTTGTGGTTGGATTGGATGAGAACCACTTATGGTGTTTGTTCTTGAGATTGGGGTGCTGGATGTTGTGGTTTGGTTTGGGAACTGACTGGTTTGTGGTCATTGCTTGTTGGAATCTGACCTGCTGGGCGTTGGTTAATATTTGCTGGAGACTTATCTGTTGGGTCATGGTTGCTTATTGGATGAGAACTGTTGAAGGAGGGGATAACTGCTAAGAGCTGAGGAATAGGAAGGTAACTACTGCTTGGATGAGTGGTGTTAAAGTGGGCGAGGTGAAGGTGGTGGATGATGGAATATGTGCTGTGAGATATTTGTTGCTGATTGGTTGGGAGGAGCTGATGAAGATGGTGGAGTTTCCGAATGATAGAGTTGGATGAGAATGTGTTGAAGCTGATGTTGTGTTTGGTCTTTTGTGTATTTTCATTTCTTTGTTTTTCTTTTGGGGACTACCTTTTGTGTTGGGGTCAATTGACCCCACCCCTCCCTAGTTTGTAGTGTCTCTAGTGGTGTCTTTCTTCAAATAATTTTTGGGAGGACTAGGAATAGCCTGGTCCTGCCCCTCTTCTACCCTAGAAAACCTAATAAACCATATTAAACTCTAATATAACCTAAGAAACCCTAAAAACACTCACAAACAAAAACAAATGCTCACAAACAATAAAAAATGCTATATTATCTATAAAGACCCAACAAACACTAATATAACCTAATAAAACAAAACAAAAACTAATAAACCCCTAACAAACCCTAATAAACCCTAATAATCCCTAATAAACCCTAATAAAAACTAATAAACCCTAATAAACCCTCAAAATACCTTCTCAACCTTAATAAACCTTGACACACCATAATAAAACCTAATAAAACACAACTAAACCCCAATTAACAAAAAATGCAAACAAACCATTAAAATTCCCTAGAAAACCTAATATACAATAATAAATTCTAATAAAAACTAATAAACCATAAAAAAATCTCACAAACATTAAAAACACACTAATAAAACATAAAAAGTCCTAAGAACCCCTCATATATATTAACAAAAACTAAAAAACACTCATATACCCTCATAAAATAGTAACAAACCCTAATAACCCCTAAAAATCTCTAACAAACCCTAATAAACCCTACTCAACCCTAATAAACCCTAATAAAACCCTAAAGATACCTACTCAACCCTAATGAACCCCTAAAAATACATAGTCAACCCTAATAATCCTTAACCCACCATATTAAACCATAATAAACCCCACCAAACCCTAAAAAATGAAAATATACCATTAAAAAGCCCTAGAACACCTAATATATGCTAATAAAACCTAACAAAGCATAAAAGAGCTAATAAACCCTACTAAACACTACTAAACCCTAAAAACCCCTAATATACCCTCTTAAAAATTAATAAACCATAATGAACAATAATAAACCCTAATAAATCCTAAACATACCCAAATATACCATAATATACCAAAATATACCCTAATAAACCCAACTCAATCCTAATAAAACCCTAAAAACACCTAATAAACCCTAATAAACCTTGACACACCATAATAAACCCTAATACAATCCTAATAACCCCCACCAAACCTTAAAAAATTTTAATATACCATTAAAAAACCCTAAAACCCTAACAAACTATAATAAATGTTAATATCACCTAAAAATCCTAAAAAATGAAAGTAAACCCTAAAAATACCTCTAATAATAATAATAGTAATAACACATGTGTTTGTTCATATTCATGTGCATGGATTAAATAATAAAAAATATAGCACATGCATGTGCATATGCCTGTGCATTTTCATGTGAATGATAATAAATAATAAATAATAAATAATAACACATGTGAATTTCACATACAAGTGCATGTGCATTTGAATGATAATAAATAATAAATAATAATGCACATACAAGTGCATGTGCATGTGCATGGTAATAAACAATAAATAATTGCCAAGTCCACATGAATGTGCATTTGAATTTGAATGATAACAAATAATAAATAATAACACATGTGATAATAGAATAACACACGTACATTTCGTGTGCACACTACTACAAAAACGACCTTTATTAGTGCAAGAATAGTACATTAACTGAGCTAAAAAAGCGTTGTTAATTGAGGCGAGGATATAGGGGGGTCCCTTTTATCAGCGCTTAGAAAAGCGCTGATAAAAGTCAAAAGAAAATATAAAAATATAAAAAATATAAAAAATATTTATATAATGCGGGGGGGGGGGGATTTAACATCGTTTGACCCCCCCTATCAGCGTTAGGCGGACCCCGCTCATTCTCTCCCGTGCGCTGCCCTTCCTGCACATCCCCCACACGCGCGCACCTCCTTGCTTCCACCCGAACTTGAACCCGTGACCTCCCCCCTTGCGTGCTTGCACCTTTACCACTAAACTATTTCGTTTTTTCTATATTTAATGATATATCAATTTATTTATATATATAGTTACATTTATATGTATATTAATATGGATTCATATTAATATACATATATTTAGTTATATTAATACATATATATTTTTTCATATATTAGTATATATATATTCATTCTTATTTTAATATTTATTTATGTTAATATTTTTTTATCTGTATATTTATTTTTATATTAATTTATATTTATAAGATTAGTTTTAAATATATTTATAAAATATGTTTATTTATGTGTGTTTATAAATAAATAAATACATACATATATACAACACACACACACACACACACACAGACAGATAGACAGACACACACACACACACATAAATATATATATTAACGAATAAATACATATATATGTGTATTTGAAAATCCATAGAATGTTAAAACAACCATAACTTCTAATCTAGAAGCCCGTTTCAACTCCGCAACCAGTCCAATTGAAAAAAAATGAAACAATCTTTGATATGATATGTGGTACAGGCCTAATGGACATCCAGATCAGAAGTTATAATTTTTTGAATGTCAACAAATCGGGGTATCCTGACTAAAGCCACTAACAATGCTACATAAACCCTATCAATTGATACACAAAACCTAAAAATGATTCAAAACCCACAAAATACAACAAAACCCCAAAAAAATCTAAAATAACCCAAACAAAGCATAAAAAATCCAAAAACACCGATAAAACAAAAAAAACGCATAAAACTCGTAACAACTCAGACAAACCGTAACAAACCCTAAAAACCTTAACTAAACCTAAAAAACCCTAACAACCACTAATATCCCCTAATAACCACTAATAAACCCTCATTACCCCTAAAACCCACTATTAAACCCTAAACACCATAATAAACGCTAATAAATCCTAACAAACTGTAATAAACCCTGACTAACTCTATTAGACCCTAATAAATGATACAAAATCCCTAAAACCCCAAATATACAATAAAAAACACTATTAAACCATAATAAACCCTAATATTCACTAAAAACCCTAACAAACACGAAAAAATGCTATAAAAAATTCCAAATAAAAGACAACAAAACCCTACAAACCACTAATAAACCCTAACAAACCCTATTAACCCCAAAATAAATCGTAACAAACCCTAAAAACCCCAAATAAATCATAAACAATCCTAACAAAGCCAAATAAATCATAAAAAACTAAAATAAAACCCATAAAAAATCCCTAATAAACGACAATAAACCCTAACAAAGCATAATAAACCCTAATAAATTGTAACAAACCCAAATACACGTTACTAAACCCTAATAAATAAAATAAACCCTAATAGATCCTAAATAGCCCTAAAAAGTTTGATAAACACTAGAAAAAGCTATTAATGCCTACAAAATCCCAATAAAACCCTAATATACAATAAAAATGCTAATAAACTGTAACAAATCCTAAATAACACTAATAAACCCTAAAGAACCCTAATAAACCCTAAAGAACCATATTAAACACTAAATAGAACCCAAAAAACGCTAAAACGCATTATATAAAGCCCTAAAAACAATTACAACACACAAACAAACCCAAAAAACACTAAAAACCCGAACAACCCCTATCAATACCAAAAAAAAATAATAAACCAATAAAAACACCCAAAAACCATTAAAAATCCATCAGATACCATAAAAATCATAAACACCTGTTAACAACCCTTAAAACTCTAAAAAACACTACAACCCATAAACAACCATTAAAACCCTAAAAAAAGCTTCAAATAGATACATAAACCCTAAAAACGTTACATAAACCCTAAAAATGTAATAAAAACCCTAAAACACAACATAAACCAAAAAGCGCAACATAAACCCAAAAAACGCTACATAAACGCTAAATGCACTACATACACCCTAGAACTGTAGCATAAACCCTAAAAACACAACATAAACACACAAAAACGCAACATAAACATTAAAAAATGCGACATATAACCTAAAAACACAATATAAACCCTAAAAACACTACATAAACCCAAAAAATGTTACATAAACCCTAAAAATGCTACATAAATCCTAAACCCTAAACACTCTAAAAAACCCTAAAACTATTACATAAACACTAAAAATGATACAAAAAATCTAAAACTGCTCACTAAACCCTAAAAATGCTACATATAAAATGAAAAATAAAATATAAACTCTAACAACGCTACACAAACCCTAAAAACTGCTACAAAAACCCAAAAGACACATTAAAACCCTCCAAAATATTAAACCCCAATATACCATAATATAAAAAATTAAACCCTAATAAACCCCTAATAAACTCTAATAATCCCTAAAAACACCTTATAATCCCTAAAATCCTATGAATATCTACTCAACCCTAATAAAACCCCCAAAATACCCAATAAACCCTAATAAATGATAATAAAACCTAATAAACCCTAAAAACACATTAAGAAAACCTAAACAACCCTAACCAACCCTAGTAGACACTAATAAACACTAATAAACCCTAATAAGCCCCAAAAAAACCCTACAAAGCCCTAATAAACAATATATAAAGCCAAATAATCCCTACTCAACCCTAACAAATCATAACACACCATAATGACCCCTAATAAAACCCTACAAAACCCTAATAATGAAAAGAAACACTAGTATGCCTTAAAAAATCCATAGAAACCCTGATAAACTCTATTATAACCAAATAAACCCTAAAAACACTCATAAACAATAAGAAAATTATCACAAACAATAAAAACACACTATATTTCCTAAAAAGACCTAAAAACACTAATATAACCAATAAAGACAAAAAACACAAATATACCGTAAAAATCCCAAGAAACCATAATAACCCGTAATAAACCCTAATATAACCTATGAAACCCTAAAAATTCTCACAAACCAAAACAAAATGCTCACAAACGATAAAAAATTCTATATTATCTAAAATGACTTACCAAACAGTAATACAAACTAATAAAAATTAAAAAATAATAAACCCCTAACAAACTCTAATAAACACAAAATATCCCTAATAAACCCTAATAAAAACTAATAAACCCAAATAAAACCATAATAAAACCCTAAAAATACCTTCTCAACGATAATAAACCTTGACACACCATAATAAAACCTATTAAAACCCAACTAAACCACAATAAACAAAAAAACACAAACAAACCATTAAAAAGTCATAGAAATCATAATATACCATAATAAATTCTAATAAAACCTAATAAACCATAAAAAATTTTCACAAACACAAAAAAACACTAATAAAACCTAAAAGGTCCTAACAACCCCTCATATATATTAACTAAAACTTAAAAACACTCATATATCCTAATAAAAACACTAACAAACACTAGTAAACCCTAAAAATCTCTAACAAACCCTAACAAACACTACTCAACCCTAATAAACCCTAAAAAAATCCTAAAGATACCTACTCAACCCTAATAAAACCCTAAAAATACCTACTCAAACCCTAGTAAACCTAAACACACTATAATGAACCATAATAAACCCCACTAAACCCTAAAAAATGTAAATATACCATTAAAAAGCCCTAAAACCCCTTATAAATGCTTATAAAACCTAACAAAGCTTAAAAAGCAATAATAAACCCTAATAAACACTACTAAACCCTAAAAACCCCTAATATACCCTCTTGAAAATTAATAAACCATAATGAATGATAATAAACGCTAATAAATCCTAAACATACCCAAATATACCATAACATACCCTAATATGCCCTAATAAACCCAATTCAATCCTAATAAAACCCCAAAAATACATAATAAACCCTATTAAACTTTAACACACCATAATAAACCCTAATAAAATCCTAATGAACCCCACCAAACCCTAAAAAATTCTAATATACCAAAAAAACCCTAAAACGCTAACAAACCATAATAAATGTTAATAACACCTAAAAATTCTAAAAAAATGCTAGTAAACCCTAAAAATTCCTCTGATAATAATAATAGTAATAAATCATGTGCATGTGTATATGCATGTTCACGGTTTAAATAATAAATCATAACGCACGTTCATGTGCATATGCCCGCGCATTTGCATGTGAATGACAATAAATAATAAATTATAAATAATAACGCATGTGAATTACCTGTGTATGTGCATGTGCATGTGAATGATAATAAATAATAAATAATAACGCACATCCAAGTGAATGTGTAAGTTCATGTGTGTGGTAATAAACACTAAATAATAACCAAGTCCACATGAATGTGCTTTTTCATGTGAATGACAATAAATAATAAAAAATAACACATGTGATAATAGAATACAGCACATGCATTGTGTGTGCACGTGCATGAGAATAAATAATAATAACACACGTGATAATAGAATAATGCAAGTTCATTTCATTTGCAAGTGCATGATAATAAATAATATATACTAACATATGTGCATGTGCATTTACATGTAATGATAATGATAATGACACGTGCACGTGTGTGGTAATAAATAATAAATAACAATGCACGTGCATGGGCATTTGTATTTGATGATACAAATAATAATAATAATAATAATAATATAATAATAATAATAATAGAATAACGCAAGTGCATTTCATGTGCACATACATAGTAGGAAATAATAAATAAATAATAATAAATAAGAATGCACATGCATGTGTGTGTGCTTTTACATTTGATGATAACATTAATAATACTATTTGTAAAAATTATAATAATAATGCATGCACGTGCATGGTAATAAATAATAAATAACAACGCACATGCATGTGCATTTTCATGTTATGATGATAATAATAATGATAATGATAATAATAATAATAAATTGTGATAATAATAATAATAATAAAAGAATAATATAAGTGCATTGCATATGCATGTGCAAGGTAATAAATAATAAATAATAACACACATGCATCAACATTTTCATGTGATGATAGTAATAATAACAGCATTAGTAATAATAGTAGTTGTAGTAGTGATAATAGTAGTAGTACCAATGCATGTGATAATAGAATATTGAATGTGCATTACGTGTGCACGTGCATGATAATAAATAATAACTCCCGTGCATTGCATTTGCATGTGGTGATGATGATGATAATAATAATAATATTAATAATATTAATAATAACAACGCATGTGATAATATAATAACACATGTTCATTTAATGTGCATGTATGTGCATTTGGATGTGAATTTTTAGGTGATGACAATAACAACAACAACAACATCAACAACCACAACAATACTAATAACAATAATAATAACAACGCATGTGATAATAAAATAACGTGTGTGCATTGCATGTGCATGGTAATAAAAATATAATAATAATGCACGTGCATGTGCATGTGCATGTGGATGAGATTATGAGAATAATAATAATATTAATAACAGTAATAATAAATTATAGTTGTTTGAAAAAATAACAGACAGGACAAAAATGCTAGAAATGAGGTCTCAAAAAACCTAACAAATAATAGAGTCATTTAAAAAGGCATAAATTCTTCTTCGGGTGTCCATTTCTGCTCCGTGAATAGTCAAAATGAATCTCATGGAACAAACTACGACAAAAACAGGTTCCGGAGGCCTTACAGGCACAGATCAGAAGTTATGACAATTTTAAGAAAAATTTGACAGGATCCATACAGGGAAATGGAGTTTTGGAGTCCTTACGATGGGTTTCTATGATTTTATGGCCTCAAAAATGACTTGAACTGTATTCAATTCATCCTTCTGTGTAGATATCTTCGCTACTTTCGATTTGATATGTGGTAGAGCTCAAACGGACAACCGGAGTGAAAGTTATGATCGTTCGAAGTTGGACTTTTTTTGTAGTGTTATAACTAATATATCATACATTTCATTGATCTTCTCAGATTTTCTACTAAACATGGTCCTAGTTCATCTCACAAGCTTTGATTTGACTTGTCACAACGCTGAAACAGACACTCTAAGGAGAAGTTATACATGTTTTAGTGAGTTGCAGGTTTCTTAGGTTTTTAGGCGCTATGAGAGTTGGTCAATTTAAAATGACAATATAACATCTGATACGTGTGTTAATTTTGTCTCTACCACATATAAAATCGAAAATTGTGAAAGTTTACACACTCTGGTAACCACTGTAACCCTTTCAGACATTCATTAACCCCTAAAAAGTCACAAAACCCCTTTGGATGGTTAAAAAGATTGGCTTCTGGTGTCCGTTTTGCAATAACTTCTTCTATGGGTGTCTATTTTGCCTCTACCACATATCAAATAGAATCTTGCAACTAGAACTAAACTTCTATAACCACTGAATCACCTTCTCACATCCTTTAAGGCCCAAAAAGATACTTAAACCCTCCAAAAGACCATAACTTCTACTCTGGGAGTCCGTTTTGCCTCTACCATATATCAAATCGAAGCTTTCGACTAGATCTACACATCTGTGACCAATATGAACACCGTATCACATTATTAAAGTCCCAAAATGTCCTTAATTACAAAAAATGACCATAACTTCTGCTCTGGGTGTCCGTTTCCCCTCTACCACATATCAAATTGAATCTTGCGACTAGCTCTACACATCTGTTGCAACCATGAAGAAATAAATAACCCAAAAAACCATGAATAACCCCATAAACACTAAAAACCATTAAAAACCATGCAAAACCCTAACAAACCCTAACAAACCCTAACCAAAAACTAACAAACCCTAATAAACCCTAAAAAACCCCAATAAACCATTAAAAACATAAAAAACCATAACAAACACTAAGAAACCCAAACAAGACATAAAAAACCCCAAAAAGCACTAAGAAACCCCAATAAACCCAAATAAACCCTAAGAAACCCTAAATCCCATAAGAAACCCTAACAAGACCCTAAAATCCCAAACAAAACCCTAAGCAAACATAAGAAACACTAACACACCCTTTGAAACCCTAACACACCCTTAGAAACCCTAACACACCCTTATAAACCCCAGCACACCCTTAGAAACCCCAACACACCCATAGAAACCCAAAGCCAAGCTTAGATCCCTTAGAAAACATAGCACACCCTTAGAAACCCTAACCCGCCCATAAAAACCCTAACCCACCCTTAGAAACCCTAACACATCCTTAGAAACCCAAACAAAACCTTAGACACCCTAAATCACTCTATTAAGCACTAATAAATCCTAACAAACCCTACCAACCAATAATAAACCATAATAAACCCTAAAGCCCCCTACTAAACCCTAAAAAACACTAATAAATCCTCATAAACCCTGAAAAACCTAATAGACCCCAATAAAAGCTACAAAATACCTAAAAACACAAATATACAGAAAAAATCTATTAAACCATTCAAAATGGTAATATTCACGAAAAAATACTATCAAACTCAGAAAAACCTCACAAAACTCTAAAAAACCCTAAACCCCTAAAAACATGAAAAAAATTGAAAAACCCGAAAACAAACCTAAAAACCCTAAAAATACCTCAAAAAACCCCCAAAACCTCAAAAAACGCTAAAACAATAAAAACCCCTAAAAACGATAAAAAACCATAACAAGCCTAAAAATTTCAAACAAAACCCTAACCAACCCTATAAAACCCTTTAAAACCCTAAAACCCCCTATAAACCCCTAAAATTCTCAAAAGAAACCCTAATACACTATAAAGAACCTGGAAGAACCCTAAAAACCCTAAAGAACCACTAAAGCCACTAACAACGCTACATAAACCCTAACAATTGATTCAAAAAATCGAAAAGTTCTTCAAAAACCACAAAACTCAACGAAACCCCCAAAAATGCTAAAACAACCCTAGCAAAGCATAAAAAATCCAAACACACACATAAAACCTAAAAAAACGCATAAAATCCCAAACAACTCAAACATACCATAACAAACCCTAAAAACCCTAACAAAACATAACAAATCGTAACAACCACTAATAACCCCAAAGAACCACTAATAAACCCTAATAACCCCTAAAACCCACTATTAAACCCTAAAAACCATGATAAACACTAATAAATCTTAATAACCTATAATAAACCCTAGAAAACTCTATTAGACACTAATAAAAGCTAAAAAATCCCTAAAACCCTTGATATACAATAAAAACTCTATTAAACCATAATAAACTCTAATAATCACTAAAAACCCCAACAAACCCGACAGAACGCTATAAAAAAATCCAAATAAAAGACTACAAAACCCTACAAACCACTAAGAAACCCTAACAAACCCTATTAACCCCCAAATAAATCGTAACAAACCCTAACAACCCCAAATAAATCATAAAAAATCCTAACAATGCCAAATAAATCATAACAAACAAAAAAACCACAACAAACCCCTAATAAACCACAATAAACCCGAACAAAGCATAATAAACCCTAATAAATTGTAATAAACCCAAATACACGTTAATAAACCCTAATAAATAAAATAAACCCTAATAAATCCTAAATAACCCTAAAAAGGTTGATAAACCCTAGAAAAAGATATTAATGCCTATAAAAGCCCAATAAAACCCTAATATACAACAAAAAACGCTAATAAACTGTAACAAATCCTAAAGAACACTAATAAACCCTAAAGAACCTTAATAAACCCTAAAGAACCATACTTAACTCTAAATAGAACCCAAAAAATGCTAAAACACATTATATAAAACCCTAAAAACCATTACAACACAAAAACAAACCCTAAAACACACTAAAAACCCAAACAACCCCTATCAATACCAAAAAAACTAATAAACCGATAAAACCACCAAAAACCATTAAAGATCTATCAGATACCATAAAAACCATAAACACCTGTTAATAACCCTTAAAACTCTAAAAAACACTACAAACCATAAACAACCATTAAAACCCTAAAAAAGGCTTCAAATAGATACATAAACCCTAGAAACATTACATAAACCCTAAAAATGCAATAAAAACCCTAAAAATGCAACATAAACCAAAAAGCGCAACATAAACCCAAAAAATGCTACATAAACCCTAAATTCACTACATAAACCCTATAACTGTACCATAAACCCTAAAAAAACACAACATAAACACACAAAAACGCATCATAAACATTAAAAACGTGACATATAACCTAAAAACACAATATAAACCCTAAAAACACTCCCTAAACCCAAAAAAAGTTACATAAACCCTAAAAAATGAAACATAAATGCTACATCACCCACCCCCAATGCTACATAAACCCATAAAACGCATCATAAACCCTAAAAAATGCTAAATAAATCCTAAACCCTAAACACGCTACATAAACCCTAAAACTGTAACATAAACCCAAAAAATGATACATAAAATCTAAAATTGATTACTAAACCCTAAAAATTATACATAAACACTAAAAATGCTATATAAACTCTAACAATGCTACACAAACCCTAAAAAATTCTAAAAAAACCCTAAAGACGCTTTAAAACCCTCCAAAATATTAAACCCTATTATACCATAATATAAAAAATTAAACCCTAATAAACCCCTAATAAACTCTAATAATCCATAAAAACACCTTATAATCCCTAAAATCCTATGAAGTTTTACTCAACCCTAATAAAACCCCCAAAATACCCAATAAACCCTAATAAATGATAATAAAACCTAATAAACCCTAAAAACACATTAAGAAAACCTAAACCACCCTAACCAACCCTAGTAGACACTAATAAACACTAACAAACCCTAATAAACCCCCAAAAACCCTAAAAGCCCTAATAAAAAATAAATAAAGCCAAATAATCCCTACTCAACCCTAACAAACCTTAACACACCATAATGACCCCTAATAAAACCCTAAAAACCCTAATAATGAAAAAAATGCTAGTATACCTTAAAAAATCCCTAGAAACCCTGATAAACTCTATTATAACCAAATAAACCCTAAAAAAGCTCACAAACAATAAAAAAATGATCACAAAAAATACTATATTACCTAAAAAGACATAAAAACACTAATATAACCAATAAATAAAAAAACACTAATATACCATAAAAATCCCTAGAAACCATAATAAACCAAAAAAACCCTAATATAACCTATGAAACCCTAAAAATTCTCACAAACCGAAACAAAACGCTCACAAACAATAAAAACGCTATATTATCTAAAATCACTTACCAAACAGTAATATAACCTAATAAAATTAAAAAACTAATAAACCCCTAAAAAACTCTAATAAACCCTAAAGATCCCTAATAAACCCTAATAAAAACTAATAAACCCAAATAAAATCATAATAAAACCCTAAAAATACCTTCTCAATGCTAATAAACCTTGACACACTATAATAAAACCTATTAAAACCCAACTAAACCCCAATAAACAAAAAAACACAAACAAACCATTAAAAATCCCTAGAAACCCTAATAAACCATAATAAATTCTAATAAAACCTAATAAACTATAAAAAATTCTCACAAACACTAAAACACACTAATAAAACCTAAAAAATCCTAAAAACCCTTCATATATATGAACTAAAACTTAAAAACACTCATATACCCAAATAAAAACACTAACAAACCCTAGTAAACCCTAAAAATCTATAACAAACCCTAACAAACACTAATCAACCCTAATAAACCCTAAAAAAATTCTAAAGATACCTACTCAACCCTAATAAAAACCCTAAAAATACCTACTCAAACCCTAGTAAACCTAATCACACTATAATGAACCATAATAAACCCCACTAAACCCTAAAAAATGCAAATGTACCATTAAAAAGTCCTAAAACCCCTAATAAATGCTTATAAAACCTAACAAAGCTTAAAAAGCACTAATAAACCCTAATAAACACTACTAAACCCTAAAAACCCTAATATACCCTCTTAAAAATTAATAAACCATAATGAATGATAATAAACGCTAATAAATCCTAAACATGCCCAAATATACCATAACATACCCTATTATGCCCTAATAAACCCAACTCAATCCTAATAAAACCCAAAAAATACATAATAAACCCTAATAAAATTTAACACACCATAATAAACCCTAATAAAATCCTAATAAACCCCACCAAACCCTAAAAATGCTAATATACCATAAAACCCTCTAAAACGCTAACAAACCATAATAAATGTTAATAACATCTAAAAAATCTAAAAAATGCTAGTAAACCCTAAAAATACCTCTGATAATTATAATTGTAATAATTCACGTGCATCTGTATATGCATGTGCTTGGTTTAAATAATAAATCATAATGCACTTGCATGTGCATATGCCTGCGCATTTGCGTATTGATGACAATAAATAATAAATTATAAATAATAACGCATGTGAATTACCTGTGTATGTGCATGTGCATCTGAATGATAATAAATAATAAATAATAACGCACACCCAAGTGAATGTGCAAGTGCATGTGTGTGGTAATAAACACTAAATAATATCCAAGTCCACATGAATGTGCTTTTGCATGTAAATGATAATAAATAATAAAAAATAACACATGTGATAATAGAATAAAGCACGTGCATTGTGTGTGCACGTGCATGAGAATAAATAATAATAACACATGTGATAATAGAATAATGCAAGTGCATTTCCTTTGCAAGTGCATGATAATAAATAATATATACTAACATACGTGTATGTGCATTTACATGTAACAATAATGATAATGACGCGTGCACGTGCGTGGTAATAAAAAATAAATAACAATGCACATTCATGGGCATTTTTTTTATGATACAAAATAATAATAATAATAATAATAATAATAATAATAATAATAGAATAACGCAAGTGCATTTCATGTGCACATACATAGTAGTAAATAAAAAATAAATAATAATAAATAAGAATTCAGATGCATGTGCATGTGATTTTACATTTGATGATAATATTAATAATACTATTTGTAAAAATAATAATAATAACGCATGCACGTGCACGGTAATAAATAATAAATAACAACGCACATGCATGTGCATTTTCTTGTGATAATGATAATAATAATGATAATGATAATAATAATAAAAAATTGTGATAATAATAATAATAAAAGAATAATATAAGTGCATTGCATATGCATGTGCAAGGTAATAAATAATAAATAATAACGCAATGCATCAACATTTTCATGTGATGATAGAAATAATAACAGCAGTAGTAATAATAGTAGTAGTAGTAGTTATAATAGTAGTAGTACCAATGCATGTGATAATAGAATATTGAATGTTCATTACATGTGCACGTGCATGATAATAAATAATAACTCCCATGCATTGCATTTGCAGGTGGTGATGATGATGATAATAATATTATTATTAATAATATTAATAATAACAACGCATGTGATAGTAGAATAACACATGTTCATTTAATGTGCGTGTATGTGCATTTGGATGTGCATTTTCATGTGATGACAATAACAACAACAACAACATCAACAACCACAATAATACTAATAACAATAATAATAACAACGCATGTGATAATAAAATAACGTGTGTGCATTGCATGTGAATGTGCATGGTAATAAAAATATACTAATAATGCACGTGCATGTGCATGTGCACGTGGATGAGATTATTACAATAACAATAATAATAATAATAATAACAGTAATAATAAGTTATAGTTTTTTGATAAAACAATAGACATGACAAAAATGCTAGAAATGAGGTCTCAAAAAACCTGACAAATAATAGAGTCATTGAAAAAGGCATAAATTCTTCTTCATGTGTCCATTTCTGCTTCGTGAATAGTCAAACTGAATCTCATGGAACAAACTGCAATAAAAATAGGTGCCGGAGGCCTTACAGGCACAGATCAGAAGTTATGACATTTTTAAGAAAAATTTGACAGGGATCCGTACAGGGAAATGGAGTTTTGGAGTCCTTATGATGGGTTTCTAGGATTTCAGGGCCTTAAACATGACTTGAATAGTATTAAATTCATCCTTATGCGTAGATATCTTCACTACTTTCGATTGGATATGTGGTAGAGCTCAAACGGACAACCGGAGCGAAAGTTATGACCGCTTGAAGTTGGACTTTTTTTGTAGTGTTATAACTAATATATCTTACATTTCTTTGATCTTCTCATAGTTTCTACTAAACATGGTCCTCACTAATCTCACGATCTTTGATGTGACTAGTCACAACGCTGAAACGGACACCCGAAGGAGAGGTTATGCATGTTTGAGTGAGTTGGAGTTTTCTTAGGTTTTTAGGCGCTAGGAGAGTAGGTCAATTTAAAATGAAAATATAACATCTACTACGTGTGTTCATTATGTCTCTACCACATATCAAATCGAAAATTGTGAAAGGACACACGCTCTGGTAACCACTGGAACCCTTTATGACATTCATCAACCCCTAAAAAGTCAAAAAATCCCTTTGGATGGTTAAAAAGATTGGCTTCTGGTGTCCGTTTTGCAATAAAATTTTATATGGGTGTCTTTTTTGCCTCTACCACATATCAAATAGAACCTTGCGACTAGAACTACACTCCTATGACCACTGAAGCACCTTCTCACATCCATTAAGGCCCAAAAAGCTACTTAAACCCTCCAAAAGACCATAACTTCTACTCTGGGATTCCGTTTGCCTCTACCATATATCAAATCGAAGCTTTCGACTAGATCTACACATCTATGGCCAATATGAACACCATATAACGTTATTAAAGTCCCAAAAGGTCTTTAATTCCTCCAAATGACCATAACTTCTGCTCTGGGTGTCTGTTTCCCCTCTACCACATATCAAATTGAATCTTGTGACTAGCACTTCACATCTGTTGCAACCATGAACAACTAAATAACCCTAAAACCCATGAATATCCTCAAAAATACTAAAAACCATTAAAAACCATGAAAAACCCTAACAAACCCTAACAAACCCTAACAAAAAACTGACAAACCCTAATAAACCCTAACAAACCCTATCAAACCCCAAAAAACCATAAAAAAACATAACAAAATCTAACAAACACTAAGAAACCCTAACAAGACATAGAAAACCCCATGAAGCACTATGAAACCCCAATAAACCCAAAAAAACCCTAAGAAATCCTAAATCCCCTAAGAAACCCTAACAAAACCCTAAAATCCCTAACAAAACCCTATGCAAACATAAGAGACACTAACACACCCTTTGAAACCCTAACACACCCTTAGAAACCCTAACACACCCTTATAAACCCCAGAACACCCTTAGAAACCCCAACACACCCATAGAAAACCAAACCCAAGCTTAGATCCCTTAGAAAACATAGCACACCCTTAGAAACCCTAACCCGCCCATAAAAACCCTAACCCACCCTTAGAAACCCTAACACACCCTTAGAAACCCAAACAAACCCTTAGACACCCTAAATCACTCTATCAAGCACTAATAAATCCTAAAAAACCCTACCAACCAATAATAAACCATAATAAACCCTAAAGCCCACTACTAAAACCTAAAAAACACTAATAAATTGTAATAAACCCTGAAAACCCTAATAGAACCCAATAAAAGCTACAAAATACATAAAAACACAAATATACAAAAAAAAATCTATTAAACCATTCAAAATGCTAATATTCACGAAAAAATCCTATCAAACTCGGCAAAACCTCACAAAACCCTAAAAAACCCCTAAAAACCCAAAAAATCCAAAAAACCCTAAAAAACCCTAAACCCCTAAAAACCTGAAAAAATCGAAAAACCCAAAAACAAACCTAAAAACCCTAAAAATTCCTCAAAAAACCCCAAAAACCTCAAAATATGCTAAAACACTAAAAACCCCTAAAAATGCTAAAAAAACCCTAACAAGCCTAAAAATTTCTAACAAAACCATAACCAACCCTTTAAAACCCTAAAACCCCCTAGGAAATCCTAAAATTCTCAAAAGCAACCCTAATACTCTATAAAGAACCCATAAGAAACCTAAAAACCCTAAAGAACCACTAAAGCCACTAACAACGCTACATAAACCCTAACAATTTATTCAAAAAATCAAAAAATGCTTCAAAACCCACAAAATGCAACAAAACCACCAAAAACGATAAAATAACCCTAACAAAGCATAAAAAATCAAAACACACACATAAAACCCAAAAAAACGCATAAAACCCCAAACAACTCAAACATACCGTAACAAACCCTAAAATCCGTAACAAAACATAACAAATCGTAACAACCACTAATAACCCCTAAGAACCACTTATAAACCCTAATAACCCCTAAAACCCACTACTAAACCCTAAAAACCCTAATAAACACTAATAAATCATAATTACCTATTATAAACCCTAGCAAACTCTATTAGACTCTAATAAAAGCTACAAAATCCCTAAAACCCCTAATATACAATAAAAACACTATTAAACCATAATAAACCCTAATAATCACTAAAAACCCTAACAAACCAGACAAAACACTAAAAAATATCCAAATAAAAGCCTACAAAACCATAAAAACCACTAATAAACCCTAACAAACCCTAAAAACCCCAAAATAAATCATAACATACCCTAATAACCCCAAATAAATCATAACAAATCCTAACAATGCGAAATAAATCGTAACAAACTGAAAAAACCATAACAAACCCCTAAAAAAGCGCAATAAACCCTAACAAATCATAATAAACCCTAATAAATCATATTAAACCCAAATACATGTTACTAAACCCTAATAAATAAAATAAACACTAATAAATCCTAAATAACCCTAAAAAAGGTTGATAAACCCTAGAAAAAGCTATTAATGCCAACAAAAGCCCAATAAAACCATAATATACAATAAAAATGCTAATAAACTGTAAAAAATCCTAATGAACACTAATAAACCCTAATGAACCCTAATGAACCCTAAAGAACCATATTAAACTTTAAAGAACACTAAAAAACGCTAAAGAACCCAAAAAATGCTAAAACACATTATATAAACACTACAACCGCTATAATACCCAAACTAACCCTAAAACACACTAAAAACCCTAACAGCCCCTATCAATCCCAAAAAAACATATAAACCCATAACCCCCCCCCCCAAAAAAACCATTAAAAATCCATCAAATACCATAAAAAACATAAAAACCTGTTAACAACGGTTAAAAAACCGAAAAAAACTACAGACCATAAACAAATATTAAAACCCTGAAAAAGGCATCAAATAGATATGTAAACCCTTAAAAATGCAACAAAAATTCTAAAAATGAATCATAAACCAAAAAATGCCACATAAACCCAAAAAATGCAATATAAACCCTAAAAGCACTACATAAACCCCAGAACTGTAACATACACACTAAAAAACACAACATAAACCCCAAGAAACGCAACATAAACATTAAAAAACGCTACATAAAACCTAAAAACACAACATAAACCCTAAAAACACTACATGTATCCTAAAAACGTTGCACAAACCCTAAAAAATGCAACCTAAATGCTACATCACCCCTAAAAATGCTACATAAACCCAGAAAACGCAACATAAATCCTAAAAACTGCTACATAAAACCTAAAACCTAAGCACGCTGTATAAACCCTAAAAAAATTACATAAACCCTAAAAATGATACATAAAATCGAAAAATGCTAACTAAACCCTAAAAACGCTACATAAACAATAAAAATGCTACCTAACACTAACAACGCTATATAAACCCTAAAAAATGCTACAAAACCCTAAAGATGCTATAAAACCCTCAAAAATATTAAACCCAAATATACCATAAAATAAAAATTTAAAACCCAATAAACCCCTAATAAACTCTAATAATCCCTAAAAACACTTTATAATCCCAACAAACCCAATGAAACTCTACTGAACTCTAATAAAAACCCAAAAATACCTAATAAATCCTAATAATTGATAATAAAACCTAATAAACCCTAAAAACACATTATGAAAACCTAAACAACCCTAACCAACCCTAATTGACACTAATAAACACTAATAAACTGTCATAAACCCCAAAGAAACCCTAAAAAGCCCTAATAAACCATAAATAAAGCCAAATAAACCCTACTCAACACTAACAAACCTTAACACACCATAATAACCCCTAATAAAACCCTAATAAAACCCTAAAAATCCCTAACAAACCCTAATAAACACTACTCAACCCTAATAAACCCTAATAAAACCCTAAAGATAACTACTCAACCCTAATAAAACCCTACAAATACCTAACAAACCCTAATAAACACTACTCGACCCTAATAAACACTAATAATGCCCTAAAGATAACTACTCAACCCAAATAAAACCCTAAAAATACCTACTCAACCCTAATAAACCTTAACACGCTATAATAAACGATAATAAACCCCATTAAACCCTAAAAAACACAAATATACCATTAAAAGCCATAAAGCCCCTAATAAATTCTAATAAAACCTAACAAAGCTTAAAAGAACTAATAAACCATAGTAAACACTACTAAACCCTAAAAAACCCAAATATACCCTCTTAAAATTTAATAAACCCTAATGAACGATAATAAACACAAATAAATCCTAAACATACCCAAATATACCATAATATACCGTAATATACCCTAATAAACCCTACTCAATCCTAATAAAACCCTTAAAATACCTAATAAACCTTAATTAAACTTAACACACCATAATGAACCCTAATAAAATCCTAATAACCCCCAACAAACCCTAAAAACCTAACAAACCATAATAAATGTTAATAATTCCTACAAATTCTAAAAAATGCTAGTAAACCCTAAAATACCTCCATTAATAATAACAGTAATAACGCACGTGCATGTGCATATGCCTGTGCATGGTTTAAATAATAAATCATCATGCGTGTGCATGTGCATATGCCTACGCATTTGCATGTGAATGATAATTAATAATAAATTATAAATAATAACGCAAGTGAATTGCATGTGTATGTGCATGTGCATGTGAATGATAATAAATAATAAATAATAACGCACATCCAAGTGCATGTGCATGTGCATGTGCATGTTCATTTGCATGGTAATAAATAATAAATAATAACCAAGTCCACATGAATGTGCATTTACATATGAATGATAATAAATAATAAATAATAACACATGTGATAATAGATTAAAGAACTTACATTGCATGTGCACGTGCATGATAATAAATAATAATAACACATGTGATAATAGAATAACGCAAGTGCATTGCATTTGCATGTGCAAGATAATAAATAATATATAATAACACATGTGCATGTGCATTTACATTTAATGATAATGATAATTATGCATGCACATGCATGGTATTAAATAATAAATAACAACGCACACGCATGTGTATTTGTATTTGATGATACAAACAAAAATAATAATAATAATAGAATAACCCAACAACATTTCATGTGCACGTGCATAATAGTGAATAACAAATAAATAATAATAAATAAGAATGCACAAGCATGTGTGAACTGGCCGGAGGTCGTCACGACCATCAAAATTACATTTATTACTCTTACACCAGTACAACAGTGCAGGGTCGATCCACAAAGAAGACAAATGAGTGATTTCTAAGGTTTTTGAATTTTAAACCCCCACTGTTGTCAGCAGTGGGGAAATCATCTTCTTACTTTTTATATTTTTATATTTTATTGATGAAATGGAAACAAGATGAGGAATCATTAATTTTTTAACAAAGAAACTAAAGTTTATACTAAGTACTGCAAAGAAACTATAGAAAATACAATATACTAATACAAAATAATAAGAAAAGGAACATCGATCAACAAAGTACTCATAAATTCTAAACAACTGGTATGAATAGATTTTCTCTCCATAGATTTCAATCAAATCACACCTCAAGAAAGACTGATGAGTTTCCCTTTCTAGGAAAATCAACATGCAGAGGATTAAGTCTTGGAGTTCCCCACACAAAAACTTAATCGAACTGCAACAATGTTTTAAAAGATAACATTTTGAAAAGAACTCACCATAAATTTCCAACGTTAAGTTGTTAAAGATTTGAAAATTTCATTCAAGATTGACCTCGTCGGTCGATATTGATGTATGAAATTGTAAACATTGACGTGTGAACGATGAAAATATTATAAACAGAGTCAGTCTCGCCAACTGATTCTAATTTATTAAAAATATTAGCTAGTGAAGGTTAATATATCATAACCAGAAGGTTTAAAAAATCCCGAGTTAAGAAAATTCAACCTATGATCACATTGATTAAGGCAGTGAAAACAACTGTAAACTGAGAACAAATAATTATGGATAGAGGAAAGAAGAACTCCCCTAACACAAATCTGCTTCTAGGCTCCTTCATCTCCTACTCTGCTATCTCTTGGGAGTCTCTGCTCTCCAAAAATGGTGTGGCGTGGAATCCAAACGAGCATCTCGATTCGCTCTATCCGATGTGATCGTGGAATGATTGGGAGTCCCCCGAATGAGAGTCCCCCCCAAAAATTCGTCTGCTAGTCTGCTTAAATATCCACCGTAATCTAATGCATGTCACTACACATCTTCCACCGACTTTTAAAGCTCTTCACAAATTCACGACACAACGTGCATTTTTTCGTAGCTGGCACGTCGCGCGAGTTTTCCTCACGTAACTAACTCTGGATGAGTTAGTTGGAAGCACTGGGAAATGTTTTTGACATTGGTATGAACCTGCACATATCAAATAGAATAGAAAAATAAATAAATGATAATGCAAAGAAAGAAAAATAGTTATTTTTTTAAGTTAAGAGTTATATTACTCGTTAAAAGTTAACTAAAGTTAATTAATAAATATATTAATTGATAATTATTATTTACTTTGATATTAATAAATTTATTCACATAATATCACTATAGTAAAACATAAGTTTATTAAAAAGTTGTTAATTTAATTAAGTTAATAAAAATAAAAACTATTTTTTTAGTTTAACATTTTTCACTAATTTATTAAAATTTGAAAATGTGAATATGTAATTAAAAATTTTATATTTTAGATTTTATTAATAATTTTATTATTACTATTTAAGAAATTAAATTTCTAGATTAATTCTAGTGTATATAAATTTATCTATTAGTTTATTTTAATTTAATAAAATTAATACTGTTGTTTTAAATATATTTAAATTAATAAGTATATTTTATAGTTTATTTATAATTATTATTAATTATATATTTATACTACTAACAATATATTAATTAATTATTAATGATTATTGTTAATTTGGTTTTAGATTTTAATTTATAATTTTTCTATTTATTAAAATTAAAATTGTTTAAATTTATAACTTTTATAAATTTTATTAAAGTTTACTTTTACTTTTAATTTCTTATATTGTTTTATGTTACTTTTATTATTTTATTTATTTATTTATTTATTCCCCCCCCCACCAATTTCGGTGCACAACAAGGAGTGGGGGCTGCTGCCCATCTTCCCCAAACAAAGGCTGCAGCAGAGGATGCCTTGGAAGTAGCAGCGACACAACCTCCTTCAGCGGCGGACATCGGTGACTTTTTCAGGCTCCGATTCGAGCTCCTTCAAATCTTGCTTCCTCACAAACTCATAACCGGTCATATCTACTTTGAAAACCAGATCTCAGTTCTCCTCCGATGATCTCAGGTCTTCGGCCTGCTCAGTTGGAATCCGGCTGGCGGCTGGTCAGATCCTGAGCTCCCTCGACCTCAGCGCGATGCGGCAGACTCCATCAGCACCCACCGACTTCTCCTTTGGGAAGACCACACCAGCGGCACTCCTCGGAAAAAAATCCACGAAGGCGACTCATCCAATATGGAAACTCGCGGCCCGGCTTCTCACGCGGCATCTATCCAGCCCCAACAACAGGTCGAAGTACCTCAGCCTTTTCAGTGGCAGCTCTTGCGTCACAACCCTCTCCTTTAGATTAGCAGTGAAAAGAGACACGGATGGGGAAGAACTAGTTTTATGAAATTAGAATTTGGAATTTTCATGTTCGATTAATTGTTTGGGTTCAGACTGTTGGTGGATTTGCTAGAACAGATGAGTGTAGGGATTGTGTGTGAAAAAGGAGAATGCAGGGGAGAGAATGGCGGGGTATCTGGTGAGGAGGAAGCAGGTACATCAGTATATCGGTGAGGTGGGGAAATTCAACAGTGAGGTGATACAAGGATGTCTATCGGTGGCAGGGAGAATAACAGTGAGGTTGAAAGGGAGAAAGGGCTAACTGTGAGGTGGAAAAGGGGTGCGAGCAGGGTCACTGATAGAAATAAATAAGGCTAATAGATAGAAATAAATAAGGCTAACAGTGTGGAGGGGAAGGAAAGATAGTCTAATAGTGATGTAATGGGGAATTGGGTAATGGTGAGAAGGAAAAGCAACACAAAGGTCACCGATATAATTAACAAATGCTACTGTTAATTAAAAATAAAATTTCACGGGTACACAAAAAAATGAAATCTCATCGTTCGAACAAAAGTTCACCTGTAGGAAGAAAAATAAATGAATCCCCATTAGAGGTAAAAAAATAAAGAAAAAGAGGATTGGAGACACAATAGTGAGGAGTAGGGTCACTGATAAAATAAAATAAGAGTCCAGAGGTGGAATGAGCAGTTGCGGGTCACCGTTAGAGAATAAGGTTACCGAAAGAAGGGGTAACAGTGGGTTGGGAGTCGACATTAGAGTAAAATAAATAATATCTTACCATTACTCTAAAAGAAAAGGGTCACCATTAAGACTAAAATAAATAACTAATAGTGACCTTTTAAAAACACATAAATTAAACATAAAATTAAAACTTAAGTAAACTAAATAAAAAGACATAAAATAATTAATTAAAATAATGCTAAACTCTAATAATTAAGACAGAATTTTTATAACCCTTTAAAATATTAAAATTATTAATCTTCAATACTAGAATTATAAACTGAATAATTGTTACACAAAGATTATGAACGAATTAAATTAGAATTACTAAATAAATAATTACAAGGTAGTAGTGAGTAAAAATGAAGAGCATCAGTGACCCAATAAGTCACCGCTATTAATAGTCTACCTCACCGGTAGACTACAACCAACAGAAAACAAATAATTAATTAAAATGCATAAATAAAATAATATAATTAATGTTTAAAAAATCTTAATTAATTAATTAATTAACTAATTGAATACATAAAATTAAAAAGCGAACTACTTAATTTAATTAAAAACACATATTATTTACTTAAATGATTAGCAGGATGATTAGACACATTAATTAACATTGCTTATGTATTCTAATGTAACTAAATTAAAAGATAAAATATTAAAATAAAGACCAAGTTAATTAAATATAATTACGTTGATTAAATAATTTTTTTATAAAAATGTCAGTTTATTAAAAAGTCAGGCAGACTTAAATTAACCAAACTAAATAAGACATAATTAAATTATAAAAGTTTAATAAGATTAAAATTATTATTTTGAGGACTAAAAATATATAATTAATTATAAAAATTGATTAATTAACAAAATTAATTAAAAATATAAAAAAGTACATTTCTTTGGTATAAAGTGATTAAATAATTAATTAAATCATTAAAAATTAAGTAAAAAGATGTGGAAAAACTATGTAAAAATAGAGCCACATAAAATTCCCCCACACTTAAGCATTGTTTGTCCTCAAACAACCTCTTGTTTTATTATCTTTGAAAAACAAATGTATGGTATTAATGAATTTTCTCAGAATGTAACATGTCCAGCACTCAAAACAGAGGACAATACATAACAGTTGGCTTTAAGAAAATGAATCACTCATATTATTCTTACCTATAACAAATACTCAAGGGTAATTATGAAAGCAAAGACCATCCATCAAAGAAGATTTCATGCCTCATATGTGATACAACTTAATGACTCACTTCAGTCCAATCTCAAGTTCTAAGTCCAAGAATGACAGGAGATAAAATGTCAATGGAATTAAGATCTTAACCAATGAACTTTGTACTTTGACTCAATCTTAAGGCCCAGAAATAAATATATATTTTTTAAATCTCCTCAATGATACAACCTAAATGGTTCACATATAAACCAATTGACCCCTTCTTAATTTGGCGTTCATCATTCCCCTCACCTTAATGAACTCAATTTTTGACCCTAGTCACTTTATTTTATTTTTCCCAAGCCATGTATCATTGTTCTAAGCACTATGCAATGCACTTATTCAAAGTGAACAGAGGGCTTGAAGTTAACAGAAATTCACCTAGCATCTAGGGTCTCAGAGACTCACCGTGGGATCCCAGATGCCCAAATTACTCCAGTTTCAAAAGAATTATATAAAAACCATTTGCATTGGCTCATTAAAGAAGTTAATTTTAATAATTAAAAGATGAATGAGGCCCCTAGAATCAGAATCAAACTTCCAGTTACAAGGGTTATGATCATAGTTCCACTAAAAGGATACCTAAATCACTTTCAGAAATAGTTCCTAAACCCGATTTCAATGAAACCACTAATTAAGATCACTCATCAATCATCCATTATTATCAATTCAGACTTTAAAGTAGTTCTTAACTACCAGAAAAGAACTTTTCCTAAGTCAAGACCCAATTGAGTACAGTGTAAAGCCTAAAAATTGTGCAAGAATTTTGAAAAAATTTAACCATTTTTTACAAAATGTTTGAAATTGTATTGAAGTGGGAATTGATGAGCTTACATTAAAACACAGTTTACCACAGTCAATAATTGACCCCCTCCCCCACACTTAAAACCCAACTTTTCCCCAAAGTTGACTTCTAAATATGAAGAAGAACAATTTAACAATTAAGGTTCAAAACAAATTTTTGATTAAGTAGATATATGACGTGTATAAAGGGTCTCTTTGAAATTAAAAAATATTTTTTTCCACAATGAATAAATAATATGTAGGTTCAAAAGCAAGTATATGCATTGACATATATGTCCAGTGACAATGATTTCCCATTAATGTTCAAGATATATCATGTAATTTGTGGGTGCACAATTAATTGGGTGTAAGCAAGTTTAGAAAAATTTAATCAGTTAGATATTCAATAAAGCAGACAAAGTTCATGGTAAACACCCAAAAATTAATCAGATTTTAATGACCAACATCATGTACCCCTCCCCCACAATTAGTTTCAAGCAGTGAATGATTATTTCAATATTTATCAATGAATTAGAATTTCCAGAAAGAGGCACGTTCATAATTTTAAACCACAACATAGAGTCAAGCAGAAAAAGTTTTTTATTGCAATATATACAGAAGATTTTCAGCAAATATGTTACAGAATTTTCAATAGTCATGCAAAATTTCTTAGACAAGTTGAATTTTTTAGTAAGCAGAATATTATTAACAAAAACAGGAGCAGAAATAAATGCAAAAAATTTAAAGTACTTCCCTGACTATGTTCTTGTCTAGATATGATCATGGGAATTCAAATCCATTATTACATAACAGTATCATCCTAAAAACACAAAACATGAAAACAAGGAACAAAAATCCAGCAGAGACATAACATACAGTTGGCAGCAAAGCTTCACATTATTCTGCACAAAACAGTACAAAAAAGTAAACCAAGGAGCATGGGTTGACTCCCATGAAGCACTGATTTTAAATTCTTCAGTTAGACATTATTTAATTACAAATTTTTATTTATTTATTAACACAACAAAAATTATGGGTTTCCTCCCATGCAGCGCAAGATTTATAGTCCCCAGCCAGACTCACCTAACAACTAACCGTAATCACTAGGTGGATGTGGGTTCCTTTACATGAACCACCACATGTGTTTGGCCCATTTTTTTTTAACAGAAAGATGAGATTTATGGGAAACAAGAATCAACAAATTAATAAATTAATTCTCATAGCCTAAAATAACCCCTATGTAGCACCCTTTAATAGTAATGGGTAAAGTGCTGTCCACTTCCAGAATAAGTTCAGACATTTCAAGACTTGAATACACATGAAGGGACAACATAGAACTAGGTGCTTCAAAGGGTGTGTCATTGACCTCAGAGCTATCTCAGTTAACCTCAACAAAAATAGGTTCAAATTCAAGGGTGAAAATGGGTGAATATTGAATAGTAGGTTTAAGAAGAGATTCAATAGAGTTCTGAACAGAATCAAGTACAATGGAACTGAATTCTAATTCTCCCTCTAGACTACTATCAGTATCATAAGAATGCTCAGAACCCTTCACAGGTGAGGATGGAAGTGATTGGTAGGGAAGAGAATTTATTTTACCACCAATATATTCAGGTCTAACAATGTTATAAATATATTCCAATAGATCCTAATCTGTTAACTCCCACTGAACATCTACTACTTCTAACAAATTAGTTCTGCAACCATCATCTAATGTGTGTTCAACCACTACTTCATGTTCAAGTTCAAAAGGCTCTATTTCTAAAAAAAGTCTATAGTGTGATCCAATAAGATCAAATCAGGGGGAGTAATGTTTAATTCAACTTCAATAGATTCAATTTCTAGATTTTTCAAGGTTAAACATTTAACCCCATGTAAAACTTCACTGTTTTCAATTTTAGTACACTCAGTATCTATCAAACAATCAATCTGAGAGAAGGAATATGAAAGCTCATCATTTAATCATTCTTCAAACATCATTCCCTCAACCTCTAAATCATCCAACATCATTTCAGAAATAGATGGGTTTGGAGTTTCAAAGCATGGCAGAGTAGTTTTCATTTCAAGTTCAATCTTTTGAGATTCTATATTATCCAGTTTAATGTTCTCATCGAGATTATACCCAATATCAAGTTCAGGATCAATGTTCAAAATTTCATAAATTTTGGGCGAAGAGTTTTTAACATTCAAATTTCCAGTTTTAAGAATCTGTTCTACCCAAATGACTTCATTCTCAATGCTTCTAAAACAGTGATTTTTCTCTAATGTAGGAATGATGAAGAGAACTGGACATTCATTTTCAATCTGTTTCAATTCCTTTTTAAAATTTTCCAACTCAACAACATTAAATTTCTTTATTTTATTATCAATGTTTTGTTCTTGACTTAGAGAGTTGGTTTTTTCCAGATTTAGTTCAACAGTTTTTTATTTTTCCAAGAGAATGGTTTCTTTTCCTGTTTCACTATCACTTTCCTCTTCCACATGATTTTCAAATCTTTTTAAAAAAATATTTTTCTTTATTTTCAAATTCTTCTTGTTCCTTAACCCTTCATTGTAATTAAAAAATCATGTTTTCTAATTTTATCATTCTTTGATCTTTCTATTGAGAATCTCTAATTTGAATTTCATGGGTTTGAGATAACCAATTGTTAATTAGTTCCACCCTAGCATCCAGTTTAGAATAAATTAATTCAATTTTATCTAGGGTGTCAGGACTAGACTCATGTTTTTCATTTTCTTCAATGTAAAAAACCTGTTGTGGCTGGTTATAGACACACTGCCAAGCAGTATGTCCATAATCACCACAAAAAACACAGTAAGGTCCAGTGCAGCAGTTTGAGCCTTCAAAACATTCCATTTTTTTATAAAATTTTCAGATTAAATGAACACAAAAAATTTCCAATAGATCTTAAACAGGCAACCAAAGCAGCAAATGTTAACAGTTTTTGAAAAAAAAATTGTAGATTTTTTAAAATGATTTTTTATGTGATTTTATGTTTTTTTATTAAAACCATTGATTCTTAGTGTGTATTTTCCCCAACAATGGTTGCAAATTTTGATGAGGCTGGAGGTTGTCACAGCCCTCAAAATTACTTTTATTACTCCTACACTAGTACAACAGTGCATGGTCGATCCACAGAGAAGGCATATGAGTGATTTCTAAGGTTTTTGAATTTTAAACCCCCACTATTGTCAGTAGTGGGGAAAACATCTTCTTACTTTTTATATTTTTTTATTTTATTGATGAAATGGAAACAGGATGGGGAAACATTAATTTTTTAACAAATAAACTAAAGTTTATACTAAGTACTGCAAAGAAACAAGGGAAAATGCAGTATACTAATACTAAGAAGCAATACAATGAACATCGATCAACAAAGTACTCGGAAATTATAAACTACTGGTATGAATGGATGTTCTCCCCACATCTTACAATCAAATCACACCTCAAGAAAGACTGAAGAGTTTCCCTCTCCAGGTAACTCAACATGTAGAGGATTAAGTATTGGAGTTCGGCACACCAAAACATAATCGAACATCAACAAAGATTTAAAAGATAACATTTGGAAAAGAACTCGCCATAAATTTCCAACGTTAAGTAGTTAATGATTTGAAAATTTTATTCAAGATTGACCTTGCCAGTCGATATTGATGTTTGAAATTGAAAACATTGATGTGTGAACGATCAAAATATTAGAAACAGAGTCAGTCTTTCCAACTGATTCTAATTTCTTAAAAAGATAAGCCAATGAAGTTTAATAGATCATAACCAGAAGGTTTCAAAAATCACGAGCTAAGAAAATTCAACCTATGATCACATTGATTAAGGACGTGAAAACAACCGAAAACTGAGTACAAAGAATTATGGAAAGAGGAAAAAAGAACTCCCCTAGCACAACTCTGCTTCCAGGCTCCTTCATCTCCTGCTCCGCTATCTCCTAGGAGTCTCCGCTCTCCAAAAATAGTGTGGAATGGAATCCAAACGAGAATCTCGATTAGCTGTCATCTGATGTGATTGTGAAATGAATGAGAGTCCCCCGAATGAGAGTCCCCCAAAAAATTGTGCTGCTAGTCTGCATAAATATCCACCATCATCTACTGCATGTCATCACACATCTTCCACCGACATTTAAAGCTCTTCACAAATGCACGATACAACATGCATTTTTTCGTAACTGGCACGTCGCGCTAGTTTTCCACACGTAACTCACTCCGAATGAGTTAGTAGGAAGCGCATGGACATGTTTTTGACTTTGGTATGAACCTGCACATATAAAATAGAATAGAAAAATAAATAAATGAGAATGAAAAGAATGAAAAATAGTTATTTTTTAAGTTATTTGTTATATTACTCGTTAAAAGTTAACTAAAGTTAATTAATAAATATATTAATTGATAATTATTATTTACTTTGATATTAATAATGTTATTCTCTTAATATTACTATAGTAAAACATTAGTTTATTAAATAGTTGTTAATTTAATTAAGTTAATAAGAATAAAAACTAATTTTTTTAGTTTAACATTATTCACTAATTTATTAAAATTTGACAATGTGAATAAGTAATTAAAAATTTAATATTTTAGATTGTATTAATAATTTTCTTATTACTATTTAAGAAATTTAATTACTAGATTAATTCAAGTATTTATAAATTTATCTATTAGTTTATTTTAATTTAATAATTAGAATTAATACTTTAGTTTTAAATATTTTTAAATTAATAAGCATATTTTATAGTTTATTTATAATTATTATTAATTATATCTTTATACTATTAACAGTATATTAATTAATTATTAACGGTTATTGTTAATTTAGTTTTATATTTTAATTTATAATTTATCTATTTATTAAAATTATAATTTTTTAAATTTATAACTTTTATAAATTTTATTATATTCATTTGATATAATTAATGTTTACTTTTACTTTAGCTTTTTATTTTTGTTTTATGTTACTTTTATTATTATTTTATTTTATTTTTTTATTTCCCTCCACCAATTTAAGCACACAGAAGGAGTGGGGGATACTACTCATCTTCCCTAAACAAAGGATGTAGTGGAGGACTCCTTGGAAGCAGCAGTGACACAACCTCCTTCAGCGGCGGACAGCGGCAGCTTCTTTAGGCTCCAATTCGAGCTCCTTCAAATTCGTCTTCCTCATAGACTCATAACCGGTCATATCTACTTTGAAAACCAGATCTCGGTTCTCCTCCGATGATCTCAGGTCTTCTTCGGCATTGCTCAGTTGGAATCCGACTGACGGCGGGTCAGATACCGAGCTCCCTCGAACTCAGCGTGATGCGGCCGACTCCATCAGCACCCACCGGCATCCCCTATGGGAAGACCACAGCAGCGGCGCTCCTCAGAAAAAAATCCACGGCGGCGACTCATCCAATCCGGAAACTCGTGGCTCGACTTGTCATGCGGATTCTCTCTAGCCCCAACAATAGGTTGAAGTACCTCAGCCATTTCAGTGGCATCTATTACATCACAACCCTATCCTTCAGAATAGCAGTGAACAATGACTCAGATGGGGAACAACTGGTTTTCTGAAATTAGACTTTGGAATTTTCAGGTTCGATTAATTGTTTGGGTTCGGACTGTTGGTGGATTTGCTGGAACAGATGAGTGTTAGGATAGTGTGAGAAGAAGGAGAATGCAGGGGAGAGACTGGCGTGGTGTGTGGTGAGGAGGAAGTAGGTACGGTGGTATATCAGTGAGGTGGGTAAATGCAACGGTGAGGTGATAACAGGATGTCTATCGGTGGCAGGGAGAATAACAGTGAGGTTGAAAGGGAGAAAGGGATAACAGTGAGGTGCCAAAGGGGTGCACGCAGGGTCACTGATAGAAATAAATAAGGCTAATAGTGAGGAGGTGAAGGAAATACAGTCTAATAGTGAGGTAATGGGGAATTGGGTAACGGTGAGAAGGAAAAGCAATGCAAAGGTCACCAATAGAATTAACAAAAGCTACTGTTAATTAAAAAATAAAAGGTCACTAGTACACAAAAAAATGAAATCTCACCGTTAGAACAAAAGTTCACCCATAAGAATAAAAATAAAAGAATCACTATTAGCGGTAAAAAAAAATAAAGAATAAGGTTACCAAAAGAATTGGTAACAGTGGGTCGGGAGTCACCGTTAGAGTAAAATAAATAATAGCTTACCGTTACTCTAAAAGAATAGGGTCACCGTTAAGACTAAAATAAATAACTAACGGTGACCTTTTAAAAACACATAAATTAAACAAAAAATTAAAACTTAACTAATCTAAATAAAAATATTTAAAATAATTAATTAAAATAATTCTAAACACCATTAATTAAGACAGAATTTTTATTAACCTTTAAAACATTAAAATTTTTAATTGACAATACTAGAATTATAAACTGAATAATTGTTACACTAAGATTATGAACGAATTAAATTAGAATTACTAAATAAATAATTACAAGGTAGCAGTGAGTAGAAATGAAATGCATCGGTGACCCAATAGGTCACCGCTATTAATAGTATACCTCAATGGTAGACTAAAACCAATAGAAAAAAAATCAAACTTCATACATAAAATAATTTAATTAATGTTTAAAAACACTTAATTAATTAATTAATTAACAAATTGAATACATAAAATTAAAAAGAGAACTACATAATTTAATTAAAAACACATATTATTTACCTAAATGATTAGCAGGATGACTAGACAAATTAATTAAAATTCCTAACCTATTCGAATGTAACTAAATTAAAAGATAAAATATTAAAATACAGACTAAGTTAATTAAATAGAATTACGTTGATTGAATAATTGTTTTATAAAAATTTCAATTTATTAAAAAGTAAGGCAGACTTAAATTAACCAAACTAAATAAGACACAATTAAATTAGAAAAGTTTAATGAGATTAAAATTATTATTTTGATGACTAAAAATACATAATTAATTATTAAAATTGATTAATTAACAAAATTAATTATAAAAAATACAGAAGTACATAAATTTAGTATAAAGTGATTAAATAAATAATTAAATCATTAAAAATTAAGTAAAAAGATTTGGCAAAACTATGTAAAAATAGAGCCACATCAATGTGCATGTGACTTTACATTTGTTGATAATATTAATAATACTAATAATAATAATAATAATAACACATGCACGTGCATGGTAATAAATAATAAATAACAATACACATGCATGTGCATTTACATGTGATAATGATAATAATAATGATAATGATAATAATAACAACAACAACAATAATAATAATAATAATAATAATTGTGATAATAATAAAAATAAAAGAATAATACAAGTGCATTGCTTATGCACGTGCTTGGTAATAAATAATAAATAATAGTTCACGTGCATCTACATTTTCATGTGATCATAGTAATTATAACAGCAGTGGTAATAATAGTTGTAGTAGTGGTGATAATAGTAGTAGTACCAATGCATGTGATAATAGAATATTCCATGTGCATTACGTGTGCACGTTCATGGTAATAAATAATAACACATGTGCATTGCATTTTCATGTGATGATGATGATAATAATAATAATAATAATATTAATAATATTAATAATAACAATGCAAGTGATAATAGAATAACGCACGTGCATTGAATGTGCATGTATGTGCATTTGAATGTGCATTTGCATGTGATGATAATAAAAACAACAACAACAACAACAACAACCACAATAATAATAATAACAATAATAATAACAATGCATGTGATAATAAAATAACGTGTGTGCATTACATGTGCACGTGCATGATAATAAAAGTATAATAATAACACATGTGCACGTGCATGTGCATGTGGATGAGATGATGATAATAACAACAATAATGACAGTAATAATATGTTATAGTTGTTTGAAAAAACATCAGATAGGACAAAAATGCTAGAAATGGGGTCTTGGGAAACCAAACAAATCACAGAGTCATTGAAAAAGTCACAAATTCTTCTTCAGGTGTCTATTTCCACTCTATGAATAGTCAAATTGAATTTCATGGAATGAAATACGATAAAAACAGGTTCTGGAGGCTGAACAGACACACAGATCAGAAGTTATGACCATTTTAAGAAAAATTTGACAGGGATCCATACACAGAAATGGTGTTTTGGAGGCCTTCTGATGGGTTTCCGGGATTTTAGGGTATAAAACATGACTTGAACTATGTTTAAGTCATCTTTATGCATAGATCTCTTGGCTACTTTCGATTTGATATGTGGTAGAGCTCAAAAGAACAACCGAAGAAAAATTTATTGCTGTTTGAAGTTGTACTTTTTTTGGGAGTGGTATAACTAATATATCTTATATTTATTTTATCTTCTCACAGTTTCTACTAAACATGGTCCCCACTCATCTCACAATCTTAGATTTGACTGGTCACAGTTCTCAAATGGACACCTGAAGGAGAAGTTATGCATATTTTAGTGACTTGCGAGTTTCTTTGGGTTTTAGGCGCTAGGAAAGTTGCTCAATTTAAAACCACAATAACTTCTGCTACGTGTGTTCATTTTGGTTCTACCACATATCAAATCAAATATTGTGAAATTATGCACACTTTGGTAACCACTAGAACCCTTTCTAGCATTTTTTAACCCACAAAAACCCCAAAACCCCTTTGGATGGTCAAAATATTGGCTTCCCGTGTCCGTTTTGCAATAAATTCTTATAGGGGTGTCCATTTTGTCTCTACCACATGTCAAATCAAAGCTTGTGACTAGACCTACACTCCTATAACCGCCGAAGCACCTTCTCACATCCTTGAGGGCTCAAAAAATGTACTTAAACACTCTAAAAGACCATAACTTCTACTCTGGTAGTCCGTTTTGCCTCTACAATATATCAAATTGAAACTTTAGACTAGATCTACTTATATATGACCAATAGGAACACCTTATCACATTCATAAAATCCCAAAAGGTCCTTATGTTTTCCAAATGACCATTACATCTGCTCTGGGTGTCCGTTTCACCTCTACCACATATCAAATTGAATCTTGCGACTAGCTCTACCCATCTATGACAACCATGAACAACTAAATAACCCTAAAAAACCATGAATAACCCCATAAACACTTAAAACCATGAAAAACCCAAAAAAACACCAAAAACACTAACAAACACTATCAAACCCTAAAAAACCCTAACAAACCCTAACAAACCCTAACAAACCCCAAAACCCTAAAAAATATAACAATTCCTAAAAAACCCTAACAAACCCTAAAAAAACCTAAAAAGCCCTATCAAACCCGAAGAAGCACTAAGAAACCCCAATAAACCCAAAAAAACCGGATGAATCCCTAAAAAACCCTCTAAGAAACCATAAGAAACCTAACAAAACCATAACAAAACCCTAAGCAAACTTAAGAAACACTAACACACCCTTAGAAACCCTAACACACCCTTAGAAATCCAAAAACACCCTTAGAAACCCTATCACACATGATGAAAGGCCAACACACCCATAAAAACCCTAACACAACCATAGAAACCCTTAGAAACTATAACAAACCCTTAGAAACCCTAATCCGCCCATAAAAACACTAACCCACCCATATAAACCCTAACACACCCTTAGAAACCCTAACAAACCCTTAGACACCCTAAATCACTCTAATAAGCACTCATAAATCCTAACAAACCCTACCAACAAATAATAAACCACAGTAAACCCTAATAAACCCTAAATCCTACTACTAAACCCTAATAAACACTAATAAATCTTAATAAACCCTAAAAACCCAATTTGTCCCCAATAAAACCTACAAAATACCTAAAAACCCAAATTATAACAACCCTGCTTTTATTACAAACTTAAACATGATTTATTACATAAAACATCACTTGATACAACAAGAAGATCGAGAGGTTTAGTGTATTTGGGGCTTAGAATCATTACATAAAAACTTGAAACATGAAATACAACATCTTTATTGAAAACTTCCTTTACATGACCACTACATTCCCTCGTACTTAGAATTGCATGGGATAACCTGAGGACAAGCATAAGAAAAGGGTGAGCTATAAAGCCAAGTAAGAGAGTACACATGGAATAACATGAGGAGTAAAATACATGTTAGACAATAGGCATATCAATAGAGCATAAGAAAATCATGAACATAAAGGCATGATAAAGCATGATAATCATAACATGGAAATGTTGCAACAACACTTAACATGGAATTAGCATGAGCCAAGGCTCATTGCACATAGAGCATGAGTAAATCCTTATTGCACATGAAGCACGAGTAAACCCTAATTTCACTTGAATTATCATGATTCAACACTCATTTCACATGACGTATCATGATACTATACTTTACCCAATGCATTGGAGCGCTATAAGGGCGCACCCTTCTTAATCATTTCATTTCATGCATAAGTGTGCCACATGGATCATAAAACATGGATTCATAAAACATAAACATTTATTCCACGATAAATGAATGTGGAATTCATACTTGAAACATTATAATAAATAAGTAAATGTGCATAAAGGTGAATACCCTTGATGGAGAAATGGGCATGGTATTCACTACACAATGGCATGGGCTTAGAAAATCGGTGCGATTTCGGCAGCGTAACGGCATGACATAAGAATTCATAAAAATGGTTGATGAGAGAGAAAGTGGTTCCTCGTCATATTTACATGTAATGGATAGTAAGGAGGTCATATAGATACATGTCCAAACAATTTTAATGGAAATTAGATTAATGATACAAAAGTATTGCTTGAATGTCAATGAGGAGAGAGAAGTTCCTTTCAGAATTTTGGCTTAGTAACGGGTGTACATGGGAGGAATTTAATGAGAGAGAAATGGGTATAACATCATTCAAACATAAAGAGGGAAGTATGAGGGAGATTAGAAACAATACACCAACATTCATAATTGATATTAAAAGGGAAAAACCACTTAATGAAAACTGGACAAAAAGGAGAAAGGAAGAAAAACCCTTACTTGGAAGTGTGCTTGAAAAGGCTAGAGAGAGGCTTGTGAGAGGCTTCTTGGGAGCTTGGGGCACCTTGAAAGGATTATAGAGAGAGTAGTACAGAGTTTGGATGATCTCCAAGGGCTTTGAGTGAGAAGGAAGTGGGAGCTTGGGTGGGTTTATATAGGAAAGGTGAGGGAATTCTTTATTATTTAGGTTTGGGTCCCCTTACATTAAATTAATCCAAACCACAAACCATACCATGGTTTTTGCCCATGGTTTTTGGAAAATGGAATAAGAAAACAATATTTTATAAGTCCAAAGTCCTAACTTCTTAAAATATTAGGGTTGCTTATGTGGAGGTGAGTCACACTCCCATGGAAATTAATTTAAAAAGGCAAGGTGTTGAATATGTCTTGAGGGATCCATTAATGCTTTGAAAAGTAAGTCAAAAAAACCCAAAATCACATTATTTTAATTTTAAAACATATATTGGCCGAACATAAAGATTATAGTATTTTATTACATCACTATTAGGTCATTATGATGTCATAACACACATTATATATTTAAACGGTATTTAATTTTTACCCAAAAATTTGACTATCTCAGAAAATTATGACAAATTCACCATTGGATAATTTCGACGTCCTGATTCCAGAAATATAATTTATATTATCTAAATAATTATCTAAATATTCTAATTTTCCCTTTTAAAATAAAAACCGGCATTTATAAAAAATTCACGGGTTTTGACAGAAATGGCTTTCAATCCATAATAAAAATTTTAATTGCATTCATAAAATTATAAGATCATTTATATTTAATAGTAATAATATTATTTTATTAAAATATTATTTAATCAAAAAATACCTTAATTTAATAAAATATATTTATTAATTAAATAATAACTAAAAACACCATTTGTACTTTAAAAACTATTTACAATGTATCAAAAATGACTAGAAATTATATTCATTATTATATACAAAAAAATAATGTACATGAACATAGTACTACTTATTTGTTACATAAACCCTTAACATAGCCACATAAGACCTAAGGGTAAGGTGTGCGATGGTGACCGACTCTTGGGGGGGCTCGGATAACATCGCTCGAGTGGTAATTTCTATCAACTTCCTCTTCTCCTGTAGACGGTCTCGTTCGAGCTTGACATGCTGAAGCTCAGCTTGGGCTTTGTCAAGAGAAAAGCCTAAGGATGCTACCTCTTTTCCGAGCTATGATAAATGGGCTTCGTATGAGGAAATTCTACTAGATGAGGCCATCGCTTCCTTTGTCTATGTAAAATTGGATGTGTTAAAGCCCTATATTTATATTAATCATGTGATCACTGTTTAATGGCTATAAAAGTAACGGTCACAATTCTTATCATAAAACCAATGGAGTTGACATTTTATAAAAAAAATTATATAAAGAGACATTTAATAAGATCAAGAGGGATTTTCCATTAATGAAACTTTGGTTCGTTACAATATTCCCCCCTTACGAAATTTCACCCTCGAAATTTTCCTTTTCCCACACTAAAACAGATGTGGGTAACTCAGCTTCATCATTTCCTCCAATTCCCAAGTCGCTTCTTCAAACTTTTGGTTTCTCCACAACACCTTGATGAGGGGCATTGTCTTATTTCATAGAAATTTTTCTCTACGATCTAAGATCTTTAATGGTTTCTCCTCATAAGAAGGATTGTCTTCCAATTGTACCACCTCAGAAGAGAGTACATGTGAAGGGTCCAGTATGTACTTCCTTAAGAGAGATACATGAAATACATCATGTACTTTGGCCATAGTAGGTGGAAGTGCTAGTCGATAGGCCACAGCCCCGATACGATCAAGAATCTCGAAGGGGCCGATGTACCTTGGACTTAACTTCCCTTTCTTTCAAAACCTCACGACCTTCTTCTATGGAGATATGCGTAGAAAAACCATGTCTCCATCTTTAAACTCAAGGTCTCGTCGACGATTATCTGCATAACTCTTCTATCGACTCTGGGCTGCCTTGATATACTGCTGAATGGTTTTCACCTTCTCCTCCATTTATTCGACCATTTCTGGTCCAAGAAGCTTATGTTCACCGACCTCATCCCAACATGCTGGTGTTCTACACCTTTTCCCATACATGGCTTCATATGGTGCCATTTGGATGCTCGAGTGGAAACTGTTATTATAAGTGAACTCAACCAGAGGAAGATGATGATCTCATACTCCTTTAATGTCCATTGAGCACGATCTCAACATATCCTCAAGTGTTTGGTTAGTCGGCTCGGATTGGCCATCAGTTTGAGGATGATAGGCCGTACTGAAGTTCAGTTCAGTATTCAGAGCATGTTGAAGACTCTTCCAAAACATAGAGGTGAATCTTGGATCTCGGTCAGACACAATAGATAGTGGTAATCCATGCAACCATACCACTTCGCTAATATATATCCATGCCAGTTGATCCAAAGATAAATCCTCCCGAATAGCAATGAAGTGTGCAGTCTTTGTTAGACGATCCACAACAACCGAGATTTCATTGTTGCCTTTGGATGTCCTTGGAATTCTGGTGACAAGGTCCATGGTGATGTTCTCCCATTTCCATTCTGGTATGGGAAATGGTTGCATCATCCCCTTAGACTTCTGCCTCTATGCCTTCACTTGCTGACACACCAGGCACTTTGATGTACATTTAGTGATCTCCTTCTTCATATTATCCCACCAAAAGTTTTCTCAGAGATCTCGATACATCTTTGTGCTCCCTGGGTGAATAGAGAAATTTGAACTATGTGCATCATCCAAAAGTTCCTTCTTCAGCTTCGGACTTGATGGAACACATAGTCTTTTCCCAAACCGCACAATTTCATCTTCATTAACATTAAACTCCAAGGATTTCCCCTTTTTGATAGCTTCCACTTTTTCTTGAATTCCCACATCATCCTTTTGAGAATCCGTTAACCTTTACAAAAGAGATGGTTGAGCAATCATTTCTGAAAGGATTGATGATGTCCCCATCTTTATGATTCCCACATACATATTCATCAAGTCTAAGAAGATTCGATCCTTCTCAATTCTCATCATTGGTAGAATTGCTGGGTCCTTTCTACTTAGGGCATCTTCCACATTGTTCGCTTTCCCAGGGTGGTAATGTATTGAACAGTCATAATCCTTGATGAGCTCTATCCATCTTTTGTGGCACATATTAATCTCCTTCTGTGTGAATATATATTTAAGACTCTTTTGGTCAGTATATATCTCACATTTCTCTCCATAGAGGTAATGCCACCATATTTTCAAGGCAAAGATCATCGCCGCCAACTCCAGATCATGCATTGGATAGTTTCTCTCATGGATTTTCAACTGCCTTGAGGCATAGGATATAACTTTATCATTCTGCATCAGCACACAGCCTAAGCCCTTCTTTGAAGCGTCACTGAATACCACAAAAAGTTCCCCACATGTGGGTAAAGTGAGCACGAGCGCAGTGATAAGCCTCCTTTTCAACTCCTTGAAACTTTTTTTGCATTCATCACTCCAAGAAAACATTACTCCCTTTCGAGTTAGCTTGGTAAGAGGGTTGGACAATCGTGAGAAATTTCTCACAAATCGTCTATAATATCCAGCTAACCCCAAGAAGCTACGGATATCCGTTACCGATGATGGCCTCGGCCATCCCTCAATTGCATCTATTTTGGAGGGGTCCATAGGTATCCCATTTCTTGTGATGATATGTCCCAAGAATGAAACCTCCTTCAACCAAAACTCACACTTTTTGTACTTTTCATAGAGCTTCTCCTTGCAAAAAGTCTGTAGTACAGTTTTTAAATGATCCTCATGATCCTCATTGGTTTTGGAGTATATTACAATATCATCTATAAAGACTACCACAAATTTGTCAAGGTAATCTCTAAAGACTCTATTCATCAAGTCCATGAATATTTCTGGAGTATTGGTGAGTCCTAAAGGCATTACTATGAATTCATAGTGCCCTTACTTTGTACGAAAAGCAGTCTTGGGGGAATCTTCCTTCTTCACCCTTACTTGATAATATCATGACCGAAAATCCACCTTGGAGAAGTATTGTGGTCCATATAGATGATAAAAAAAGTCATCGATTATTGGGACCTCTTATCCAGGGTTGTTGGATACCCTTCTCTTTGGGTTATAAGAGTTATTGTATGTTACTTATAGTGCGACTACATTGTTTTCCGCTGTGCATTTTTTATTGTTAAGGAAATTGTAACTTTCTTATACTTACTTACATGTACTCTGATTTAGTTATATTCTATAATCTTTAAGGTAAAATCTTAGTTGGTGTAAACTTTTCTGATGTTTCATTTCTGGAATCACTTTTCTAGAATCAAGAAAGTTATTAGAACTTAGAGGTGTTGTAAATTTTGTATATGAAAAATTTCCTTATGTTTTTTTATGTATAAAATTGACCCCCCCTCTTGTATTTGAGAATCTCATACTTATATATTCGATCCTACATTGGATATTATAGAGTATATCATACTCACATACCATCTAACAAATAAACCCTAATAAAATCCTAATAACCCCCACCAAACCCTAAAAACTCTAATATACCATTAAAAACCCCAAAACCCTAACAAACCATAATAAATGTTAATAACACCTAAAAATCCTAAAAAATGATAGTAAACCTTAAAAATACCTCTAATAATAATAGTAGTAATAACGCACGTGCATGTTCATATGCATGTGCATGTGCATGTGCCTTCGCATTTGCATGTGAATGATAATAAATATTAAATTATAAATAATAATGCATGTGAATTGCATGTGTATGTGCATGTGCATGTGAATGATAATAAATAATAAATAATTATGCACATACAAGTGCATGTGCATGTGCATGGTAGTAAACAATAAATAATAACCAAGTCCACATGAATGTGCATTTTCATGGGAATGATAATAAATAATAAATAATAATACATGTGATGATATGTTAACGCACGTGCATTGTGTGTGCACGTGCATTAGAATAAATAATAATAACACATGTGATAATAGAATAACGCAAGTGCATTGAATTTTCATGTGCATGAAAATAAATAATATATAACAACGAACTTGCATGTGCATTTACATGTAATGATAATGATAATGATACATGCACGTTCATGGTAATAAATAATAAGTAACAACGCACGTGCATGTGCATTTGTATTGGATGATACAAACAACAACAACAACATGAATAATAATTATAATAATAATATTAATAATTATAGAACAACACAAGTGCATTTCATGTGCACGTGCATAGTAGTAAATAATAAATAAATAATAATAAATAAGAACACACATGAATGTGCATGTGCATTTACATTTGAAGATAAAATTAATAATACTAATTGTAATAATAAAAATAATAATAACGCAAGCATCTGCATGGTAATAAATAATAAATAACAACTCACATGCATGTGAATTTGCATGTGATAATGATAATAATAATTATAATGATAATAATAATAATAATAATAATAACTACAATAAGAATAATAATAATAATACTAATAATAATAATACAAGTGCTTTGCATATGCACATACATGGTAATAAATAATAAATAATAACGCATGTGCATATAAATTTGCATGTGATGATAGTAATAATAATATCAGTAGTAATAATAGTAGTAGTGGTGGTGATAATAGAAGTAGTACTAATACTTATGACAATAGAATATTGCATGTGCATTACATGTGCATGTCTATGGTAATAAATAATAACTCTCGTGTGTTGCACTTTCATGTGATGATGATGATGATAATAATGATAATATTATTAATAATATTAATAATAACAACGCATGTGATAATAGAGTGTTGCACGTTCATTGAATGGGAGTTTATGTGCATTTGGAAGTGCATTTGCATGTGATTATAACAACAACAACAACAACAACAAAAACAATGACCACAATAATAATAATAAAAATAATAATAACAACCCCTAAGATAATAAAATAACATGTGTGCATTGCATGTGCACGTGCATGGTAATATAAATATAATAATAACACACATGCATGTGCATGTGCATTTTCATGAGATTATGATAATAATAATAATAATAATAACTATAATAAAAAGTTATAGTTGTTTGAAAAAACAACAGACATGACAAAAGTGCTAGAAATGGTGTCTCGAAAAACCTTACAAATCACATAGTCATTAAAAAGGAATAAATTCTTCTTTAGGTGTCTATTTTTTTCTCTGTGAATAGTCAAACTAAATCTCATGGAATGAAATATGATTAACATAGGTGACAGAAGCTGAACAGACACACGGATCTGAAGTTATGACCGTTTTAAGAAAAATTTGATCGGGATCCGGACAAGAAAATGGTGTTTTGGAGGCATTCTGATGGGTTTTTGTATTTTAGAGCCCCAAAAATGACTTGAATTTTTTTCAAGTTATTCTTATATGTAGATCTCTTTTCTTCCTTCGATTTGATATGTGGTAGAGCTCAAACGTACAACCGGAGTGAAAGTTATGTCTGTTTGAAGTTGGACATATTTTTGGAGTTGTATAACTAATATATCTTCAGTTTTTTTGATATTATCACAGTTTTGAATAGACTTGGTTCTCACTCATCTCACGATCTTCAATTTTACTAGTCACAATGCTCAAAAACACACCCGAAGGAGAAGGTTTTCCTATTTTAGTGAGTTGTGGGTTTCTTAGGTTTTTAGGCGCTAGGAGGTTTGCTCAATTTAAAACGACAATAACTTCTGCTACATGTGTTCATTTTGGATCTACCACATATAAAATCAAATATTGTGAAATGATACACACTCTGTTAACCACTAGAACCCTTTATGACATTCTTCAACCCCCCCATATACCCAAAATCCTTTTGGATGGTCAAAAGATTGGCGTCTTGTGTCCGTTTTGCAATAACTTCTTCTATGGGTGTCAATTTTGTCTATACTACATATCAAATTGAAGTTTGAGACTAGACATACACTCCTATAATCGATGAAGCACCTTCTCACATCCTTGAAGGCCCAAAAAGTTACATAAACCCTCTAAAAGACCATAACTACTACTCTGGGAGTCCGTTTTACCTCTATCATATATCAAATCGAAGCTTTCAACTAGATCTACACATCTATGACCAATAAAAACACATTATAAAGTTATTAAAGACCTAAAAGGTCCTTAATTCATCAAAATGACCATAACTTTTGATTTGGGTATCCATTTCACCTCTACCACTTATCAAATTGAAGCTTGTGACTAACTCTATACATTTATGACAACTATGAACAACTAAATAACCCTAAAAAACCTTGAATAACCCCATAAACACTAAAAATCAATAAAAACCATGAAAAACCCTAACAAACCCTAACATACCCTAAAAAACCCTAACAAACCCCCCAAAACCCTAACAAACAAAAAAACCCCTAAAAACGCTAACAAACCCTAACAAGCACTAACAAACCCAAGGAAGCACTAAGAAAACCCAATAAACACAAAAAACCTGAAGACACCCTAAAACCCCCCTACGAAACCATAAGAAACCCTAACATAACCCTAAAAACCCTAAAAACCCTAATAGAACCCTAAGCAAACATAAAAAACACTAACACACCCTTAGAAACCCTAACACACCCTTAGAAACCCTAACACACCCTTAGAAACCCTAGAACACCCTTAAAAACCCCAATGCACCCATAGAAACCCTTATTCAGCCTTAGAAACCCTTAGAAACCATAACACACCCTTAGAAACCCTTACCCATCCGTAAAAACCCTATCCCAGCCTTAGAAACCCTAACACACCCTTAGAAACCCTAACAAACCCTTAGACACCCTAAATCACTCTAATAAGAACTAATAAATCCTAACAAACCCTACCAACCAATAATAAACCATAACAAACCCTAATAAACACTCAATCCCACTACTAAACCCTAATAAAAACTAATAAATCCTAATAAACCCTAAAAACCCAATTAGACCCGAATAAAAGCTACAAAAAACGTAAAAACCCAAATATACAACAAAATGCTATTAAACCATTCAAAATGCTAATATTAAAAAAAACCCTAACAAACCTGTCAAAACATGACAAAACCTTAAAAAATTATAAATTCCCAAAAAACCCAAAAAACCTTAAAAAACCCCAAAACCCTAAAAATCCTAAAAACTCCTTAAACACCCTAAAACCCCTAAAAACCGAAAAAACTGAAGAAACCCAAAAAAAACACAAAAAACTCTAAAAACATTCAAAAAAACTAAAAAAACCTTAACAAAACCTAAAAACCACTAAAAATGCTAAAAACCCTAAAAATGGCCATCAAAACCCTAACAAAACCTATGAATCCCTTAAAAACCCTAAAACCCCCTAGAAGACCCTAAAAACCTCAAAAGAAACCCTAATACACCATAAAAACCCTAAAGACCCCTAAACCCCCTAAAGAACCCTAAAGAACCACTAAAGCCACTAACAATGCTACATAAACCCTATCAATTGCTACAAAAAACTGAAAAATGCTTCAAAACCCAAAGAACACAACAAAACCCCAAAAATACTAAAATAACCCTAACAAAGCATAAAAATCCAAACACACCCATAAAACCCAAAAAATGAATGAAACCCTAAACAACCCAAACAAACCGTAACAAACCCTAAAAACCCTAAAAAACCTAACAAACCCAAACAACCACAAATAACCCCTAAGAACCACAACTTAACCCTAATAACCCATAAATCCCACTATTAAACCCTAAACCCCTAATAAACACTAATAAATCGTTATAACATGTAATAAATCCTAACAAACTCTATTAGACCCTAATAAATGCTAAAAAAGACCTAAAACCCCTAATATACAATAAAAAAACTATTAAACCATAATAAACCCTTATAATCACTAAATACCCTAACAAACCTGACAAAACGCTACAAAAACCTCCAAATAATAGCCTACAAAACCGTACCACCCACTAATAAAACCAAACAAACCCTAATAACCCAAAAATAAATTGTAACAAACCCTAAAAACCCCAAATAAATCGTAACAAATCCTAACAATGGCAAATAAATTGTAACAAACTAAAACATACCATAAAAACCACTAATAAACCCCAATAAAGCCTAAAAAATCCTAATAAACCCTAATAAATCGTAATAAACCCAAATACACGTTACAAAATCCTAATAAATAAAATAAACCCTAATACACCCCAAAACCCTACAACCCACTAATAAACCCTAAAAAACACTAATAACCCCAAAATAAACCGTAACAAACCCTAACAACCCCAAATAAATCGTAACAAATCCTAACAATGCCAAATAAATCGTAACAAACTGAAACAAACCATAAAAAACCCTAATAAACCCCCAACAAACCCTAAAAAATCATAACAAACCCTAATAAATCGTAATAAACCCAAATACACGTTACTAAACCCTAATAAATAAAATAAAACCTAATAAACCCTAAAAATCCTATATAACCCTAAAAATTGTTGATAAACCCTAGAAAAAGCTATTAATGCATACAAAAGCCCAATAAAACACTAATATAAAATCAAAATGCTAATAAACTGTAAAAAATTATAAAAGAACACTAATAAAACCTAAAGAACACTAATAATCCTTAAAGAACCATATTAAACTCTATAGAACACTAAAAAACCCTAAAGAACCAAAAAAACACTAAAACACGTAATATAGACCCTAAAAACCGCTACAATACCCAAACAAACCCTAAAACACACTAAAAAACCCTAACATCCCATATCAATCCCAAAAAAACAAATAAACCCATTAAACCCCCCCAAAAAACCCATTAAAAAGAAATTAGATACTATAAAAACCCGTAAACACCTGTTAACAACCCTTAAAACCCCTAAAAAACACTACACACCATAAAAACCATAAAATTCCTAAAAAATCCATGAAATAGATACATAAACACTAAAAATGATACATAAACCCTAAAAATGTAACAAAACCCTAAAAATGCAACATAAACCAAAAAACTCTACATAAACCCAAAAAATACTACATAAACCCTAAAACTGTAACATAAACCCTAAAAACACAACATAAAGCCTAAAAACCGCATCATAAACATCAAAAAAGGTTACATAAAACCTAAAAACATAATATAAACCCTAAAAACACTCAATGAGCCCTAAAAACGTAACATAAATCCAAAAAATGCAACATAAACACTACATCACCCTTAAAAACGCTACATAAACCCAGAAAATGAAACATACACGCTAAAAAATGCTACATTAAACCTAAGCTCCGAACACGCTAAAAAACCTTAAAAACATTACATTAACCCTAAAAACGCTACATAAACACTAAAAATGCTACATAAACTCTAACAACTCTACACAAACCCTAACAAATGCTACAAAAACCCTAAAGAATCTTTAAAACCCTCAATAAAATTAAACTCAAATATACCATAATATAAAAAATTAAACCCTAATAAACCCATAATAAACACTAATAATCCCTATAAACACCTTATAATCCCTAAAATCCTATGAAACTCTACTCAACCCTAATAAAACCCCAAATATACCTAATAAACCCTAATAAATGATAATAAAACCTAATAAACCCTAAAAACACGTTAAGAAAACCAAAACGACACTAACCAACCCTAATAGACACCAATAAACACTAATAAACCCTAATAAACCCCAAAAAACCCTAAAAATCCCTAATAAAACATAAATAAAGCCAAATAAACCCTACTCAACCCTAACAAACCTTCACACACCATAATAATCCCAAATAAAACCCTCCAAAACCCTAATAAAAAAAATTCTAGTATACCTCAAAAAATCCATATAAACCCTGATAAACTCTGATATAACCTAATAAACCCTGAAAACACTCACAAACAATAAAAGAATGATCACAAACAATAAAAACATGCTATATTACCTAAAATGACCTAAAAACACTAATATAACCTAATAAAGATAAAAAATGCTAATATACCTTTAAAATCCCTTGAAACTCTAATAAACCGCAATAAACACTAATATAACCAAAGAAATGCTAAAACGCTCCCAAACAAAAAAAATGCTCACAAACAATAAAAACACGCTATATTCTCTAAAAAGACGTAACAAACACAAATATAACCTAATAAAACAAAAAAAACTAATAAACCCCTAACAAACCCTAACAAATCCTAACAATCCTTAATAAACCCTAATAAAAATGAATAAACCCTAATAAAACCCTAATAAACCACTAAAAATACCTTCTCAACCCTAATAAACCTTGACATGCCATTACAAAACCTAATAAAACCCAAATAAACCTCAATAAACAAAAAAATGCAACCAAACCATTAAAAATCCCTAGAAACACTAATAAAACATAATAAATTCAAATAAAAGTTAATAAACCATTAAAAATGCTTACAAACACTAAAAACATGCTAATAAAACCTAAAAAGTCATAACAACCCCTCATATATATTAACAAAAATTAAAAAACACTCATATACCTTAATAAAAACACTAACAAACCCTAGTAAACCCTAAAAATTCCTAACAAACCCTAATAAATAGTACTCAACCCTAATAAACCCTAATAACACCTTAAAGATACCGACTCAACCCTAATAAAACCCTAAAAATACTTACTCAACCCTAAAAAACCTTAACACACCATAATAAACCATAATAAACCCCACTAAACCCTAAAACCAAAAATATACAATTAAAAGCCCTAAAACACTAATAAATGCTAATGAAACCTGACAAAGCATAAAAGCGCTAATAAACCCGAATGAACACTACTAAACACTAAAAAACCATAATATACCCTCTTAAAATTTAATAAACCATAATGAACAGTAATAAACCCAAATAAATCCTAAACATACCCAAATATACCATAATATACACTAATATACCCAAATAAACCCAACTCAATCCTAATAAAACCCTAAAAATACCTAATAAACCTTAATAAACTTTGACACACCATAATAAACCCTAATAAAATCCTAACAACCCCCACCAAACCCTAAAAACACTAATATACCATTAAAAAACTTAAAACCCTAACATACCATAATAAATGATAATAACACCTAAAAATCCTAAAAAATGATAGTAAACCATAAAAATACCTCTAATAATAATAGTAGTAATAATTCATGTGCATGTGCAGATGCATGTGCATGGTTTATATAATAAATCATAACGCACATGCATGTGCATTTTCCTACGCATTTTCATGTGAATGATAATAAATAATAAATAATAAATAATAACACATGTGAATTGCATGTGTATGTGCGTGTGCATGTGAATGATAATAAATAATAAATAATTACACACATAAAAGACCATGTGCATGTGAATGTGCATGTGCATGGTAATAAACAATAAATAATAACCAAGTCCACTTGAATGTGCATTTGGATGTGAATGATAATAAGTAATAAATAATAAGACATGTGATAATAGAATAACGCACGTGCATTGCATGTGCATGTGCATTAGAATAAATAATAATAACACATGTGATAAATGAATAACGCAAGTGCATTGAATTTGCACGTACATGATAATAAATAATATATAACAATGAATGTGCATGTGCATTTACATGTAATGATAATGACAATGACAAATGCACGTGCATGGTAATAAATAATAAATAACAATGCACGTGCATGTGCATTTGTATTTGATGATACAAACAACAACAACAACATGAATAATAATAATAATAATAATAATAATAGAACAATGCAAGTGAATTTCATGTGCACGTGCATAGTAGTAAATAATAAATAAATAATAATAAATAAAAACGCACATGCATGTGCATTTGCATGTGATAATGATAATAATAATGATAATGATAATAATAATAAAAAAACTGTGACAATAATAATAATAATAATAATAAAAGAATAATACATGTGCATTTCGTATGCACGTACATGGTAATAAATAATAAATAATAACGCACGTGCATCTACATTTGCATGCGATGATAGTAATAATAACAGCAGTATAAAAAATAGTAGTTGTAGTGGTGATAATAGTAGTATTACTAATACATATGATAATAGAATATTGCATGTGCATTACGTGTGCATGTGTATGGTAATAAATAATAACTCTCGTGCGTTGCATTTTCATGTGATGCTGACGATGATAATAATAATAATATTATTATTATTAATATTAATATTAATAATAACAACGCATGTGATAATAGAATGTCACTTTTTCATTGAATGGGCGTGTATGTGCATTCGAGTGGGAATTTTCATATGATAACAACAACAACAACAACAACAACAACCACCACCACAATAATAATAATAACAATAATAATAACAACCCCTTCGATAATAAAATAACGTGTGTGAATTTCATGTGCATGTGCATGGTAATCAGAATATAATAATAACACAAGTTCATGTTCATGTGCATTTTCATGAGTTGATGATAATAATAATAATAATAATAACAGAAATAATAAGTTTTAGTTGTTTGAGAAAACAACAGACATGACAGAAGTGCTAGAAATGGTGTCTCGAAAAACTAACAAATCACAGAGTCATTAAAAAAGGAATAAATTCTTCTTCAGTTGTCTATTTCTACTCTGTGAATAGTCAAACTAAATCTCATGGAACAAACTACGAAAAAAACAGGTGTCAGAGGCTGAACAGACTCACAGATCAGAAGTTATGACCATTTTAAGAAAAATTTGACTGGGATCCGGACTAGGAAATGGAGTTTTGGAGGCCTTTTGATGGTTTTTTGGTATTTTAGGGTCCCAAACGTGATTTAAACTTTTTTAAATTTATCCTTCTTTGTAGATCACTTTTCTACCTTCGATTTTATATGTGGTAGAGCTCAAACAGAAAACCGGAGTGAAAGTAATGGTTCTTTGAAGTTGGAAATATTTTTGGAGTTGTATAACTAATATATATTCTATTTAATTGATCTTTTCATAGTTTCAATTAGACTTGGTCTTCACTCAACTCACGATCTTCGATTTTACTAGTCACATCACTCAAACGGACACTCAAAGTGAAGTTATGCCTATTTAAGTGAGTTGATTGTTTCCTAGATTTTTAGGTGCTAGGAGGGTTACTCAATTTAAAACAACAATAACTTCTTCTACGTGTGTTCATTTTCTATATACCACATATCAAATCAAATATTGTGAAAAGATACAAACTCTGGTAACTACTGGAACACTTTCGGACATTCTTCAACCCCCCAAAAGACCCAAAATCCCTTTGGATGGTCAAAAGATTGGCTTCTTGTGTCCGTTTTGCAATAACTTCTTCTATGGGTGTCCGTTTTTCCTATACCACATATCCAATCGAAGCTTGATACTAGACATACACTCCTATAATCACTAAAGCACCTTCTCAGATCCTTGAAGGCCCAAAAAGGCACATACAACCTCCAAAAGACCATAACTTCTACTCCGGGAGTCCGTTTTGCCTCTATCATATATCAAATCGAAGCTTTCAGCTAGATCTACACATCTATGACCAATAAAAACACCTTATCAAGTTCTTAAAGACCCAAAAGATCTTTAATTCCTCCAAATGACCAAAACATCTGCTCTTGGTGTTCGTTTCACCTCTACCACTTATCAAATTGAAGCTTGTGACTAGCTCTACACGTTTGTGACAACCATGAACAACTAAATAACCCTAAAAAACCATGAATAACCCCATAAACACTAAAAACCATTAAAAACCACACAACACCCAAACAAACCCTAACAAACACTAACAAAGCCTAACAAACCCTATCATACCCTAACAAACCCTATCAAACCCCCCAAAACCCTAAAAAACATAACAAACCCTAAAAAACCCTAACAAATCCTAACAAGCCCTAAACAACCCCAAGAAGAACTAAGAAACACCAAGAAATACAAAAAATACTAAGAAGCCCTAAAAAACCATAAGAAACAATAAGAAACCCTAAAATAACACTAAAAACCCTAAAAACCATAACAAAACCCTAAGAAAACCAAAGAAACACTAACAACCCCTTAGAAACCCTAACACACACATAGAAACCCTTACACACCCTTATAAACTCTAGTATACCCTTAGAAAACCCAATGCACCCATAGAAACCCTAACACAACCTTAGAAACACTTAGAAACCATAACACACCCTTAGAAACCCTAACCCTCCCATAAAAACCCTAACCCACCCTTAGAAACCCTTACACACCCTTAGAAACCCTAACAAACCCTTAGACACCCTAAATCACTCTAATAAGAACTAATAAATCCTAACAAACCCTAACAACCAATAGTCAACCATAATAAACCCTAAATCCCACTATTAAACACTAATAAACACTAATAAATCCTAATAAACCCTAAAAACCCTATTAGACCCCAATAAAAGCTACAAAATACCTAAAAACCCAAATATACAACAAAAACGCTATAAAACCATTCAAAATTCTAATATTAAAAAAACCCCTAACAAACTCGGCAATACCTGACGAAACCCTAAAAAACCATAAAAACCCAAAAACCCCAAAAAAATCCAAAAAAACCTAAAACCCTTAAAATCCTAAAAAAAACCTAAAACACCCTGAAAACCCCTAAACCCCCTAAAAACTGAAAAGAAACCCAAAGAAACCCAAAACCAAATGTAAAAAACCCTAAAAAACCACAAAACCCCTAAAAACCTAAAAACCACTAAAAATACTAAAAACCCCAAAACACAAAAAATGTCCAACAAAACCCTAACCAACCATATGAAACCCTTAAAAACCCTAAAACCCCCTATAAATCCCTGAAAACCTCAAAAGAAACACTAATACACCCTAAAAAACCCTAAACACAAAAAAAACCCCTAAAGAACCCTAAAGAACCCTAAAGAACCACTAAAGCCACTATCAATGCTACACAAACCCTATAAATTGCTACAAAAACCCAAAAAAATGCATCAAAACCCACAAAACACAACAAAACCCCAAAAAACGCTAAAATAACCCTAACAAGGCATAAAAAATTGAAACACACCCATAAATCCCAAAACAAATGCATAAAACCCCAAAAAACTCAAACAAACCGTAACAAACCCAAAGAACCCTAACAAAACCTAACAAACCCTAACAACCACTAATAACTCCTAAGAACCACTAATAAACCCTAATAACCCATAAATCCCACTATTAAACCCTAAAACCCCTAATAAACACTAATAAATCGTTATAACCTGTAATAAACCCTAACAAACTCTATTAGACCCTAATAAATGTTAAAAATACCTAAAACCCCTAATATATAATAAAAAACACTATTAAACCATAATAAACCCTTATAATCACTAAAAACCCTAACAAACCCAACAAAATGCTACAAAAATCTCCAAATAATATCCTAAATAACCCTACAACCCACTAATAAAACCTAAAAAATCCTAATAACCCGAAAATAAATCATAACAAACCCTAAAAACCCCAAATAAATCGTAACAAATCCTAAAAATGCCAAATAAATCGTAACAAACTGAAACAAACCATAAAAACCATTAATAAACTCCAATAGACCCTAACAAATCATAATAAATCCTAATAAATCATAATAAACCTAAATACACATTACTAAACCCTAATAAAAAAATAAACCCTAATAAACCCTAATAAATCCTAAATAACCCTAAAAAAGGTTGATAAACCCTAGAAAAAACTATTAATGCCTACAAAAGCCCAATAAAACTCTCATATACAATAAAAATGCTAATAAACTATAACAAATTATAAAAGAACACTACTAAACCCTAAAGAACACTAATAAACCCTAAAGAACCTTATTAAACTCTAAGCAACACTAAAAAACCCTAAAGAACCCACAAAAATGATAAAACGCGTTATACAAACACTAAAAACCGCTACAATACCCAAACAAACCCGAAAACACACTAAAAACCCTAACAACCCTATCAATCCTAAAAAAACAAATAAACCTATAAAACCCCCAAAAAATCATTAAAAATCCATCTGATACCATAAAAACCCATAAACACCCGTTAACAACCCTTAAAACCCCTAAAACCACTACAAACCATAAAAACCATTACAACCCTAAAAAAGGCTTCAAATAGATACATAAACCCAAAAAACGTTACATAAACCCTAAAAAATGTAACAAAACCCTAAAAATGCATTATAAACTAAAAAACGCTACATAAACCCAAAAAACGCTACATAAACCCTAAAACTAATACATAAACCCTAAAAAACACAACATAAACTCTAAAAATGCTACATAAAACCTAAAAACACAATATAAACCCTAAAAACACTCTATGAACCCTAAAAACGTTACATAAACCCTAAAAAATGCAATATAAACACTACATCACCCCTAAGAATGGTACATAAACCCAGAAAACGCAACATAAACCCTAAAAAATTCTACATAAAACCTAAACCCTAAACACGCTACATAAACCCTAAAAACATTACATAATCCCTAAAAATGATACATAAAATCTAAAACCGCTTACTAATGCCTAAAAATGATACATAAAGACTAAAAATGCTACATAAACTCTAACAACACTACACAAACAATAAAATATTCTATGAAAACCCTAAAGATGCTTTAAAACCCAAAAAATATTAAACTCTAATATACCATAATATAAAAAATAAACCCTAATAAACCCCTAATAAACTCTAATAATCACAAAAAAATCCTTATAATCCCTAAAATCCTATGAAACTCTACTAAAACCTAATAAAACCCCAAAAATACCTAATAAACCCTAATAAATGATTATAAAACCAAATAAACACAAAAAACACGTTCAGAAAACCTAAACAACACTAACCAACCCTAATAGACACTAATAAACACTAATAAACCCTATTAATCCCCAAAAAACCCCTAAAAGCCCTAATAAAACATAAATAAAGCCAAATAAACCCTACTCAATCCAAACAAACCATAACACACCATAATAACCCCTAATAAAACCATACAAAACCCTAATAAAGAAAAAAAATGCTATTATACCTTAAAAAATCCATAGAAACCCTGATAAACTCTAATATAACCTAATAAACCCTAAAAACAAACACAAACAATAAAAAAACAATCACAAAAAATAAAAACATGCTATATTACCTAAAAAGACCTAAAAACGCTAATATAACCTAAAAAGAAAAAAAACACTAATATACCTTAAAAATCACTAGAAACCCTAATAAACCATAATAAACTCTAATATATCCAAAGAAACCCTAAAACGCTAAAAAAAACAAAATTCTCACAAACAATAAAAACACGCTATATTATCTAAAAAGACTTAACAAACACTAATATAACCTAATAAAACAAAAAAACTAATAAACCCCTAACAAACCCTAATAAACCCTAAAAATCCCTAATAAACCCTAATAAAAATGAATAAACCCTAATAAAACCCAAAAAACACCTTCTCAACCCTACTAAACCTTGACACACCATAAAGAACCTAATAAAACCCAACTAAACCCCAATAAACAAAAAAAAATGCAAACAAACCATTAAAAAGCCCAAGAGACCCTAAAAAACCATAATAAATTCAAATAAAATCTAATAAATCCTTAAAATTCTCACAAACACTAAAAACGCCAATAATACCTATGAAGACATAACAACCCCTTATATATATTAACAAAAACTAAAAAAACACTCATATACCCTAATAAAAACACCAACAAACCCTAGTACACCCTAAAATTCCCTAACAAACCCTAATAAACCGTACTCAACCCTAATAAACCCTAATAAAACCTTAAAGATACCGACTCAACCCTAATAAAACACTAAAAATACCTACTCAGCTCAAATAAACCTTGACACACCCTAATAAACCATAATAAACCCCACTAAACCCTAAAAAACATAAATATACGACTACAAAGCCCTAAAACACCTAATAAATGCTAATAAAACCTAATGAAGCTTAAAAGTGCTAATAAACCCAAATAAACGCTACTAAACACTAAAAACCCTAACATACCCACATAGAAATTAATAAACCATAATGAACCATAATAAACCCTAATAAATACTAAACATACCCAAATATACCATAATATACCCTAATAAACTCAACTCAATCCTAATAAAACTCCTAAAATACTTAATAAACCCTAATAAACCTTGAAACTCCATAATAAATCCTAATAAAATCCTAATAAACCCCACCAAACCCAAAAAAACACTAATATACCATTAAAAATCCTTAAAACCCTAACAAACCATAATAAATGTTAATAACACCTAAAAATCCTAAAAAATGATAGTAAACCCTAAAAATACCTCTAATACTAGTAGTAGTAATAACGCACGTGCATGTGCATGGTTTAAATAATAAATCATAACGCACCTGCTTGTGCATATGCATGCGCGTTTGCATGTGAATGATAATAAATAATAAATAATAAATAATAACGCATGTGAATTGCATGTGTATGTTCATGTGCATGTGAATGATAATAAATAATAAATAATAATGGACATCCAAGTGCATGTTCATGGGCATGTGCTTGTGCATGTGTATGGTAATAAACAATAAATAATAACAAAGACCACATGAATGTGCATTTGCATGTGAATGATAACAAATAATAAATAATAACACATGTGATAATAGAATAACACAAGTGCATTGCGTGTGCACGTGCATGAGAATAAATAATAATAAAACATTTGATTATAGTATAACACAAGTGCATTTCATTTTCATGTTCATGGTAATAAATAATATATAATAACGCACGTGTATGTACATTTACATGTAATGATAACGATAATGACGCATGCACGTGCATGGTAATAAATAATAAATAACAACGCACATGCATGTGCATTTGTATTTGATGATACAAACAAAAATAATAATAATAATAACAGAATAACACAAGTGCATTTCATGTGCATGTGCATAGTAGTAAATAATAAATAAATAATAGTAAATAAGAACACACATGCATGTGCATGTGCATTTACATTTGATAATAATATTAATAATACTAATTGTAATAATAATAATAATAATAACTCATGCAAATGCATGGTAATAAATAATAAATTACAACGCACTTGCATGTGGATTTGCATTTGATAATGATAATAATAACAATAATTATGATGATGATAATAATAATAATAATAATAATAAAATAATTATACAAGTGCATTGGATATGCACATGCATGGTAATAAATAATAAATAATAACGCACGTGCATCTGTATTTTCATGTGGGGATAATAATAACAACAGTAGTAGTAGTAGTAGTAGTAGTAGTGATAACAATAGTAGTACCAATGCATGTGATAATAGAATGTTGCATGTGCATTACGTGTGCACGTGCATGGTAATAAATAATAACGCGCGTGCATTGCATTTGCATGTGATGATAATGACGATGATAACAATAATAAGAATAATAATAATAATAATAATAATATTATTATTATTAATATTAATATTAATAACAACAATGCATGTGATAATAGAATAACGCACGTGCATTGAATGTGTGTGTTTATGTATTTGCATGTGCATTTGAATGTGATGAGAATAACAATAACAACAACAAAAAAACCACAATAATAATAATAAAAATAAGAATAACAATGTATGTGATAATAAAATAACATGTGTGCATTGCATGTGCACTTGCACGGTAATAAAAAATAATAATAATGAACGTGCACGTGCATGTGCAGGTGCATGAGATGATAATAATAATAATAATAATAATAATAACAAAAATAATAATAATAATAACAACAACGCATGTGATAATAGAATAACACACATGTATTGAATGTTCATGTGTTTGGTAATAAATAATAACGCACATGCATTTACCTTTGCATTTGATGATAATAACAATAATAACAATAATAGTAATAATAACAATAACAATAAAAATGCATGTGATAATAGAATAATGTATGTGCATTGTGTGTGCGCGTGCATGGTAATAAATAATAACGGACGTGCATGTGCATTTTCATGTGATGATGATAATATTAATAATAATAGTACTGATAATAATAATAATAATAACAACAACAACAACATATGCACGAGCATGAAAATAAATAATATATAATAAATAATAAATAATAATGCATCTGCATCTGCATTTGCATGTGATGATAATAATAATAATAATAATAATAGTAATAACAATAATGATAAATATAATAATGATAACGATAATAATGATAATAATAACGTGTGTGATAATAGAATAAAACACGTCCTAACAAACCCTAACGAAACCTAACAAACCCTAACTACCACTAATAACCCCTAAGAACCACTAATACTCCCAAATAACACCTAAAACCCACTATTAAACCCTAAAACCCTAATAAACAGTAATAAATCATAATAAACTATAACAAACCCCAAAAACCCTATTAGACTCTAATAAACACAATAGAAGCCCTAAAACCCATAATATACAATAAAAACACTATTGAACTATAATAAATCCAAATAATCACTAAAAACGCTAACAAACCTGACAAAACACTATAAAACCTGCCAAGAAATAGCCTAAAAACCCTAAAAACCCAAAAAAACCCTAATAACCCCTTAATAAATCGTAACATACCCTAACAACCCCAAATAAATCTTAACAAATCCTAACAATGCAAAATAAATCGTAACAAACTGAAACAAACCATAACAACCCCCTTATAAACCGCAATAAACACTAACAAATCATAATAAACCCTAATAAATCGTAATAAATCCAAATACACATTAGTAAACCTAATAAATAAATTAAACCCTAAGAAAGCCTAATAAAACCTAAAGAACCTTAAAAAGGTTGATAAACCCTAGAAAAATCTATTAATGCCAAAAAAATCCCAATAAAACCCTAATATATAATAAAAACGCTAATAAACCATAAGAAATCCTAAAGAACACTAATAAACCCTACCAAACTCTAATAAACCCTAAAGAACCCTAATAAACTCTAAAGAACAATAAAAACCCCAAAAGAACCCAAAAAACACTAAAACACATTATATAAACCCAAAAAACCGCTACAATATGCAAACAAACCCTAAAACACTCAAAATACCCTAACAACCCCTATCAATCCCAAAAAAACAAATATACTCTTAAAACCCCCAAAAAAGCATTGAAACCCCATCAAATCCCATAAAAACCATAATTACCCATTAACAACCCTTAAAACCCCTAAAAACCACTACAAACCATAAAAAAAATTAAAAACCTAAAAAGACAACAAATAGGAACATAAACCCAAAAAAAATTACATAAACCCTAAAAATGCAACATAAACCATAAAAACATAACATAAACCCAAAAAACGCTACAAAAACCCCAGAAACGCTACATAAACCCAAAAAGCACTACATAATCCCTAGAACGGTAACATAAAGCCTAAACAACACAACATAAACATAAAAAATGATACATAAAACCTAAAAACACAACATAAACCCCAAAAAACCTACATAAACCCTAAAAAATGAAACATAAAACCTAAACCCAAAACACGCTACATAAACCCTAAAAACATTACATAAACCCTAAAAAATGCTATATAAAACCTAAAACTGCCAACTAAACCCTAAAAGCGCTACATAAACACTAAAAATTCTATATAAACTCAAACAACGATACACAAACACTAAAAAATTCTATAAAAACCCTAAAGACGCTTCAAAAACATAAAAAATATTAAACCCTAATATACCATAATATAAAAAATTAAACCCTAATAAACCCCAAATAAACTCTAATAATCCCTAAAAACGCCTTATAATCCCTAAAATCCCTAAGAGACTCTACTCAACATTAAAAAAACCCCAAAAAACCTAATAAACCCTAATAAATTTTAATAAAAACTAATAAACCCTAAAAACATGTTAATAAAACCTAAACAACACTAACCAACCCTAATAAACACTAATAAACCGTAATAAACCCCAAACCAACCCTAAAAATTCCTAATAAACCATAAATAAATCCAAATAAACCCCACTCAACCCTAACAAACCTTAACACACCATAATGACACCTAATAAAACCCTAAAAAACCCAAATAATGAAAGCAAATGCTAGTATACCTTAAAAAATCCAAAGAAGCCCTGATAAACTCTAATATAACCTAATAAACCCTAAAACCACTCACAAACAATAAAAAAATGATCACAAACAATAAAAACATGCTATATTACCTAAAAATACCTAAAAACACTAATATAACCTAATAAAGACAAAAATTGCTAATATACCTTAAAAATCCCTAAAAAACATAATATATCATAATAAACTCTAATATAACCTATGAAACCCTAAAAACGCTCACAAAAAAAAAACAAAATGCTCACAAACAATAAAAAATGGTATATTATCTAAAAAGTCATAACAAACACTAATATAACCTAACAAAACAAAAAAAAACTAATAAACCTCTAACAAACCCTAACAAACACTAAAAGTCCCTAATAAACCCTAATAAAACCATAATAAAACCCTAAAAATACCTTCTCAACCCTAATAAACCATGACACACCATAATAAAACCTAATAAAACCAAACTATACACGAACAAACAAAAAAACATATGCAAATAATTAAAGATCCCTAGAAACACTAACAAACCATAATAAATTCTAATAAAAACTAATACACCATAAAAAATGCTCAAAAACACTAAAAAAGTGATGATAAAACCTAAAAAGACCTAACAACCCCTCATATATATTATCAAAAACTAAAAAACACTCATATACCCTAATGAAAACACTAAAAAACCCTTGTAAACCCTAAAAACCCCTAATAAACACTAGTCAACCCTAATAAACCCTAATAATATCCTAAAGATACCTACTCATCCCTAATAAAACCCTAAAAATACCTACTCAACCCTATGAAACCATAACACACTATAATAAACCATAATAAATGCCACTAAACCCTAAAAAACACAAATATACCATTAAAATGCCTTAAAACCCCTAATAAATTCTAATAAATCCTAACAAAGATTAAATGCACTAATAAACCCTAATAAAAAATACTAAACCCTAAAAAACCCTAATATACCCTCTTAAAAATTAATAAACCATAATGAATTATAATAAACCCTAATAAATCCTAAACATACCCAAATATACCATAATATACCATCATATACCCTAATAAACCCAACTCAATCCTAATAAAACTCTAAAAATACCTAATAAACCCTAATAAACCTTAACATGCCATAATAAACCCTAACAAAATCCTAAAAACCCCCCACCAAACGCTAATATACCATTAAATCCCCTAAAGCCCTAACAAACCATAATAAATGTTAATAACACCTTAAAATTCTAAAAAATGCTAGTAAACCCTAAAAATACCTCTAATAATAATAGTAGTAATAATGCACGTGCATGTGCATATGCATGTGCATGGTTTAAATAATAAATCATAATGCACGTGCATGTGCATATGAATGCGCATTTTCTTGTGAATGATAATAAATAATAAATTATAAATAATAACACATGGGAATTACATGTGTATGTGCATGTGCATGTGAATGATAATAAATAATAAATAATAACACACATCCAAGTGCATGTGCATGTGCATGGTAATAAACATTAAATAATATCCAAGTCCACATGAATGTGCATTTGCATGTGAATGATAATAAATAATAAATAACAAATCATGTGATAATAGAATAATGCACGAGCATTGCGTGTGCACGTGAATGATAATAAATAATAATAACACATGTGATAATAGAATAACGCAAGTGCATTGAATTTGCATGTGCATGATAATGAATAATATATAATAACACAGGTGCATGTGCATTTACATGTAATTATTATGATAATGACGCATGCATGTGCATGGTAATAAATAATAAATAACAATGCATGTGAATGTGAATTTTTATTTGATGATATGAACAAAAATAATAATAACAATAACAATAATAATAATAATAATAATAGAATAACGCAAGTGCATTTCATGTGCACGTGCATAGTAGTAAATAATAAATAAATGATCATAAATAAGGATGAGCATGCATGTGCATGTGCATTTACATTTGATGATAATATTAATAATATTAATTGTAATAATAATAATAACGCATGCATGTGCATGGTAATAAATAATAAATACCAATGCACATGCATGTGAATTTGAATGTGATAATGATAATAACAGTGATAATGATAATAGTAATAATAATAATAATAATAATTGTGATAATAATAATAATAAAAGAATAATACAAGTGCATTGCATATGCACGTGCATAGTAATAAATAATAAATAATAAAGCACATGCATCTACATTTGCCTGTGATGATGGAAATAATAACAGCAGTAGTAATAATAGTAGTAGTACTGGTGATAATAGTAGTAGTACCAATGCATGTAATAATAGAATATTGCACGTGCATTACGTGTGCACGTGTGTGGTAATAAATAATAACGCACGTGCATTGCATTTTAATGTGTTGTTGAGGATGATGGTGATAATAATAATAATATTATTATTATTATTAATATTATTAATAACAGTGCATGTAATAATAGAATAACGCACCTGCATTGAATGTGCATGTCTGTGCATTCGCATGTTCATTTGCATGTGATGATAATAACAATAACAACCACAACAACAAGAACAACAACAAAAACAACAACCACAATAATAATAATAACAATAATAAGAACAACACATGTGGTAATAAAATAACGTGTGTGCATTGCATGTGAACATGCGTGGTAATAAAAATATAACAATAACGCACGTGCATGTGCATCTGCATGTGGATGAGATGATGATAATAATAAAAACAATAACAGTAATAAAAAATTATAGTTGTTTTAAAAAATAGCTGACATGAAAAAATGCTAGAAACGGGGTCTAGAAAAACCTAACAAATCACACAGTCATTGAAAAAGGCATAAATTCTTCTTCGGGTATCCATTTTTACTCCGTGAATGGACAAACTGAATCTCATGGAATGAACTACAATAAAAATATGTGACAGAGGCCGAACAGACATACATATGAGAAGTTATCACCATTTTAAGAAAACATTGGCAGGGATCCGTACACGGAAATGGAGTTTTGGAGGCCTTCTGATGGATTTCTAAGATTTTAGGGTCACAAAGATGTCTTTAACTACTTTCAAGTCATCATTATGCGTATATCTCTTCGCTAATTTTGATTTTATATGTGGTAGATCTCAAACAGAGAACCGGAGCAAAAGTTATGGTTGTTTGATGTTGGACATTTTTTTGTGTGGTATAACTATTATATCATATATTTCTTTGACCTTATCGTAGTTTCTACTAAACTTGGTCTGCACTCATCTCACGATCTTTGATTTTACTGGTCACAACGCTCAAATGGACACTCGAAGGAGAAGTTATGCCTATTTTAGTGAGTTGTGGGTTTCATAGGTTTTTAGGCGCGAGGAGGGTTGCTCAATTTAAAATGACAATAACTTCTTCTACGTGTGTTAATTTTGGATCTACCACATATCAAATCGAATATTGTGAAATGATACACACTTCGGTAACCACTATAACCCTTTCTGACATTCTTCAACCCCTAAAAGGGCCCAAAATCCCTTTGGATGGTTAAAAGATATGCTTTTGGTGTCCATTTTTCAATAACTTCTTCTCTAGGTGTCCATTTAGCCTCTACCACTTATCAAATCGAAACTTGCGACTAGACCTACACTCCTATAACCACTAAAGCACATTCTCACATCCTTGAAGGACCAAAAGGTACTTAAACCCTCCAAAAGACCATAACTTCTACTCCGTGAGTCTGTTTCACCTCTATCACATATTAAATTGAAGCTTGCGACTAGCTCTACCCATCTTTGACAACCATGAGCAACTAAATAACCCTAAAAACCACGATTAACCCCCTAAACACTAAGAACCATTAAAAACAATTCAAAACAATAAAAACCCCTAACAAACCCTAACAAACCCTAACAAACCCTATCAACCCCTAACAAACCCTAACAAAACCTATCAAACCCCAAAAAACCCTACAAAATATAACAAACACTAAGAAACCCTAATAAACCCTAACAAGCCCTAACAAACCCCAATAAGCACTAAGAAACCCTAATAAACCCAAAAAACCCAATGAAACCATAAAACCCCCCTAAAAACCATAATAAACCCTAACAAAACCCTAAACAAACCTAAGAAACACTAACACACCCTTAGAAACCCTAATAGACACTTAAAAACCCTAACACACCCTTTGATCGCCTAGCACACCCTTAGAAACCCCAACACACCCATAGAAACCCTAACACAACCTTAGAAACCCTTAGAAACCATAGCACACCCTTAGAAACCCTAACCCACCCATAAAAACCCTAACCCACCCTTAGAAACCCTAACACACCCTTAGAAACCCTAACAAACCCTTAGACACCCTAAATCATCCTTATGAGCACTAATAAATCTTAACAAACCCTACCAACCTATAATAAACCAAAATAAACCCTAAATCCCACTACTAAACCCAAATAAACACTAATAAATCGTAATAAACCCTAAAACCCCTATTAGACCCCAATAAAAGTTACAAAATACCTAATAACCCAAATATACAACAAAAATTCTATTAAATAATTCAAAATGCTAATGTTACCAAAAAAACCCTAACAAACCTGGAAAAACCTGATAAAACCCTAAAAACCCAAAAAACCAAAAAGGGCCCAAAAAACCCTAAAACCCTTAAAAGACTCTAAAAACTCTAAAAAATCCTAAAAAACCCTAAAAAACCTTGAAACCCCTAAAAACATGAAAAAACTAGAAAACAAACCTAAAAACCCTAAAAAACCTCAAAAATCCCTAAAAAACTCTAAAAACCCAAAACCCCCTAAAAATGCTAAAAACCCCCTAAAAAACCTAAAACTGCCTAACAAAACCCTAACCAACCCTGTGAAACCCTTAAAACCCTAAAAAACCCTTATCAAACCCTAAAAACTTCAAAAGAAACCCTAATACACCATAAAGAACCCTAAGGAACCCTAAAGAACCACTAAAGCCACTAACAACGCTACAAAAACCATAACAATTGCTAAAAAAACCAAAAAATGCTTGAAAACCCACAAAACGTAAAGAACCCCCATAAAACACTAAAATAACCCTAACAAAGCATAAAAACCCAAACACGCCCATAAAACCCCAAAAACGCATAAAACACCAAACAACACAAACAAATCGTAACAAACCCTAAAAACCCTAACAAAACCTAACAAACCCTAACAACCACTTATAACCCTTAAGAACCACTAATAAACCCTAATAACCCCTAAAACCCACTATTAAACCCCAAAAATCCTAATAAACACTAATAAATCATAATAACCTGTTACAAACCCTAAAAAACGCTATTAGACCCTATTAAATGCTACAAAAGCCCTAAAACCCCTAATATACAATAAAAAACACTATTAAACCTTAATAAACCATTTTAATCACTAAAAACCCTAACAAGCCTGATAAAACGTAACAAAACCCTCCAAATAATAGCCTACAAAACCCTACAAACTAATAATAAACCCTAACAAACCCTAATAACCCCAAAATAAATCGTAACAAACCCTAATAACCAAAAATAAATCGTAAAAAATCCTAAAAACTCCAAATAAATCGTAACAAACAGAAACAAACCATAACAAACCCCTAATAAACCGCAATAAACCCTAACAAATCATAATAAACCCTAATAAATCATAATAAACCCAAATACATGTTACTAAACCCTAATAAACAAAATAAACCTTAATAAACCCTAAAAATCCTAAATAACCCTAAAAAGGTTGATAAACCCTAGAAAAGGCTATTAATGCCTACAAAGCCCAATAAAAACCTAATATACAATAAAAAATCTAATAAACTGTAACAAATCCTTAAGAATACTAATAAACCCTAAAGAACCCCAATAAACCCTAAAGAACCATATTAAACTCTAAAGAACATTAAAAAACCCTAAAGAACCCAAAACAACACTAAAGCACATTATATGAACCCTAAAAACTGCTACAATACCAAAACAGACCCAAAAAAAAACTAAAAAACCCTAACAACCCCTATCAATCCCAAAAAAACAAATAAACCTATAAAACCCCCCAAAAAACAATTAAAAAGCAATCAGATACCATAAAAACCATAAACACCCGTTAATAACCCTTAAAAACACTAAAAACACTACAAAACTTAAATAACCATTAAAACCCTAAAAAGGCTTCAAATAGATACAAAAACCCAAAAAACGTTACAAAAACCATAAAAAATGCAACAAAAAACCTAAAAACAGAACATAAACTAAAAAATGCAACATAAACCCCATGAACGCTACATAAACCCTAAAAGAACTACATAAACCCTAGAACTATAATATGAAGCCTAAAAAACTCAAGACAAACTCTAACAATGTTACACAAACCCTAAAAACGCTACACAAACCCTAAAAAATGCTACAAAAACCCTAAAGACGCTTTAAAACCCTCAAAAATATTAAACCCTAATATACCATAATATAGAAAATTAAACCCTAATAAACCCCTAATAAACTCTAATAATCCCTAAAAACACCTTATAATCCCTAAAATCCTAAGAAACTCTACTCAACCCTAATAAAACCCCGAAAATACCTAATAAACCCTAATAAATTATAATAAAACCTAAAAAACCCAAAAAACACGTTAAGAAAACCTAAACAACCCTAACCAACCCTAATAGACACTAATAAACACTAATAAACCCTAATAAACCCCAAACAAACACTAAAAAGCCCTAAAAAACCATAAATATAGCCAAATAAATGATACTCTACCCTAACAAACCTAACACACCATAATAACCCCAAATAAAATCCTACAAAACCCTAATAAAGAAAAAAATGCTAGTATAACCTTAAAAAATCCCTAGAAACCCTGATAAACTCTTATAGAACCTAATAAACCCTAAAAACGATCACAAACTATAAAAATGATCATAAATAATAAAAACGTTCTGTATAACCTAAAAAGTCCCAGAAACACTAATATAACCAAATAAAGACAGAAAATGCTAATATACCTTAAAAATCCCTACAAACCCTAATACACCATAATAAACTCTAATATAACCTATGAAACCCTAAAAATGCTCACAATCAAAAACAAAACACTCACAAACAATAAAAACATGCTATATTATCTAAAAAGACCTAACAAACATTAATATAACGTAATAAAACAAAAAAAACTATTAAACCCCTAACAAACCCAAACAAACCTGAAAAATCCCTAATACACCCTAATAAAAACTAATAAACCCTAATAAAACCATAATAAAACCCTAAAATACCTTCTCAACCGTAATAAACCTTTACACAACATAAGAAAACTGAATAAAACCCAACTAAACCCAAATAAACAAAAAAACGCAAACAAACCACTAAAAAGCCCTTAAAACCCTAATAAACCATAATAAATTGAAATAAAAGCTATTAAACCATTATAAATGCTCACAAACACTAAAAAATGCTAATAAAACCTAAAAAGTCATAACAACCCCTCATATATATTATCAAAAACTAAAAAACACTCATATACCCTAATAAAAACACTAACAAACCCTAGTAAACCCTAAAAATTCCAAACAAACCCTAATAAACTGTACTCAACCCTAATAAACCCCAATAAAACCATAAAGATACCAACTCAACTCTAATAAAACCCTAAAAATACCAACTCAACCGTAATAAACTATAACACATCCTAATAAACCATAATAAACCCCACTAAACCCTAAAAAACGAAAATATACCATTAAAAAGCCCTAAAACCCCTAATAAATGCTAATAAAACATAACAAAGCTTAAAAGCGCTAATAAACCTGAATAAACACTATTAAACACTAAAAAACCCTATTATACCCTCTTAAAATTTAATAAAGCATAATGAACCATAATAAACCCTAATAAATCCTAAACATTACCAAATATACCATAATATACCCGAATAAACCCAACTCCATCCTTATAAACCCCTAAAAATACCTAGTAAACCCTAATAAATTTTGACACACCATAATAAACCCTAATAAAATCCTAATAACCCCCACCAAACCCTAAAAACACTAATATACCATTAAAAACCCTAAAAACCAAACAAACCATAATAAATGTTAATAACACCTAAAAATCCTATGAAATGATAATAAACCCTAAAAATACCTCTAATCATAATAGTAGTAATAACGCACGTGCACGTGCATATGCATGTGCATGGTATAAATAAAAAAATCATAATGCCCGTGCATGTGCATATATGCCTGCGCATTTTCATGTGAATGGTAATAAATAATAAATTATAAATAATAACGCATGTGAATTGCATGTGTATGTTCATGTGCATGTGAATGATAATAAATAATAAATAATTAAGCACAAATAAGTGCATGTGCATATGCATGTGCATGTGCCTGTGCATGAGCATGGTAATAAACAATAAATAATAACCAAGTCCACATGAATGTGCATTTTCATCTGAATGATAATAAAAAATAAAAAATAACACATGTGATAATAGAATAACGCGCGTGCATTGTGTGTTCACGTGCATTAGAATAAATAATTATAACTCATGTTATAATATAATAATGCAAGTGCATTGCATTTGCATGTGCATGATAATAAATAATATATAATAACGCACGTTCATGTGCATTTACATGTAATGAGAGTGATAATGATGCATGCACATGCATGGTAATAAATAATAAATAACAACGCACGTGCATGTGCATTTGTATTTGGTGATACAAAGAACAACAACAACAACAACAACAATAATAATAATAGAATAACGCAAGTGAATTTCATGTGCACGTGCATAGTAGTAAATAATAAATAAATAATAATAAATAATAATGCACATGCATGTGCATGTGCCTTTACATTTTATGATAATATTAATAATACTAGTTGTAATAATAATAATAATAACGCATGCATGTGCATGATAATAAATAATAAATAACAACGCACATGTATGTGAATTTTCATGTGATAATGATAATAATAATGATAACGATAATAATAATAATAATAATAGTAATAACTATGATGATAATAATAATAATAATAATAATAATAAAAGAATAATACAAGTGCATTGCATATGTACATACGTGGTAATAAATATTAAATAATAACGCACATGCATCAACATTTTCATGTGATGATTGTAATAATAATAGTAGTAGTAGTAATAGTAGTAGTGGTGGAGAAAATAGTAGTAGTACTAATGAATTTGATAATAGAATATTTCATGTGCATTACGTGTGCATGTGTATGGTAATAAATAATAACTCTTGGGCATTGCATTTGCATGTGATGATGATGATGATGATGATGATAATAATAACAATATTAATAATAATAATAACAACAATGCATGTGATAATAAAATAAATCACATTTATTGAATGTGTGTGTATGTGCATTTGGATGTGCATTTTCAAGTGATGATAATAACAATAACAATAACAAAAACAATAACAACAACAAGAACAACAACCACAATAATAAAAATAAAAATAATAATAACAATGCATGTGATAATAAAATAACCTGTGTGAATTGCATGCGCACGTGCATGGTTATAAAAATATAATAATAATGCACATTAATTTTCATCAGATGATGATAATAATAATAATAACAACAGTAATAATAAGTTATAGTTGTTTGAAAAAATCGCAGACAGGACAAAAGTGCAAGAAATGGTGTCTCGGAAAACCTAACAAATCACAGATTCCTTAAAAAAGGCATAACTTCTTCTTCAAGTGTCCATTTCCGCTCCGTGAATAGTCATGCAAAATCTCATGGAATGAACTATTATAAAAACAGGTGTCAGAGGTCGAACAGACACACATATCAGAAGTTATAACCATTTTAAGAAATTTTTGACAGGGATCCGGACACAGCAATGGAGTTTTGGAGGCCATATGATGGGTTTTTGAGATTTTAGGGTGTCAAATATGAATTTAACTTTTATTAAGTTATCCTTCTGCGTAGATCTCTTCACTGCCTTCGATTTGATATTTGGTAGAGCTCAAACGGACAATAGGAGTGAAAGTTATGTCCGTATGAAGATAGACTTTTTTTGAGTGGTATAACTAATATATCTTCTATTTCTTTGAACTTGTCACAGTTTCTATTAGACATGGTCCTCACTCATCTCACGAGCTTCGATTTTACTAGTCACAATGCTCAAACGGACACCCGAAGGAGAAGTTATGCCTATTTTAGTCAGTTGCGGGTTTCATAGGTTTTTAGGCGCTAGGAGGGTTTCTCAATTTAAAACGACAATAAATTCTTATATGTGAGTTCATTTTAGATCTACCACATATCAAATGGAATATTGTTAGAAGATACACACCCTGTTAACCACTGGAACCCTTTCTGACATTCTTTAACCCCCCAAAAGACCCAAAAATCCCTTCAGATGGTCAAAAGATTGGCTTCTCGTGTCTGTTTTGCAATAACTTCTTCTATGGGTGCCCGTTTTGCCTCTTCCACATATCAAATCAAAGCGTGAGACTATAACTACACTCCTGAAACCTCTGAAGCACCTTCCCAGATCCTTGAAGTCCTAAAAAGTTACCTAAACCCTCCAAAAGACCATAACTTTTACTCCGGGAGTCCGTTTTTCCACTACCATATATCAAATCAAAGCTTTTGACTAGATCTTCACATATGTGACCAATAGGAACACCTTATCATGTTCTTAAAGACTGAAAAGCTCCTTAAGTCCTCCAAATGACTATAACTTCTGCTTCGGGTGTCCGTTTTACCTCTACCACATATCAAATTGAAGCTTGTGACTATCTCTACACATTTGTGACAACCATGAGCAACTAAATAACCCTTAAAAACCATGAATAGCCCCATAAACTCTAAAAACCATTAAAAACCATTCACAACCCTAACAATCCCTAACAATCCCTAACAAACACTAACATACCCTAACAAACCCTAACATACCCTAACAAACCCTAACAAACCCCAAAAAACCCTAAAAAACATAACAAACCCTAATAAACCCAAAAAATCCCTAACAAAACCCAAGAAGCACTAAGAAACCCCAATAAACACAAAGAAACTGAAGAAACCCTAACAAAACCCTAAGAAACCATAAGAATCTCTAAAATAACCATAAAAACCTTAAAAACCCTAACAAAACCCTAAGAAACCTTTGAAACACTAACACACCCTTAGAAACCCAAACACACAATTATAAACCCTAAAACACCCTTAAAAACACTAGAACACCCATAGAAACCCTAACACAACCTTAGAACCCCTTAGAAACCATAACACACCATTAGAAACCCTAACGCACCCATAAAAACCCTAACTCACCCTTAAGAAACCCTAACACACCCTTATAAACTCTAAAAAACCCTGAGACACCCTAAATCACTCTAATAAGAACTAATAAATCCTAAAAAACCCTACCAACCAATAATAAACAGTAATAAACCTTAATTAATACTAACTCCCACTACTAAACCCTAATAAAAACTAAAAAATCTCAATAAACCTTAAAAACCCTATTAGACCCCAATAAAAGCTACAAAATACCTAAAAACCCAAATATACAACAAAAACGCTATTAAACCATTAAAAATTCTAATATTCGCATAAAAACCCTATCAAACCCGGAAAAACCTGACAAAACCCTGAAAATACAATAAAAACCCAAAGAAACCCTAAAAAACCTAAAAACCCTAAAAACCCTAAAACCCATAAAAATCTTAAAAAACCAAAAAAACTGGAAAACAAACCTAAAAACCCATAAAAACCCCAAAAAACCTAAAAAAACCACAAAAAAACCTACAAACAACTAAAAACGCTAAAACCCCTTAAAAATTCCTAAAAATGCCAAACGAAACCCTAACCAACCCTATGAAACCCTTAAAACCATAAAAACCCCCTAGTAAACCCAAAAAACCTCAAAATAAACCCTAATACACCCTAAAGAACCATAAAAATCATAAAAACACCTATAGAACCCTAAAGAACCACAAAAGCCACTAACAACACTACAAAAACCCTATCAGTTGCTACAAAACCAGAAAAATGCTTTAAAACCCACAAAATGTAGAAAAACCACAAAAATGCTAAAAGAACCCAAACAGAGCATAAAAAAACCAAAACACACCCATAAAACCCAAAAAAACGCAAAAAACTCCAAACAACTCAAACAACCCGTAACAAACCCTAAAAACCCTAACAAAACCTAACAAACCCTAACAACCACTAATAAACCCTATGAACCACTAATAAACCCTAATAACCCATAAATCCCACTATTAAACCCTAAAAACCTTAATAAACACTAATAAATCATAATATCCTGTAATAAACCCTAACCAACTCTATTAGCCCCTAATAAACGCTACAAAATCCCTAAAACCGCTAATATACAATAAAAACACAATTAAACCATAATAAACCCTAATATTCACTAAAACCCTATCAAACCTGGAAAAATGGTACAAAACCTCCTAATAAAAGACTACAAAAGCCTACAACCCAATAATAAACACTAACAAACCCTAATAACCCCAAAATAAATTGTAACAAACCCTAACAAGCCCAAATAAATCATAACAAACCCTAAAATGCCAAATAAATCGGAACAAACTGAAAAAAACCATAGCCAACCCCAAATAACCCGTAATAAACCCTAACAAAGCATTATAAACCCTAATAAATCATCATAAACCCAAATATACTTTACTAAACCCTAATAAATAAAACCTAACACTAATAAACCCTAATAATCCTAAATAACCCTAAAAAGGTTGATAAACCCTATAAAAAGATATTAATGCCTACAAAAGCCAAATAAAACCCTAATATACAATAAAAAATGTTAATAAACTATAACAAATTATAAAGAACACTAATAAACCCTAAAGAACCCTAATAAACCCTAAATAGCCATATTAAACTTTAAAGAACACTAAAAAATCTTAATGAACCCAAAAATGCTAAAACACATTATATAAACTCTAAAAACCTCTACAATACCCAAACAAACCCTAAAACACAATAAAAACCCATAACAACCCCTATCAACCCCAAAAAAACAAACAAACCCATAAAACCCCCAAAAAACCATTAAAAATCTATCTGATACCATAAAAACCCATAAACACCCGTTAACAACCCTTAAAACCCCTAAAGACACTACAAACCATAAACAACCATTAAAACCTTAAAAAGGCTTCAAATAGATACATAAACCCAAAAAACGTTACATAAACCTGAAAAAATGCAACAAAAACCCTAAAAACGCAACACAAACCAAAAAATGCAACATAAACCCAAAAAATTCTTTATATACCCTAAAAGCAGTACATAACCCCTCGAACTATAACATGAACCCTAAACAACACAAAATAGACCCTTAAAACGCAACATAAACAATAAAAAATGCTACATAAAACCTAAAAACACAATATAAACCCTAAAAACACTCCATGAACCCTAAAAACGTTACATAAACCCTAAAAAATGCAACATAAATGCTACATCACCCCTTAAAACACTACACAAACCCATAAAATGCAACATAAACCCTAAAAAAATGCTACATAAAACCTATTCCCTAAACACGCTACATAAACCCTAAAAACGTTACATAAAACCTAAAAATGATACATAAAATCTAAAATAGCTAACTAAACCCTAAAAATGCTACATAAACGTTAAAAATTCTACATTAACTCTAACAACGCTTCACAAACCCTAAAAATTACTACAAAAACCCTAAAGATGCTTTAAAACCCTCAAAAATATTAAACCATAATATACCATAATATTAAAAATTGAACCATAATAAACCCCTAATAAACTCTAATAATCAATAAAAATACCATATAATCCATAAAATCCAATGAAGCTCTACTCAACCCTAATAAAACCACAAAAATACCTAATAAACCCTAATAAATGATAATAAAACCTAATAAACCCTAAAAACACGTTAAGAAAACCTAAACAACACTAACCAACCCTAATAGACACTAATAAACACTAATAAACCCTAAAAAACCACAAAAAACCCCTAACAAGCCCTAATAAACCATAAATAAATCCAAATAAACCCTAATCAACCCTAATTAACCTTAACACACCATAATACCCCCTAATCAAACCATTCAAATCCCTAATAAAGAAAAAACTATAGAATACCTTAAAAAATCCATAAAAACCCTGATAAAATCTAATATAACCTAATAAACCCTAAAAACACTAACAAAAAATAAAAAAAACGATCACAAATAATAAAAACACACTATATTACCTAAAAAGACCTAAAAACACTAATATAACCTAATAAAGATAAAAAACTCTAATATACCTTAAAAATCCCAAGAAACCATAATAAACTCTAATATAACCAAAGAAACCCTAAAGCACTCATAAACAAAAACAAAACACTCACAAATAATAAAAATACACTATATTTTTTAAAAAGACTTAACAAACACTAATATAACCTAATAAAAAAACTAATAAACCCCTAACAAACCCTAACAAACCCTAAAAATTCCTAATAAACCTGAATAAATACGAATAAAACCTAATAAAACCCTAATAAAACCCTAAAAATACATTCTCAACCCTAATAAACCTTAACACACCATAACAAAACCTAAAAAACCCCAACTAAACCCCAATAGACAAAAAAACGCAAACAAACCATTAAAAAGATCTAGAAATGCTAATAATCCATATTAAATTCAAATAAAAGATAATAAACCCTTAAAAATGCTCACAAACACTAAAAACACTCTAATAAAGCCTAAAAAGTCATAACAACCCCTTATATATATTAACAAAAACTAAAAAACACTCATATACCATAATAAAAACACTAACAAACCCTAGTAAACCCTAAAAATCCCTAACAAAACCTAATAAACCGTACTCAGCCATAATGAACCCTAATAAAACATTAAAGATACCAAATCAACCCTAATAAAACCCTAAAAATTCCTACTCAACCCTAATAAACCTTAACACGCCATAATAAACCATAATAAACACCACTAAACACTAAAAAAACACAAATATACCATTAAGAAGCCCTAAAACCCCTAATAAATGCTAATATAACCTAACAAAGCTTAAAAGAGCTAATAAACCCAAATAAACACTACTAAACACTAAAAACCTAAAATACCCTCTTAGAAATTAATAAACCATAATGAACCCTAATAAACCCTAATAAATCCTAAACATACCCAAATATACCATAACATACCATAATACAGACTAATAAACCCAACTCAATCCTAATAAAACCCTAAAAATACCTAATAAACCCTAACAAACCTTGACACACCATAAAAAACCCTAATAAAATCTTAATAACCCCAACCAAACCCTGAAAATGCTAATATACCATTAAAAACCCTAGAACCCAGACAAACCATAATAAATGTTAATAACACCTAAAAATCCTAAAAAATGATAATAAACCCTTAAAATACCTCTAATAATAGTAGTAGTAATAACACACGTGCATGTGCATATGCATGTGCGTGGTTTTAATAATAAATCATAACGCACGTGCATGTGCATATGCCTACGCATTTTCATGTGAATGATAATAAAAAATAAATAATAATGCATGTGAATTGAATGTGTATGTGCATGTACATGAGAATGATATTAAATAATAAATAATAGCGCACATCCAAGTTAATGTGCACGTGCATGTGCATGGTATTAACAATAAATAATAAAAAAGTCCACATGAATGTGCATTTTCATGTGAATGATAATAAATAATAAATAATAACACATGTGATCATAGAATAACACAAGTGCATTGCGTGTGCATGTGCATGAGAATAAATAATAATAACACATGTGATAATAGAATAATGCAAGTGTATTTCATTTTCATCTGCATGGTAATAAATAATATTTAATAACGCACGTGTATGTGAATTTACATGTAATGATAATGATAATGCCACATGCACGTGCATGGTAATAAATAATAAATAACAATGCATGTGCATGTGCATTTGTATTTGATGATACAAACAATAATAACAATAATAATAATAATAATAATAATAATAGAATAATGCAAGTTCAAAGCATGTGAACGTGCATAGTAGTAAATAATAAATAAATAATTGTAAATAAGAACGCACATGCATTTACATTTAATAAAAATATTAATAATACTAATTGTAATAATAATAATAATAATAACACATGCACGTGCATGGTAATAAATAATAAATAACAACGCACATGCATGTGGATTTTCATGTGATAATGATTATAATAATGAAAATGATAATAATAATAATAATAATAATAATAATAATAATTGTGATAATAATAATAATAATATAATAATACAAGTGCATTGCATATGCACGTGTATGGTAATAAATAATAAATAATAACGCACATGCATCTACATTTTCATGTGATGTTAATAATAATAATTGTAGTAGTAGTAGTTCTTATAATAGTAGTATTACCAATGTATGTGATTACAGAATATTGCATGTGCATTAGGTGTGCATGTGCATGGTAATAAATAATAACGTGTGTGCATTGCATTTCCATGTGATGATGATGATGATGATAATAATAATAATATTATTATTATTAGTAATAACAACGCATGTGATAATAGAATAACGCAGGTGCCTTGAATATGTGTGTTTATGTATTTGCATGTGCATTTTCATGTGAAGATAACAACAACAATAACAACAACCACAATAATAATAATAACAATAAGAATAACAATGTATGTGATAATAAAATAACGTGTGTGCATTGCATGTGCACATGCATGGTAATAAAAAATAAATAATAATGCACGTGCATGTGCATGTACATGTGCATGAGATGATGATAATAATAATAATAATAACAGTAATATAAATAATAATAATAATAACAACAACAACGCATGTGATAATAGAATAACGCACGTGCATTGCATGTGCAGTGCATGATAATAAATAATTACTCATAGCGCATATGATAATAATAATAACAATAACAGTAATATTAATAATAATAGCGCATGTGATAATAGAATAACACACATGTATTTAATGTGTGCGTGTATTGTAATAAATAATAATGCACATGAATTTGCATTTTCATTTGTTGATACTAACCATAATAACAATAATAGTAATAATAACAATAACAATAAAATTGCATGTGATAATAGAATAATGTAGGTGCATTGCGTGTGCGCGTGCATGGTAATAAATAATAACAGATGGGCATGTGCATTTTCATGTGATGAAGATAATAATAATAATAGTATTAATAATAATAATAATAATAATAACAACAACAACATATGCACGAGCATGGAAATAAATAATATATAATAAATAGTAAATAATAACGCATGTGCATCTGCATTTTCATGTGACGATAATAATAATAATAATAATAATAATAACAATAATGATAATTATAATAATGATAATGATAGTAATGATAATGATAAAAATGATAATAATAACGTGTGTGAAAATATAATAACACACATCCTAACAAATCCTAACAAACCCTAACAACCACTAATAACCCCTAAGAACTAGTAATAAACAGAAATAACATCTGAAACCCACTATTAAACCCTAAAACCCTAAAAAACACCAATAAATCATAATGACCTGTAATAAACCCTAAAAACCCCAATTAGACTCTAATAAACACTAAAAAATCCCTAAAACCCCTTATAAACAATAAAAAACACTATTGAACCATAACAGATCCTAATAATCACTAAAAACCCTAACAAACCCTACAAAACACTACAAAACCCACCAAATAATAGCCTACAAAACCCCAAAACCCGCTAATAAATCCTAAAAAATCTTAATAACCCCATAATATATGGCAACAAACCCTAACAACCCCAAATAAATCATAACCAGTCCTAACATCGCCAAATAAATCATAACAAACTGAAATATACCATAACAAACCCCTAATAAACCGCAATAAACCCTAACAAATCATAATAAACCCTAATAAATCTTAATAAACCCAAATACATGTTAATAAACCCTAGTAAATAATATAAACCCTATGAATCCCTAATAAATCCTAAATAACACTAAAAAAGGATGATAAACCCCAGAAAAAGCTGTTAATGCCTAACAAAATCCCAATACAACCCTAATATACAATAAAAAATGCTAATAAACCAAAACAAATCCAAAAGAACACTAATAAACCCTAAAGATCCCAAATAAATCCTAAAGATCCATAATAAACTCTAAAGAACACTAAATACCTTAAAGAACTCAAAAAACGCTAAAAAAAATTACATAAACCCTAAAAACCGCTACAATACAAAAACAAACCCTAAAACACACTAAAAACCCTAAAAACCGCTACAATAAAAAAACAAACCCTAAAACACACTAAAAACCCTAACAACCCCTATCTATCCCGAAAAAACAAATAAACCCTTAAAACCCCCAAAAAACCTTTAAAAACCAATCAAATACCATTAAAACCATAAACATCCATTAACAACCCTTAAAACACTAAAAACCACTACAAACCAAAAACAACCATTAAAACCCTAAAAAAGAAACAAATAGATACATATACCCAAAAAAACGTTACATAAACCCTAAAGATCCAACATAAACATAAAAAACGCAACATAAACCTAAAAAACTCAACATAAACCCAAAAAACACTACATAAACCCAGAAACACTATATAAACCCTAGAACCGTAACATAAACCCTAAATAAGGCAACATAAACATTGAAAAATGCTACATAAAACCTAAAAACACAACATAATCCCTAAAAACACTACATGAACCCTAAAAATGTTACATAAATCCTAAAAAATGCAGCATAAACTCTACATCACCCATAAAAATGCTACATAAACCAAGAGAACACAACATAAACCCAAAAAATTGCTACATAAAACCTAAACCCTAAACACACTACATAAACCCTAAACATGTTACATAAACCCAAAAAAATGCTACATAAAACTAAACCCTAAAAGCGCTACATAAACTCAAAAAATGGTACATAAACTCAAACAACGCAACACAAACACTAAAAAATGCTACAGAACCCCCAAAGACACTTCAAAACCCTCAAAAATATTAAACAGTAATATACCATAATATAAAAAATTAAACCATGATAAACCCCTAATAAACTCTAATAATCCCTAAAAATGCCTTATAATCCCTAAAAACCCTAAGATACTCTACTCAACCCTAATAAAACCCCAAAAATACCTAATAAACCGTAATAAATGATAATAAAACCTATTAAACCATAAAAACACGTTAAGAAAACCTAAACAACCCTAACCAACACTAATAGACACTAATAAACATTAATAAACTATAATAAACCCCAAAAAACCCTATAAATTCCTAATAAACCATAAATAAATCCAAATAAGCCCTACCCAACCCTAACAAACCTTAACACACCAAAATGTCCCCTAACAAAGCCCTACAAAACCCTAATAAATAAAATGTCACGACCCGTCCTTGGGACCCGTGTCGTGACTACGCCAAACCCGCCTTCCACAGGCCAAGGGCTGGTGACTAGCACCAAAGGTGTAAATCCATAAGCTGGGAAGGCATTGCCTTTATGAAAGTAAACAAAGACAACAGAGTACGCAATAGGAAGTAAACACTAAGTAAAACTGAATACAAAGAGTGTGTTGTAAAGTAAATGGGCTAGTATACAAACCCAATTGAACAACATGTACAAGTAAAGGGACAAACAACTGAAAGTAAAGAGCAGCTCCTGGATCATCCTCCAGGGATTCCTACCTGAAGGGTAGGTACAGATGGCCACATCAGCACCCACGTCCATCAGTTTCCACCATGTGTTGACTCGTCGCAAGGTCCACCTCTAGGTACCGTCCAGTCGTGAAGCTCTCGGCCTCCGTCAGCGTTGTCCGTCATCTGCATCCCACACAACGAGATGTGGGTATAGCTTGTGGAGGGGTGAGTATAACGATACTCGGTAGGGACCCCGCGACACTCATGGCGTCACCAAAATCCACAAAGGATAAAACACAGTTGAAATATACAAACACAAAGTATCAACCAACCCAACTTAGGTATATGGCCATACATATACCTAAGTTATCAATCACAGTCTGGCTCCAACTCTAGAGCCCAAGAAAAAACCATTCCACAAAGGAAGTAATTCAATCACCACATTGATAATGGTTGAAAGACATGACTCAACACACATAGGTATTCAACTCACGAAGAGGGGTAGAGATGATTACATGTAGCCTCTAATTCATCTCCTCTGTCGAACCCATATAGGATCCTAGAAAAATATTAGCATTGTCGAACCCACGTAGAATCCTGGAACAGTAGTTATCACTGTCGAACCCACATAGGATCCTGGTACAGAAGTTGCTACTATTAAACCCACGGAGTATTCCGGTATAGAATTCGTCACTGTCGAACCCACATAGGATCCTGGTATAGAAGTCGCTGCTGTCGAACCCACGGAGGATCCCGGTATAGAAGTCATCACTGTCGAACCAAAACAGGATCCTGGTACAAAAGACGCTACTGTCGAACCCACAGAGGATCCTAGTGCAGAAGTCATCATTGTCGAACCCATGTAGGATCCTGGTACAGAAGTCGCTGCTGTCAAACCCACGGAAGATTCCTGGAACAGTAGTAGGCCCACGTAGTATCTTATCATCTCAGGCGCAGCTAGTCACAGGGTTCCGCATACAGTACGCTCGAATCCTGGAGGGTCCGCTCATCAAGTCAAGTGTTGATACATCAACTATCACGAAATCCTGAGTTGATGTATCCAGTAGTTCCATCTCATCATAAGGAACCCAATGTGACAGACGATGCGTCAGTCAAATGCTCGGTCTGAGAGTTATTGGCATTTCCGTTCCAAGGGGCCGGTTGGATTTTGGGTAAAATCCAACCCACCCATATTCCAACCTCATCTGAATCCTGTGTGGAATATTCCGAAAGTGCTGTCTCATCAAAAGGAATCCAACAAAGTTGACGGCACGTCAATCAATCGTCTGGTCCTTAAGTTATATGCATTTCCGCTCCGAGGGCCCGATTGGTTTCGGAATTGAACAAACCCCGTCATACTAAAACTTCTCCAAAACCTTGAATGTGATATACCAAATCGACCGCCTCGATCCAAGTAATCCAAAGCAACTGATGGGGCATCGATATGAGATCTGTAGCTCATGTTATGGGCGAAAAACCGAATGTAGTATGAAGAGGGGGGTCTGGGTCCAGTCCGACTCGGCCCATCCCGCCCTGGGTCGGCCCGGCCCGGAGGATGTGGCCTGGCCCGTGTGAGGGCGGCCTAGCCCGCGCGACTGGCGGATCGGCCCGCGCGGCTGGCTTTCCGGCCCGCACGTAGGCGGCCCGACCCATGAGGATGGCGGTCTGGCCCGTGCGCGGCAGCATCCCTGCTCGGTGGCCGGTCGCAGCTCGGCCAGCTGGCTGAGCAGAGCGGGGGGGGGGGGGGAGGGGGGGGGGTTCAAAAAATGGTGGCGCCAACTGGCACCGACATTCCACCCCAGAACCCACAGAAGTGGGTTCTGCTCAGCTGGCGCCGCGACGGTCTTCCGTCGGCGCCGCGCGAGGGGCGTCGCTGCCCCAAGTGGCCTGTCGCTGCCTCCAGTTGTCGGCACTGCTGCACTGGCGACCCGCGCTGCCATGATCTTCTGCGGACCACCGGAGTCCTTCCGGTGGTCCGTTTTAGCTCCCGTCTGCGCCAACGGCCTCCTCGGGTCCCGCTCTTTACTACGATGTCCTCAAATCAACATTTCCCTTCTGTTAATATATCATCCAACAAACCTCACATCAAGAATGATAAGGTGGAGGGTCCGGACTTGTTTGTTAGCCTGTGCCCTCCGCGTTAGAGGCTCAAACAATTATCCAACAAATAATCACCAAAGAACGAGGGTATAAATTACATGTATAAGATGAATAATCCAAATTCCTCCATACCTTGATTCAAGGTTCATTCATCGTAGACGGTGTCATGGGGAGACGGTGTCAATTCACTGACGTCGGGAGGAAGGAGCTGAGGATGATGCGTTGTCGACGTACCTTGTGGGCGGCTCCTTCTCTTTTGGCTTGGTCGAAGATCGAAGGATAATTTCGTCATTCTTCGGTGTTTCATCATTGGAAGGATGAAGCTCTCCACCCTCCAGCCATTCCAAGGATTATGCCAACCATAAAAGAAATAGTGGTGATCTCTATTAATCCATTCTCACAAAAACACATGGTTGTGTTTAATTAAATGAGGCGACTCGTTTAATTAATTCTTAGTAATGGTTCAAAATTTCAATCTAAGAGGAGGTGGTGTGTCCCATTTATTTAGAGGAGGTGTATAATTAATTAAGAGGTGTTAATGGGGTGTTTCAATGGAGTTGAAGAGGTTTGTGTTCGTGTGGGCCCCACCACACAATATACTATCATGGGTGGTTATGTGAGGTGTGGGCCCCACCTCCAACTCCTCTTTGGAGAAAATAACTACCCCTTAACAAAAATTATGTAACACATAATTTTTATTAAAATTATAAAAAATCCCCAAAATTAACTTTCAACCTGTACAAAACGCAACTGCGGTAAAGTTCCCCTTAAGTGAATATCGGCGCTGCAAGTTCATCGGTGTCCTCAGATTTCAATTCTGAGCACCAGTTCAAAAGATAGAAAAACATGAACGTACATTTACGGAACGTACTTGAAAAAAACATCAGAAAATGATTTTGGGTACACTGGGCCTCAGAATCAGGCACCGTCAGAAATTACAGACTCATAAAATTGTAAAAAATTTAAGAAAAAATTTTCCTTGAAATTCCCAGGTCTTTACATTACCCCCACCTCCAAGATTTACGTCCCCATAAAGCTACAACACACACTAGGGAAACATAAAGGGGGTACTGAACATGCATCTGAACCTCCCGCTCCCATGTTCTCTCCTAGAGGATCTCGTACTACCAGCGAACATGCAGTAGAGGAATCGACCGTCCATGCAGGACCCGCTCCTTTTGATCCTCAATCTCTACTAGAACCTCCATGAAAGTCGCCCCGTCATCAACGTCCTGCTCCCCGTGGTCGATGATGTGGGATGGTTCATGCACGTATCTCCTCAGCTGAGATACTTGGAAGACATCGTGCACCCGATGCAACTGAGGTGGATGGGCCAGACGGTAAGCCACCTCACCTAATCTGATGAGGACCTTGAACGACCTGATAAAATGCGGAGATAACTTTCTGCCTCGGCCAAATCTCTATATAACTCATCGAGGTGAGACCCGTAAAGAGACGTTGTCTCCATCCTCGAATTCTAGAGGTCTCTGTCTCCTAAATGACCTACACCTCTCTCGTGGTATCTCATACCATCTCTAGTCAGTAGGAAGATGTCCGACATGGTAAGTCGATTGACGATAACCCTAACCAAGATATGTCCCCTAGACTTACATGGAAGACCCGTCACGAAGTCCATTGATATCTCATCTCTCCTCCACAAAGCATATATGCAAACACGGATAGCTGCTCTGTCCCCTCTCCTAGCAGTTGAATTCCAGATCTCCTACTGAGTGCATTTGCTTCAACGTTCCCCTTCCCAAGATTATAGACTATCTCGAAGTCATAGTCCTGGAGGAACTCGAGCCATCATCATTTTCAAAGGTTCAAGTCCTTCTACGAGAAGATATACCTGAGACTCTAGTGATCAGAGTAGACTGAAAAGCGTTCGCCCAACAAACTATGGGTGAGACTAGGCAATTTAACGGAACTCGTCTACACCCTTCTTCGCCTACGTCTTACAATAGTTTCTAAGATTTGTCCTTTGCTGAAAAAGATAAATCTGTTCTCATCCCCTGGATGAACCACACCCATTGCCTAATACAGTCTATCCTGACATGAATGGTACTAATTCATGCCATGGACGACATCGTAAGGCCTCTATGCTACTACCAAGAGATTCAACTATTACTCTCGCCTCCAAGGGTTGAGTCACATTGTCAAAATCAGTGTGTGGTCACTGGGTCTCTTCCAGTAGGAATCTCGAAAGTGAGGTTCAAGCAACGGTTTTATCCGGATTCTCTTAGTAAAATCCACACAAAAAGGCCAGAAATCAAACGTTACAAGGATAAGTTTCTTTTATTACTACAGATCAAAGTACAAAGACATAAAGCAACCACAAACAATAAAATCAATGAAGCTAGAAGCTTCATGAATAAAGGAATCTATGCCTGGAACTAGCCCCACTCATCTCCACATGCTCCTAGACCACTATGGTTGTAGGCCTCAACTGCCTAAAGCTGAGCTTTCCCATGTCCACCCATTCCCTGCGGTCGGGGTGGGCCTCCTGGTGGTGGTGGTGGTAGGGCCTCGAAATGTCCTCCACCACCTACTGCTAAGCCAGCTTCTCTGCCACCTCCGCCTTCTCCTGAAGGACCACCACGGTCAAACCTCTGCCTCTGCCTAGGAGGTCCCTCTACTGTTTTCTGCTCATTTGCTGGATGGGTCGGGACGTCTTGAGCCATGTGACCCTAACCGCCACATCCATAGCACTTCCTGCTCCTCGTGTGGCTAGCTTTGTTTCATGTGCCCCGCACAACCGAACCCGAGTCATGCAGTCGACCACCTATGGGTCTGGTCCTCTTGTACCCCTGCGTCATCTGTCTACAGCCGGCTGCAAAATACTCCGCTACGTGTCGCCTTGTGGTGGGTCTTTCTACTGGTGACTTCTCAGCGAGAAAGCTCTCCACTATAAGGGCTCGCTCCAGTACCCCCGCCTATATCAGAATGTTGATGGAGATCAACGAAGCCCTGATCTCATGCCTGAGTCCCTAATCAAAGGTATGGGCCCTGAAGAATGGGTCATGTACCATATTTTTAGAGTAGCGCAAGAGGTCAGTGAACCTCACTGAGCACTGAGCTACTGTCATGCTTCCCTGCTGTAGATGAAGTAACTCCTGAATCTGCACCACACGAAGGGTGGCTGGTACAAACTCTGCCCAGAACTGGCTCTCAATGTCTGTCCAGAGTAGTGATGCCTCATCATGATCCTGGTGCATCAGGCTCCACCATCTGTCTGCCACTGCCTGCAGGAGACTTGATGTAAGGATCACCATGAGGTCGGCTGGTGACCCTACCAATATAAAAAATCTCACAATAGCCTCCAACCAATCCTCAGCTGCCTGTGGGTCCGTATATCCCCGGAATCTGGGTGGTCTCTAGCGCTGGAACTCGTGAAACGCACTCAAATGGTGTGCACTCTCTTCTGCTGGAGCTAGTGGTATCAGTGGCCCAACTGGTAGTGGTACCACTGGTGCCTCTGCTGTGATGGGGCCCTGTACCGAGGCCTTGTCTCTCGGTGGGCTACCATCTCGTATGTAACTCGGAACCCTAGATGGATGCCTTTGTGTGGCCATCCTGAAAAGAACAGGTGTGCCACGGTTAAACAGAATACCTGGTGAGCTGACACAAAGTAATCAGAAAGTAATCTTTTCCAAATAAAACACACACGCAATCAGTGTTTTTGTGCACTGAGTCGGAAATGAAGGGTCAATGTCCTGGTGTATGGATACGTCAGCCGCCACACCAACACTGGACTCCCTAGACTAAAAACCACACTCAATACTCTTAAAACTATTGCTTCATAGAAAATAATGATCAGAGTCTTGAGTTTTGTGGTAGAACCGACTCCTTTGATACCAATTTGTCACAACCCATCCTCGAGACCCAGGTCGTGACTACCCCAAGCCAGCCTTCCATAGGCCAGGGGTTGGAGACTAGCACCAAAGGCATAAATCCCTAAGCTAGGAAGGCAGTGCCTTTATGAAAGTAAACAAACACAACAGAGTACGCAACATGAAGTAAACAATAATTAAAACTGAATAAAAAGAGTGTGATGGAAAGTAAATGGGCCAGTTTATAAACCCAACTAAAAAACATGCACAAGTAAAGGGACAAACAACTGAAAGTAAATAGAAACTCCTAGATCATCCTCTAGGGATTCCTACCTGAAGGGTAGGTATAGATAGCCACCTCAGTACCCAAGTCCGTCAGTCTCCACCGTGTTTCGACTCGTCGCAAGGTCCACCTCCAGGTACCGTCGAGTCGTGGTGCCCTTGGCCTCCGTCAGCGTTATCCGTCGTCTGCATCCAAAATAACGAGGTGTGGGCATAGCCCGTGCAGGGGATGAGTATAAAGATACTCATTAGGGACCCCGAGATCCTCAAGGTCTCACCAATATCCACAAAAGATAAAACACAGTAGAAAGATAAAAACACAAAGTATCAACCAACCTAACTTAGGTATATGCCCATACATATACCTAAGTTATCAATCACAGTCTGGCTCCAACTCTTCAGCCCAAGCACAAACCATTCCACAAAGGAAGTATGTCAATCACCACATTGATAATGGTTGAAAGACATGACTCAGCTAACACAGGTATACAAATCATGAAGAGAGGTAGATATGATTAGATGTAGCCTCTGATTGATCTCCTCTGTCGAACCCATGTAGGATCCTGGAATAATATTAGCACCGTCGAACCCATGTAGGATCCTGGCACAGTAGTCGTCACTGTCGAACCCACGTAGGATCCTGGTACCGATGTCGCTACTGTTGAACCCACAGAGGATCCCGGTATAGAATTTGTCACTCTAGAACCCATGTGGGATCCTAGTACAGAAGTCGCTGCTGTCGAACCCAAGGAGTATCCCAGTATAGAAGTCGTCACTATCAAACCCACGTAGGATCCTGGTACAGAAGTTGTGGCTATCGAAACCATGGAGGATCCCGGTACAGAATTCGTCACTGTCGAACCCACATAGGATCCTGGTACATAATTTGCTACTGTCAAACCCACAGAGGATTCCTAGAATAGTAGTAGGTCCACGTAGGATCTTATCATCTCGATCACAGCCAACCGTAGGGTTCCCGCACAAAGCACACTCGAATCGGAGAGGGTCCGCTCCTCAAGTCATGTGTTGATACATCAACTATCACTAAGTCCTAAGTTGATGTATCCAGTTGTTTCGTCTCATCATAAGGAACCCAACACGATAGACAGTGCGTCAATTAGATGCTCGGTCTGAGAGTTATTGGCATTTCCATTCCAAGGGGTCGGTTGGATTTCGGTTACAATACAACCTGGCCATATTCCAACCCCATCTGAATCATGTGTGTAATATTCCAAAAGGAACGTCTCATCAAAAAGAATCCAATGAAGTTATAGGCACATCATTCAGACATCCGGTCCTTAAGTTATAAGTGTTTCCGCTCCGAGGGCCCGATAGGTTTCGGAATCGAACTAACCCGACCGTACCAAAACTTCTACAAAACCTTGAGTATGATATACCTAATCGGCTGTCTCAATCCAAGGAATATAATGCAATAGAAAGTGAATCAATATGAGTTCCATAGATCAAGTTATGGGCGAAAAATCGAATGTAGTCCGAAGAGGGGGGTCTGGGTCCGATCCGACACGGCCCAACCCGCCCTGGGTCGGCCCGAACTGGGTCGACCTAACCTGGGTCCGGGTCCTGCCCAGCGGCTGTGGACCGGCCCGCGCTGCTGGTGGCCCGACCCACGCGGCCGGCGGCCCAGCCTGCGCGACACGCAGCCTAGCCCGTGCATAGGCAGTTCAGCTTGGTGGCCAGCCGCGGCTCAGCTAGCTGGCCGAGCGAAGCCAGGGGGGTGATTTCATGAAACGGCAGCGCCAGCTGGCGCCACCTATCCACCCCGGAACCCGCAGATGCGGGTTCCACTCTTCCGCCGCCGCTGATGCCATGGAGGCCTTCCGCTGGCATAGTGTGAGGGGCGCCGCTACCACCTGACGGCTGGCCGGTGCCGGCCACCGCCCCGCCGGCGACCCGTGCCACCACAATCTTTCGCGGACCACCAAAGTCATTCTGGTGGCCCATTTTAGATGTCGTCTGCGCCAACGGCCTCCTCGGGTCCTGATAATTTCTACGACGACCTCAAATCAACATTTCCCTTCCGTTCATCTGTCGTCCATCAAACAGCGCATCAAGAACAATAAGGCATTGGGTCTAAAATTGTTTGTTAGTCCATTCCCTCCGTGTTAGAGGCTCAAAAAATTATCCAACAAATAATCAACAAAGTATGAGGGTATAAATTACATGTATAAAATGAATAATCCAAATTCCTCCCTACCTCGATTCAAGGTTCGTTACTCGTAAACGAAGTCTCGGGGAGGTGGCGTCAATTCGCTGATGTCGGGAAGAAGGAGATGAGGATGGAACATCATCGACGTTCCTTACAGGCAGATCCTTCTCTTTTGTCTTGGCCGAAGATCGAAGTAGAAGTTCGTCATTCATCAGCGGTTCTTCATTGGAAGGATGATGCTCTCCTCCCTCCAGCCTTTCCAAGGATTATGCCAACCATAAAATAAATAGAGGTGATCTCTATTAATCCTTATGCACAAAAACACATGGTTTTGTTTAATTAAATGTGGCGATGCATTTAATTAATTCTTAGTAATGGTTCAAAATTTAAATCTAAGAGGAGGTGGAGTGTCCCATTTAATGAGGGGAGGTGTCAAATTAATTAAAAGGAGTTAATGGGGAGTTTCAAGGGAGTTGAAGAGGTTTGTTTTTGTGTGGAACCCACCACAAAATATCCTCTCATGGGTGGTTATGTGGGTTGTGGGCCCCACCTCCAACTCCTCTTTGGAGAAAATAACTACCCCTTAACAAAAATTATGTGACAAATAATTTTAATTAAAATTATAAAGAATCCCCAAAATTAACTTTCAACCTGTAAAAAGCGCAACTGCGGTAAAGGTCCCCTTAAGAAAATATCGGTGCTTCCTGTCCCACTTCGGCTCGGCAACTGTTGGTGTTGGCTTTGCATGTTCTGGTCGGTGCGGTAGTGGCTTGGTCGTGCCCATATTTCTCCAGATCTGATGCGTTGGGTCTTCGGATGGGGGGATCTTTTCCGTCTTGCCGGATGTGCGTCCCACCTTCTGATGTTGCTTCTTGGTGCCTGGTTTCAGGTTCCGAAATGCTGCGAAGGTTCCCCTCTCATTCTTCAGGTTCGTTCCAAACTTCTAGTGTGCCTTGTTTCGGGACCCGGTTTCGTTGCTGCGAAGGTTCCCCTCCCGATTCAAGGTCACCAGTTGGCTTCTGGCGTGCCTGGTTCGAGACCCGGCTTCGGTTGCTGCTCCCCCTTCCAGCTCCTAATCAGTTATAGATCTGGTGGTACCGACGTTGGCTTGTCTGCAGGGCTCCTCCGTTTCGTTTGCCTTGCGCCAAATCTGGAGGGCACGGTGTCAACCCCGACATGCTTCCATACCCTCAAATGTCTTCCTGGTTCGATGTCGGCTGTAGGTATGGATTGGTGTGCTCAGGTTCAGGTCCTGTTGCTTGGAGGAGGGAGGATTTGGTTTCTTCTGATTCTCTGTCTCTTGCTGCTACTTATGGTCTTTGGTTGTGGTTCTATGCACTGGTTTTTGACATGCAATGGTGGATTTGATTTGATGTGGGTGATGGCGAGTTGGTTTGATGGAATGGTTGTCTGGGGAGAGCTTGATCGGATGGGATGGTTATGCTGCATGGCTGTGATGTTTTGGGATTGGTGTTGGATGTTGTTCTGGTGCTGGTTGGCTGGATGGTGTTTTGGTCTATTTTTCTGGTGGTGAATGGTTGTGGTGGTTTGAAATGGTGCTGTTGGTGCTGATAGATATTTGTTGCGCTGGTTGTTGTTTGGCTGGGAGGTGCTGGATGCTGGTTTTCTTAGTTTGGATGATGCGAGGTCCTGGATGCTGGGATGTTGGATGATGGTGGTGGCTGCTTTCCCTTGTGTGTTTTCTTTTTCGTTCTTGAATTTTCTTTTTTTGGGTCTTTTGTCTTGGGTCGTTAAGGGTTTTTTGGGTGTGGGTCGATTGAACCCTCTCCTCCCTTGTCTTCTGAGTCTCTTTTTCTTTATAATAATTTGGGGGGGTCGGAAATAGCCCAACCCTCGCATCTTCTTTGCCTAATAAACCCTAAAAATGCTCAAAAACAATAAAAAAATGATCACAAACAATAAAAACATGCTATATTATCTTAAAATACCTAAAAACACTAATATAACCGAAAAAGGAAAAAAACACTAATATACCTGAAAAAACCTTAGAAAACATAATAAACACTAATATAACCTATGAAACCCCAAAAACACTCACAAACAAAAACAAAATTCTCACAAACAAAAAAAATGCTATATTATCTAAAAAGACTTAACAAACACTAATATAACCTAATAAAACAAAAAATCTAATAAACCCCTAACAAACCCTAATAAACCATAAAAATCCCTAATAAACCCTAATAAAAACTAATAAACCCTAATAAAACCATAATAAAACCCTAAAAATACATTCACTATCCTAATAATCCTTAACACACCATAATAAAACCTAATAAAACCTAATAAAACCCAATTAAACCCCAATAAACAAAAAGATGCAGACAAACCATTAAAAAGCCCTAGAAACCCTAATAAACCCTAATCAATTGTAATAACACCTAATAAACCCTAAAAAATGCTAAAAAACACAAAAACACACTAATAAAACCTAAAAAGTCCTAACAACCACTCATATATATTAACAAAAACAAATAAACACTCATATACCCTAATAAAAACACAAACAAACCCTAGTAAACCCTAAAAATCCCTATCAAACCCTAATAAACACTAGTCAACCCTAATAAACCCTAATAAAACCCTAAAGATACCTACTCAACCTTAATAAAACCCTGAAAATACCTACTCGTACCTAATAAACCTTAACACACTATAATAAACCATAATAAACCCCACTAAACCCTAAAAACACAAATATACCATTAAAACCCCATAATACACGCTAATAAAACCTAACAAATCTTAAAAGCACTGATAAACCATAATAAACACTACTAAACCCTAAAAACTCTTATATACCCTCTTAAAAATTAATAAACCATAATGAACAATAATAAACCCTAATAAATCCAAAACATACCCAAATATATCATAATATACCCTAATAAACCCAACTAAATCCTAATAAAACCCTAAAAAAACCTAATAAAGCCTAATAAACCTTAACACACCATAATAAACCCTAATAAAATCCTAATAACCCCCACCAAACCCTAAAAATACTAATATACAATTAAAAAACCCTAAAACCCTAACAAACCATAATAAATGTTAATAACACCTAATAATTCTAAAAAATGCAAGTAAACCCTAAAAATACGTCTAATAATAATAGTAGTAATAACACACGTGCATGTGCATATGCATGTTCCTGGTTTAAATAACAAATCATAATGCACGTGCATGTGCAAATGCATGTGCATTTGCATGTGAATGATAATAAATAATAAATTATAAATAATAACGCATGTGAATTTCATGTTTATGTGCTTGTTCATGTGAATGATAATAAATAAAAAATAATAACGCACATCCAAGTGCAAGTGCATGTGCATGTGCATGTGCATGTGCATGTGCATGTGCATGGGCATGTGCATGGGCATGGGCATGGTAAATAAATAATTACCAAGTCTACATTAATGTGCATTTGTATGTGAATGATAATAAATAATAAACAATAACACATGTGATAATTGAATTACGCACGTGCATTGCATGTGCATGTGCATGAGAATAAATAATAATAACTCATGTGATAGTAGAATAACGCAAGTGCATTGTATTTGCATGTGAATGATAATAAATAATATATAATAACACACATGCATGTGCATTTACATATAATGATAATGATAATGGCGCATGCACGTCCATGGTAATAAATAATAAATAAAAACACACGTGCATGTGCATTTTTATTTGATGATACAAACCAAAATAATAATAATAATAATAATAATAATAATAATAATAGAATAACGCAAGTGCATTTCATGTGCATGTGCATATTAGTAAATAATAAATAAATAATAATAAATAAGAATTCACATGCATGTTCATGTGCATTTACATTGGATGATAATATTAATAATACTAATTGTAATAATAATAATAATATTGCATGCACATGCATGGTAATAAATAATAAATAATAACGCACATGCATGTGCATTTCCTTGTGATAATGATAATAATAATGATAATGATAATAATAATAATAATAATAATAATATAATTGTGACAATAATAATAATAATAAAAGAATAATACAAGTGCATTGCATATGTACATGCATGGTAATAAATAATAACACACGTGCATATACATTTTCATGTGTTGATAATAATAATAACGGTTGTAGTAATAATAGTAGTAGTAGTGGTGATAATAGTAGTAGTACCAATGCATGTGATAATAGAATATTTCATGTGCATTACGTGTGCACGTGCATGGTAAAAAGTAATAATGCTCGTGCATTGCATTTGCACGCGATGATGATGATGATAATAATAATAATATTATTATTATTAATAATAACAATACATGTGATAGTAGAATAACACACATGCATTGAATGTGCATGTTTGTGCATTCACATGTGATGATAACAACAACAACAACTACTACTACTACTACAACAAAAACAACCACCAAAAAAATAACAATAACAATAACAATAACAACGCATGTGATAAAAAAATAAAGTGTGTGCATTGCATGTGCACATGCATGGTAATAAAAATATAGTAATAACGCACGTGCAGGTGCATGTGCATGTGCATGTGAATGATATGATGATAATAATAATAATAATAGTAACAATAAGTTATAGTTGATTGAAAAAATAGCAGACATGACAAAATTACTAGAAATGGGGTCTCGAAAAACCTAAAAAATTACAGAGTCATTGAAAAAGGCATAATTTCTTCTTCAGGTGTCCATTTCCGCTCCGTGAATAGTCAAATTGGATATCATGGAACGAACTACAATAAAACAGGTGCCGGAGTGTAATTTATTTTGTAGTGTTATAACTAATATATATTATATTTCTTTTATCTTCTCAAAGTTTCTACTAAACATGGTCCTCACTCATCTCACAATCATCAATTTGACTGGTCCCAATGCTTAAACGGACACCTGAAGGAGAAGTTATGCCTATTTTAGTGAGTTCTGGGTTTCTTAGTTTTTTAGGCACTAGAAGAGTAGCTTAATTTAAAACGAAAATAAATTTTTATACATGTGTTCATTTTGGCTCTACCACATATAAAACCACAAATTGTCAAAAGGTACACACTCTAGTAACCACTGTAACCCTTTCTGACATTCTTCATCCCCCCAAAAGACCCATAATCCCATTGGATTTTCAAAAGATTGGCTTATGATGTCCATTTTACAATATCTTCTTCTATGGGTGTATTTTTGGCCTCTACCACATATCAAATTGAAGCTTGCGACTAGACCCACACTCCTATAACCATTGAAGCACCTTATCACATCCTTGTAGGCCCAAAAAGGTACTTAAACCCTCCAAGAGACCATAACTTCTACTCCAGTAGTCCGTTTTGCCTCTACCATATATCAGATCGATGCTTTCAACTAGATCTACACATCTGTGACCAATAGGAACACCTTATCACGTTCTTAAAGTCCCAAATAGTCCTTAAGTCCTCTAAATGACTATAAAATCTAATCTGGGTGTCCGTTTCACCTCTACCACATATTAAATTGAATCTTGTGACTAGCTCTACACATCTGTGATAACCATGAACAACTAAATAACCCTATCCAACCATGAATAACCCCATAAACACTAAAAACCATTAAAACCCATGAAAAATCCTAAAAACCCTAACAAACCCTAAAAAACCAGAAAACCCTAAAAACATAACAAACCCTAACAAACCCTAACACTACTGGAAATGGACAATTTCCCAATAGTTCTGAACCATTGGGAAAGCCTGCAGAACTGTTGGTATATCTTATACTAACGGTTCTGCAAATTGTAGGTAAGTAAGCTGTTGGGAAATCTTTTCCCAATGGTTTACACCGAACCGTTGGGATAGGTTAGAAAAATGAACCTATCCTAATGGTTTGGCACAACCATTGGGATAGTTCTTCCCAACGGTTTGGCTTTAACCATAGGGAAATCCAACCATTTGAAGCCCTACCCCAACAGTTTGGAGAAAACCGTTGGGAAAGACCTATCCCAAAGGTTTTCAAACCGTTGGTATAGGTCTTTCCCAATGGTTTGGGGAAACCGTTGGGATAGGTCTTTCCCAACGGTTTGGGGAAACCGTTGGGATAGGTAAATATATAAAAAAGAGTTCCAGCGGAGGTTTGAACCCATAACTTCCAGATTATAAATCAATGACGTTACCACTATCCTAGAGAAACCTTTGTGAATATATTTGGGTAAATATATAAATATATATATTTATATATATTTATATATAATTTATATATTGATTTCATTGATGATATTCGATAAATGTACTCATAAAAAATAAGGGCACATATCCCAACGGTTCTCAAAACCGTTGGGATAGGTTCCCACCCTTTCCCAATGGTTTGGCCAAACCATTTGGAAAAGTGGCCACAAAGTGTACTTTTCGCAATGGTTTTCCAAACCGTTTGGAAAAGTGGCCTCAAAGTGGGCTTTCCCAATGGTTTGGCCAAACCGTTAGGAAATGGGACCTATACCAATGGTTTTTACAAACCGTTGGTATAGAAGAATTGGGAAAGGTCAGATTTCCAGTAGTGTAACAAGCCCTAACTAACCCCAAGTAGCAATATGAAACCCCAATACACCCAAAAAAACACGAAGAAACCCTAAAAACCCCCTAAGGAACCATAAGAAACCCTAATAGAACCCTAAAAACCCTAACACACCCTTAGAAACCCTAGAACACCCTTAGAAACCCCAACATACCCATAGAAAACCTAAAAAAACCATAGAAACCCTTAGAAACCATAACACACCCTTAGAAACCCTAACCCGCCCATAAAAACCCTAAACCACCCTTAGAAACCCTAACACACCCTTAAAACCCCAAAAAACCCTTAGACACCCTTAATCACTTTAATAAGCCCTAATAAATCCTAACAAACCCTACCAACTGTTGGATCTGAATCTACATATTATACACAAGAGGGGGGGGGGATTGTGTCTTTTGCTATTTTTTCAATAACTCTTATTTTGAATGTGTTCTATCCTTTATACTTTATCATATTTGATCGTGAAACGGAAAAAGTAAAAACATGAACACAAATATGTATAGTGGTTCAGGGAACAGAAAGCCCCTAGTCCACTCCACCAACGCTCTACTCCACGAGCTTGGTGATTTTCACTATCTGGTCCTCTTTTCCACAGACCGATTCACAACTGAGTACAGGCAGTTGAAACCTTTACAATCCAAGGAAAAACAAAACCTTCTGGTTCAAACACGGACCTACATAGCTTAGAACGAGAAGCTGGTTACTCAAGAATAAAAATAATTTCAGAAAGAAATTTTCGGTTGATCTTCACAATTGCAACAGAATGCAATTGACAGCAGATGCATCAAATTCTCTAGAAATATTGATCTACAAGACGAAGAAGATCTGTGTTGATTCAGTTGTAGTAGATATAGAGATATAGTTCACAACCTCAACAGTAGTAGATCAACATTAGATATTCGATGTAGAATAGGTTAATCTTCTATTGAGTTCCTTCTTCTTGAACAAACAGAGCTTTTACGCTCCTGTTGAATCAGAAGATCAATCGTGAATAGTTGCAATCTCTATTTTCCACCATTTTTAATAATAGATTGATCACACCATCTTTTTCTTTGGTGTTTCAGAGAGAGAATATATAATAAATCATATCTCCTGCACATTTAGATCCATAAAATTCACCGTCTGATTCGCAATATTAAAAAATTTGAATTTACAGAGAAGTCGTAACTTCCCTTAAGACTCGGCATAAAAAGATCCTTTTAATTTGATATTAAATCCATTAATAAAACGGCTTTGAATTAGTCAAAGTCGTAATTTAAAAACAACTTTAAATACGGATTGAAATCTGCCCAGAAATTAGCTTACTAATCGTTGTACATAAAAACCGTCTGCCAAAAATTCCGACGCCAAACGTAAGGTTGATGACGTGGCCTCCAAACGTAGGGTTAATAACATAGTCTTCAAACGTAGGGTTGAAAACATAAGGTTGATAACAAACGTAGGATTGATCTTCCATACTTTTTCTTCAACATTCAAACGTACGATAAAAGATCCATACTTTTACTTGATCCATACTTTTCCAAGAACGTATGGTTGTTTACAAAAGTAAGGTTGATGAACCATACTTTTGAGAAATAAAAATAACCATTATGAATTTACATACGGTTCTCCTTCCATACTTTGTTGATAACCAAAATGTAGGGTTCCTTCCTAACGTAAGGTTCTTCTTCCATACTTTTCTGAAAACGTATGGTTGTTTAACCATACTTTTATCTTATCACAAAAAAGTATACATTCTTTTCATCCTTACGCTACGTTTATCCACGTAGGGTATGAAAAGTGATTTTAGAACGCGATAAAAACAGATTCCGCGCTATATTCATCTATGTAAGATGTGAACAGTGTTTCCGGAATGCGCTAAAACAGATTCCGTGCTAAGTAATAAATTCTCGTTTTTTCAAGAGTAAAATAAATTAATAACCTCCTACAAAATACTATGTAAAATCATTAGAAAATAACTAAGGGTGTTTGTGAGTATCAAAATTATCATAAAGAGACAGAGTATTATTTTCAATAATCTCCCCTTTTAAATAACATTAATACGCATTGTTGAAAACAATACTTTGCTCAACAATATCCCCCTTTTTGATGATCACAAAACCCATAAAATAATTAAAATTATTTAAACAAAACAATATTAACTTTCAAAATTCGTGATAAAGTTTTTAAATAAAAACTTCTCCACCAAAAAGATAATTATAAATCCAAATGTCTCATCTAATTTTCTCCCTCAATAAAATGAATTCTCCCCCTAAATATTGATGTTGTGTTTTTCCAAATTCTCCCCCTTTCTGTGATATAAAAAAGAATGAAAAATCATGGATTTTAACACGTTTAATATTTCACTGAACTGTTAGTAAATGCTTTTACGAACTGTTTATCAATAATTATATCTGGAGTACTGGCATATTAAAAATAAAGTTAGTAAAACAAATAAGGAAAGAGACAAATAAACAATGAAGAAAATTTTCATTCAAAAACAGTAGTATATACATGACAATGATATACACAGGAATCAAGGTATGGGTAAGATAGGCAACAGGGTCTATCTCCTCTAAATTGTAGACTTGATTTCTGTAAACTATTCCCAAAGTCTCTTCATCATCCCATCTCCAAGCTTGATAATGAGATCTCTGTTCACTTGAGTCATATGAATATCCTCAATTAAATTGACTCTGAAAAACTCATGCATCCTTTCCTCTTTTTTAACAAATACTGACAGCTTCTCTGACAACTGATCTAACAGAATTCTGATTGATGGCTCACTAGATGTCAGTTGATACATTAAGAATTTCTTATTGTCCAGAAACACTGAAAAAGGAGAACTGTTACATTGAAGATCTTGTATCATGTCATTCATATTGCTCAATGCAGCTGTGATAGCCTGAAACCTTCTGATTAAATCAGGTGAAGAACTTGATCCACTAACAGCATTATTTGCAACTGATGCAAATTGGTTCTCCATAAACAACTTCAGATCTGATAAATCTGACTTCATAACCATTTCAGATTTTAATTGAGTAACAGTAGTCAGCATATCCTCTTTAAACATTTCAACTTCTTTCCTTGAAACTGTACACTCCTTCAGCTTTTGAAACTTCAAATGTTCTAAGTCTTAAGCATTGCTAAGAGAAGCATTCTCAGATTCCAACTGAGATACTTTTCTATACAGTTCTTCAACTTCTTCTTTCCTTGAATCAGATGCACCCTGTTCTTGATTCACATTGTCAGGATGATGCAACAATACCAAAGGCAATGATTCAGCATCAGATTTCTTTTTTTCTTTGTCCTGAGAAGGTTGGTCCACAGATTGTTCTTTAGAGTTTTCAAACTCCTCCACAAAAAAATCCTATTGAAGTACCTCTGTTTGAGCTTCATAAGCATGCTCATCACATTCATCTACATCTTTGTCTTCCACTGGAATTTCAAGAACAATATCTTCAGAATTTTCCTGATGTCTGGCCACTTCTTCACCAGGCACTGGCTCCATCTCTTGTTCCTGATTATCCCTTTGAGCTTCTTCTTGATCTTTTGTTTTCTATATCAGAACCATTTTCTCAGAAACATCTTCCATGGTTTTATCAGAAACAACTTATCTCACAAAAGAATAAGTAAATAAAGGTTCTGTTGGAGTTTCCAAAGCAGTGGAAGTGACTTCCTCGTTTACTGGTCTTTTTCTTCTTGATTGATATCCCTCCTGGCTTCTATCTACCTCAACATCTATCACTTCAAAGAGAATCCTTATTGCTACATTGCTGACTCTGGATTCAGATTGTCCCTCCTTGGACTTAGCAGGTTGAGCCTGAGCACTCTCTGAGTCTTCCTCAGCTCTTACTGGCAAAAGTTTTCCTTTAATTGTGATCCAGAAATATCCAACTTTCCTCGCGGTTCCATCATTAAACATATTACTGTGATGACAGTTAACTCTTGCATCCACTAATCTCACCATGTCTTTCTTAAACAACAGCTTAGAAATAAATCTAACAAAGGGATATAAATTCATCCTGGCCTCGCTTTGACAACAATAACTGAGATACCTTATCATGTATCTTGGAAAGTTTAACTTAATATCACTTAACAAAAGAAACATTATATACATATCAGGGTACAAAATCTTCTCCATTTCTGCCATCCGTGGAGCTATTCCGGTCTGAAGAAATTTTACCAAAATCTTCTGATCAGGCTCCAAATCCTTAAAAAACATTTTCTTTATTGTCTTGGTACCAAAAAGAAAAGACATAATGTATTTGTATTTATGCACAGAATCTCCTATATTCTTCAAGTCAAAATGAAAAACTCCCTCATGAGGGAAGTTGAGAATCTGACTAATCTCTACTGAAGAAATTGAGAAATCCCTATCCTCTATTTTAGCCATCATACTATCTTCAATATCTCCCAGACTAAACTGTAAAGATTTGTAGAAGTATTTAAGTTCTACATCATATATAAATTCTGTATTTTTCACTATTTAACATCTATTCAAGATTCTGAAACGACAGTGCTTGCTTCAACAACATATTCGTCTGTCAAGATCGATTACCTTACCCTGTAAGATTTTTCTTCCTTCAGTGCATTGTCTCTTGGAATTTCTAAGATCAGCCTCACTAGCTCTTTTAGTTCTTACCATTTCTGCGAGAGTCTCTGAAGGTTTGAAGGTTAGGGTTTCAGAAGTTCGAAGGTTATGGTTTCAGAAGAGGATGTGCGATTTTCGGATTTCGAAAGGGTTTCGATATAAGTGAAAGGGTTTAGAAGTCGAAAAGGCTCTGACAGCCTTGATTCCCGTGTAATCACTCATCATTAAATATATTTAAAAAACAAATAAATTTTTCATATGATGAAATAATGAAAAACATAAACAGTATTCAATAAAACAAAAAAAAAATTACAAAAAAAATAAAAAAAAATTATTTAAAATTAAATAAACCTAACTCCCCCTTAATGAAATCAAACCTTGCAGTGGGGAGAGGTTTAGTAAAAATATCTGCTAATTTAATTTCAGTATTTATAAATTATAAAAATATATCTTTTTTAATAACATGATCTCTTAAAAAGTGATGCCTTATATCAATTTTCTTAGTTCTATAATGACTAATAGGATTTTTTTTGAAATATTAATTGCACTCGTATTATCACATAAAATAGGTGTATTATTAAAATTCAACCCAAATTCCATAAGAGTGTTTTTCATCCACAACACTTGTGCACAACAACTGCCAGCAGAAACATATTCTGCCTCAGCTGTTGATAGGGAAACTGAATGTTGTTTCTTACTAGACCATGATACTAATAACTTTCCTAAAAAGTGTCATGTACCTGATGTACTTTTTCTATCTAATCTACAACTTCCAAAGTCAGCATCTGAGTATTAAATCAAATTAAAATCATAATTTTTAGGATAAAGAAGAGATTGAAAAATAGTTCCTTTTAAATATCTAAAAATTCTTTTAATAGCAGTTAGATGGGATTCTTTAGGATTTGATTGAAATCTAGCACAAAGACATACTGAATACATTATATCTTGTCTACTAGCAGTAAGATATAACAATCTACCAATCATACCTCTATATAACTTTTTTTCAACTGATTTCCCAGTTTCATCCAAATCAAGTTTTATATTAGTACACATAGGAGTTGTAAATGTCTTGCTGTTCTCAAGTCCAAATTTCTTAAGTAAATCAGTAATGTATTTGCATTGATTTAAAACATTTCCAAAATATTTTTTAAACATTTGAAGATGTAAAAAGAAATTTAATTCTCCCATCATACTCATTTCAAATTCTTCTTGCATTAATTTTGAAAATTCAGGACAAAGAGTTTTATTAGTTGCTCCAAAGATTACATCATCAACATAAATTTGAACCAATAAAACATTATTTTTCACAGTTTTCTTAAATAGTGTTGGGTCTTCTATACCAACAGTAAAATCATTTTTCAAAAGAAAAGAACTTAATCTTTCATACCAAGCTCTAGGTGCTTGTTTAAGGCCATAAAGTGCTTTAGTAAGTTTAAAAACAGAATCAGGTTTTTGAGAGTTTTCAAAACCTGGAGGTTGCTCAACATAAACTTCCTCCATTAAATATCCATTTAAAAAGGCAGATTTGACATCCATCTGAAATAATTTAAAATTCATATAAGATGCATAGGCTAAAAGGATTATAATGGATTCTAATCTAGCTACAGGTGCAATAGTCTCATCATAATCCATTCCCTCTTCTTGATTATATCCTTTAGCTACTAATCTTTATTTATTTATAGTTATTGTGCCTTGGTCATCCTGTTTATTTCTAAAAACCCATTTGGTTTCTATTACAGGATAATTCTTAGGTATTTCCACTAAATCCCAAACTTCATTTCTTTTAAACTAGTTCAATTCATCTTGCATTGATATTACCCATCTTTCATCATCTAAGGCTTCTTATATAGTCTTGGGTTCTTGTTGAGATAGGAAGGCAAAGAATTCCACTAGGTTTCCTAAGTTTCTTCTAGTTTGAACACCAGTTTCTAAGTTACCTATTACAGTTTCTAAAGGATGATTCTTTAGGGTTCTAGACTGTCTAGGTAATATATTTAAAGGTTCTTCAGTATCATGTTCCTCTGAACTGGACTGAATTTCTTTTATATCATTTTCCAAATCATTCTTTAAATTCTCAAGTCTCATGTTATCATTAGAGTCATGTTCATCCATTTGTTCTGTCCTTTTCTCAAAAGGATCAGATTCATCAAATTTCACATGAACAGATTCTTCAACAATCCTTGACTTCTTATTATAAACTCTATAAGCTTTGGAGGTAGCAGAATATCCTAATAAAATACCTTCATCAGATTTTGGATCGAACTTACCAAGATTATCTTTGGTGTTTAAGATATAAAACATGCATCCAAAAACTTTAAAGTAATTTACTTTAGGTTTTCTGTTATTCCATAGTTCATAGGGTGTCTTTTTCAAAAGAGGTCTAATTAAAACTCTATTTATTATATAACAAACTGTATTCACAGCTTCTGCCCAGAAATATATAGGTATGCAATATTCATTTAACATAGTTCTAGCCATTTCTTGAATTGTTATATTTCTTCTTTCTACAATCCCATTTTGTTGAGGTGTTCTGGGTGCAGAAAAGGTGTGTTTAATACCCATATTTGAGCAAAAGGAATTAAATTCCAGACTCTCAAATTCACCACCATGATCCCTTATTAATGAGATTATATTGAAACCTTTTTCATTTTGAACAGATTTGCAGAAACATTCAAATAAAGTAAAAGCTTCATTTTTAAATTTCAAAAAGAAAATCCATGTAAATCTTGAATAGTGATCAAATAAAACATATACATATAATTTACCATATATTCTTGCTACTCTTGAAGGTCCAAAAAAATCCATATGAATAAGTTCTAGAGGTTTAGATGTAGCAACCTTATTAACAGATTTGAAGGATGATTTGTGTTGCTTTCCAAGTTGACATGCATCACAAAATCGGTCACTTTAAAATTTGAGACAAGGTAAATCAGAAACTAAATGTTTCTTGGATAAATTTTGTAAAACATATACATTGCAATGGCCAAGTCATCTATGCCAGATCCAGGATTCACTTACTTTAGCAGTCAAGCAGTTTACTTGTTGTTTACACAAGGAATTTAAATCCAAAGTATAGACATTTTCAGTTCTTGGTGCTTTAAATTTAAACAGTTTATCTTTAGAAACAGTACAACAATTGTTAGTAAAGTCAACAGTATATCCATCATCACAAAGTTGAGAGATAATTATCAGATTGTGTTTTAGTCCTTGTACATAAATTACTTTGTTGATTGAGACTGTTTTTGGATCTCCAACAGTTCCAATGCCAATGATTTTTCCTTTGGCATTATCACCAAATGTGACAAGTCCTCCCTCCTTTTGAGTGAGTGAAGAAAAATTCAATGAGTTTCCTCTCATATGTCTTGAGAATCCAATTTCCATGTACCATATATCTTTTCTTCTCTGGTGACCTGCTACCTGCAAAGACATTCAAACAAATTGCTTTGGTACCCATATTTTGTTGGGTCCAGGAGTGTTAGCTAGTAATGATCTGGGTATCCATATTTTCTTTGTTCTTTTAAAATTAGCTGAATCATATAAGTCTTTTGAAACATAGGATTTCTTAATACCACAAATTTGAGGTTGTCGTAAGAAACAGTTTTTAGCTACATGTCCCTTTGCCCCACAAAAATTACAATTAAGCTTTTTAGAGCTAGGAACAAAATAATTTTTATATATCTTTTGTTTTTCTCCTTTACTACCAATTCCAAATCTCTCCTTTTTAATGACAGTTTTTCCAAGAATTTCATTTAATGAATTCTCTTCTTTTATAAAAACCAATGCAGCCTGTTTGTAAGATTCTACTTCATCATGCCGTGATTTTATTATTGATTCAAAATTAACATAGTTAGTGTTAATAAAATTTTATTTATCAGTTAATTCTTTATGTTGTTTCAACATTGTGCCTCTTTCATCTGAAAAGGCTTTATATATATTTTTTAGTGAATTATGTTTCTTAAATAGTGATTCATATTTTTCTTCAAGCATATTGCAGTAGGCTACAAGTTTTTCATTTGCGTAGCTTGATTCAGAATGTGATTCAGAGGAGTAATATGAGTGCACCTCATCAGTTTCTACCATGAAACACATGTTTGCCTTTAGATTGACTTCTTATTTCTCTGAGCTTGATTTAGAAGAGCTACTAAAGTCATCAGATACACTCCAAGTGGATTTCATAGATTTCTTGTCTTTCTGCTCAAAGTCATTTCTTTTGAAGAATTTATTCTTCTTTGTATCCTTCAATTGTGGGAAATCTGGTCTGATATGTCCCATCTTTTTGAATTCATAACATCTCACTTCCTTATTATCTCCCTTAAAGGATTTTTTGAAGCCTCTTTTCTTGCTGTAAAATTTTCTAAATTTTCTGGCTGGTTCAACCAGTTCTTCATCTGAGTTGGATGAGTCAGAGCTTTCTGATTTAGCTTTGACTTCTTTGCTCTTCATCTTTCTATTCTTTTGTAGTGAAGTTACCTTCAAGGCAGTATCTTCTCTTTTGATAAGAACTTTATGTTCATTACCTTCATCTTTCATTTCAGATTCATATATCATCAGTGTACCAATCAGCTCTCTCATAGTTAGATCTTTGACAGGTGTTGATTGTCTGATTGCAGCAGAGATACCATTCCATATAGTAGGGAGTACTCTCAGTACTTTTAATGCTTGATCAGCCTGCTTGATAGGTTCTCCTAGAGCAGTTATGTTATTGACAATTTTTGTCAATCTTTTATTCATTTTGGTAATTCTCTCACCTTCAATCATTCTGAAAGTATCAAATTTCAGTTTTACAGTTTCATATCTCATTTTCCATACATTATATGTTCCATCATATGCCACATCTATTGTTTTCCACATCTCATATGTTGTCGGGCACTGAGATACTCTGTTAAATTCATCTGGTCCTAAACCGCAGATAATTACATTCATAGCCTTTGAGTTCATATCGTACTCTGCCTCTATAGCAGCACTCTATGCCTTAGGATTTTCATGAATTTCATAAGGAGTCAGAATCTTTGAATAGACTCTATATCTGAGGTTTTCCAGATATATTATCATACGTGATTTCCAGCAACCAAAGTTGTCTCCATTAAAATATGGTGCTCTAACCATCGACATCCCTTCTCTTGTATCAGTCATGATGCTCTGTTGTATAATCCTTAAATGTTTCTAGCCTTCTAAGGCTTTGTCAGAAGCTCCTCCTCTGATACCAATTGTTGGATCTGAATCTATAGATTATACACAAGAGTGGGGGGGGGATTGTGTCTTTTGCTATTTTTTCAATAACTCTTCTTTTGAACGAGTTCTGTCCTTTATACTTTATCATATTTGATCGTGCAGTGGAAAAAGTAAAAACATGAACACAAAGATGTATAGTGGTTCGGGGAATAGAAAGCCCCTAGTCCACTCCATCAACGCTCTACTCCACGAGATTGGTGATTTTCACTATCTGGTCCTCTTTTCCACAGACCGATTCACAACTGAGTACATGCAGTTGACACCTTTACAATCCAAGGAAAAACAAAATCTTCTGATTCAAACACGAACCTACACAGCTTAGAACGAGAAGCTGGTTAATCAAGAATAAAAATAATTTCAGAAAGAAATTTTCGGTTGATCTTCACAATTGCAACTGAATGCAATTGACAGCAGATGCATCGAAGTCTCTAGAAATATTGATCTTCAAGACGAAGCAGATCTGAGTTGATCCAGTTTTAGTATATATAGAGATATATTTCACAACCTCAGCAGTAGTAGGTCCACAGTAGATATTTGATGTAGAAGAGGTGAATCTTCTATCTAGTTCCTTCTTCTTGAACAAACAGAGCTTTTACGCTCATGTTGACTCAGCAGGTCAATCGTGAATAGTTTCAATCTCTATTTCCACCTTTTTTAATAATAGATCGATCATACCATCTTTTTCTTTGGTGTTTCAGAGAGAGCATATATAATAAAGAATATCTCCTGCACATTTAGATCCATAAAAGTCGCCTTCTGATTCGCGATATTCAAAAATTTGAATTTACAGAGATATCGTATCTCCCCTTAAGACTCGGCATAAAAAGCTACTTTTAATTCGATCTTAAATCCATTAATAAAACGGCTTTGAATCTGTCAAAGTCGTAATTTAAAAACGACTTTAAATCCGGCTTGAAATCCGCCCAGAAATCAGCTTACTGCTCTTTGTACATAAAAACCGTCCGCCGAAAATTCCGACGCCAAACATAAGGTTGATGAAGTGGCCTCCAAACGTAGGGTTAATACCATAGTCTTCAAACGTAGGGTTGACAACGTATGGTTGATAACAAATGTAGGATTGATCATCCATACATTTTCTTCAACATTCAAACGTATGATAAAAGATCCATACTTTTACTTGATCCACACTTTTCCAAGAACATATTGTTGTTTACAAAAGTAAGGTTGATGAACCATACTTTTGAGAAATAAACGTAACCTTTAGAATTTATGTACGGTTCTCCTTCCATACTTTGCTGATAACCAAAACGTAGGGTTCCTTCTTAAGGTAAGGTTCTTCTTCCATACTTGTCTGAAAACGTATGGTTGTTTAACCATAATTTTCTCTTACCACAAAACAATATATATGCTTTTCATCCTTACTCTACGTTTATCCACGTAGGGTATGAACAGTGATTCCAGAACGCGCTAAAAATCGATTTCGTGCTATATTCATCTACGTAAGATGTGAACAGTGTTTCCAGAACACGCTAAAACAGATTCCGCGATAAGTAATAAATTCTCGTTATTTCAAGAGTAAAATAAATTAATAACCTCCTGCAAAATACCAAGTAAAATCATTAAAAAATAACTAAGGGTATTTGTGAGCATCAAAATTATCATAAAGAGACAGAGTATTATTTTCAATAATCTCCTCTTTAAATAACATTAATACGCATTGTTGAAAACAATACTTTTCTCAACACCAACCAATAATAAACCATAATAAACCCTAATAAACCCTAAATCCCACTACTAAACCCTAACAAACTCTAATAAATCGTAATAAACCCTAAAACCCTATTAGACCCCAATAAAATCTACAAAATAACTAAAATCCCAAATATTCAACAAAAATTCTATTAAACCATTCAAATTGATAATATTCACAAAAAAACCCTAACCAACTCGACAAAACCTGACAAAACCCTAAAAACTCAAAAAAAACCCTAAAAACCATAAAAAACGCTAAAAACACTTAAAACTCCAAGAAATCCTAAAAACCATAAAAAACCCTAAAAACCCTAAAACCCCAAAAAACATGAAAAAACCAAAAAACCTAAAAACAAACCTAAAAACCATAAAAAACCTCAAAAAAACTTCAAAAAACATCCAAAAATACTAAAAACCCTAAAACCACCTAAAAATGCTAAAAACCCTAAATGCCTAAAAATGCCTAACAAAACCCTAACCAACCCTATGAAACCCTTAAAACCCTAAAACCCCTATAAAATGATAAAAACCTCAAAAAAATCATAATACACAATAAAGAACCCTAAAGAACCCTAAAACACCCAAAAGAACAACTAAAGCCACTAACAAAGCTACATAAACCCTATCAATTGCTACAAAAAACCGAAAAATATTAAACCCTAATATACCATAATATAAAAAATTAAACCCTAATAAACCCCTAATAAACTCTAATAATACTTAAAACACCTTATAATCCCTAATAACCCTATGAAACTCTACTCAACCCAAATAAAACCCCCAAAATACCTAATAAACCCTAATAAATGATAATAAAACCTAATAAACACTAAAAACACGTTAAGAAAAGATAAAATACCCTAACTGACCCTAATAGACACTAATAAACACTAATAAACCCTAATTAACCCCCAAAAATCCCTAAAAGTCCTAATAAACCATAAATAAATCAAAATAAACCCTACTCAGCACTAACAAACCTTAACACACCATAATAACCCCCAATAAAACCATACAAAACCCTAATAAAAAAATGCTAGTATACCTTTAAAAATGCCTAAAAAACCTTGATAAACTCTAATATATCCCAATAAACCCTAAAAATGATCAAAGACAATAAAAAACGATCACAAATAATAAAAACATGCTATATTACCTAAAAAGACCTAAAAACACTAATATATCCTAATAAAGATAAAAATGCTAATATACATTAAAAATCCATAGAATCCCTAATAAACCATAATAAACTCTAATATAACATAAGAAACCCTAAAAACTCTCACAAACAAAAAAAATGCTCAAAAACAATAAAAACATGCTATATTATCTAAAAAGACTTAACAAACACTAATATAACCTAATAAAAAAACTAATAAACCCCTAACAAACCCTATTAAAACCAAAAAATCCCGAATAAAAACTACTAAACCCTAATAAAACCATAATAAAACCCAAAAAATACCTTCTCAACCCTAATAAACCTTGACACGCCATAACAAAACCTAACAAATCCCAAAAAAACCCAAATAAACAAAAAAATGCAAACAAACCATTAAAAATCCCTAGAAACACTAATAAACCATAATAAATTCAAATAAATGCTAATAAACCGTTAAAAATGCTCACAAACACTAAATACACGCTAATAAAACCTAAAAAGTCATAACAACCTTTCATATATATTAACAAAAACTAAAAAACACTCATATACCCTAATAAAAACACTAACAAAACCTAGTATACCCTAAAAATCCCTAACAAACCCTAATAAACCATACTCAACCCTAATAAACCCTAATGAAACCTTAAATATACCGAATCAACCCTAATAAAACCCTAAAAATACCTACTCAACCCTAATAAACCTTAGCACACCATAACAAACCATAATAAACCCCAATAAACCCTAAAAAACACAAATATACCATTAAAAAGCCCTAAACCCCCTAATAAATTCTAATAAAACCTAACAATGCTTAAAAGCGCTAATAAACCCGAATAAACACTACTAAACACTAAAAAACCCTAATATACCCTCTTAAAAATTAATAAACCATAATGAACCATAATAAACCCTAATAAATCCTAAACACACCCAAATATACCATAATATACCATAATATACCCTAATAAACCCAACTCAATCCTAATATAACCCTAAAAATACCTAATAAACCTTGACAGACCATAATAAACCCCAACAAAATCCTAATAACCCCCAACAAACCCTAAAAAATGCTAATATAACTTTAAAAAACCCAAAAACCCTAACAAACCATAATAAATGTTAATAACACCTAAAAATACTAAAAAATGATAGTAAACCCTAAAAACACCTCTAATAATAATAGTAGTAATAACGCACGTGCATGTGCATATGCATGTGCATGGTTTAAATAATAAATCATAACGCACGTGCATGTGCATATGCATGAGCATTTGCATTTCAGTGATAATAAATAATAAATTATAAATAATAACGATTGTGAATTGCATGTGTATGTGCATGTGCATGTGAATGATAATAAATAATAAATAATTACGCACATATAAGTGCATGTGCATGTGCATGTTCATGTGAATGGTAATAAACAATAAATAATAACCAAGTCCACATGAATGTGCATTTGTGTGTGAATGATAATAAATAATAAATAATAACACATGTGATAATAGAATAACGCATGTGCATTGAATGTGCACGTACATTAGAATAAATAATAACAACACATGCAAGTGCATTGCAGTTTCATGTGCATGATAATAAATAATATATAATAATGTACGTGCATGTCCATTTACATGTAATGATGAAGATAATGATTCCTGTACGTGCATGGTTATAAATAATAAATAACAACACAGGTGCATGTGTATTTGTATTTGATGATACAAACAACAACAACAACCAGAATAATAATAATAATAATAATAATAATAATAGAATAATGCAAGTGCATTTCATGTGCACATGCATTGTAGAAAATAATAAATAAATAATAATAAATAAGAACTCACATGCATGTGCATGTGAATTTACATTTGATGATAATATTAATAATACTAATTGTAATAATAATGATAATAATAACACATGCACATGAATGGTAATAAATAATAAATAACAATGCACATGCAAGTGCATTTGCATGTGATAATGATAATAATAATGATAATGATAATAATAATAATAATAATAACTTTGATAATAATAATAATAATAATAATAATAATAATAAAAGAATAAAAAAAGTGCATTGCATATGCACGTACATGGTAATAAATAACAAATAATAATGCATGTGCATCTCCATTTTCATGTGATGATAGTAATAATAACAATAGTAGTAATAATAGTAGTAGTAGTGGAGATAATAGTAGTAGTACTTGTTGTACCTCTCGTACCCCTCAAGGTCTTATTTTCATGATCACAATCACTCAACTATTTTTCTAATATTGTTTTCAAGTGTTTTTGTTGATAGGCATGATTTCAGGTGGCCAAGGAATTGGGCCAAGAAAGAATCAAGGCAAAGTGGACTGAAATTCAGTCCACCGGCCAACCGATGGAAGAGCACCGGCCAGCCGATGGAGGCCTGGACAGAAGGCTTCCTTCTGTCCAGACCACCGGCCAACCGATGCCACACCAGCGGCCAGCCGGTGGCACCCAGAAAGAAGAGGTTGCTACTGCCTCCTCACCGGCCAACCGGTGGCCTCAGCACCGGCCAGCCGGTGGCACCCAGAATGAATAGTGTTTGCTACTGTCTCAGCACCGGCCAACCGGTGGCCTCAGCACCGGCCAGCCGGTGGAGCCTGACCCCGAGCCCTCCTCCATTTTGCACACACCGGCCAACCGGTGGCCCTGTACCGGTCAGCCGGTGGAGCCAGTCAAACTAGCCGTTGGGCTTTTGACCAGCCTGTCCACTTGCCTCCCAACGGCTCCGAAAGCCTCTCCAAAGGCTCCGAAGGCCTCCAACGGCCAAATGAGGGTTCCCCCTCTATAAATAAAGGACCTTAGACTCCCGGAAGCAAATGGAACATAGCCGGAACAATTGTGAAGCCAACGGACACATTTCCCATCATTTGGCGAACCTCCGGCGGATTCCTCCAAGGGAACCCCACTTGCTCCAACACACTTCCACATCCAAGGAGCACCACCTAAGAAGCTTGGGAGCGCCCTTCATCAGCTCCATCAATCCATTGGCGCCCAAGACTTCCCCATTATGGTTTTTCATTATTTATTTATTTTGAGCTTAAATTTGGGTTTGTGCCTACAAACCCCTCTCTTTCTTCCATCCTCTCTCTTGGGTTCTCACACCACCTTTAAGGTGTGAAGAGGTTGACAAGCCTTCCCTTTTAAAAGGCTTGAGACATAGGTGAGCTAGCCTTCACCTGTAAGAAGGCTAGTGGGTTCTTACTAAACCATTAAAAGTAAGTGGGTTCTTGCTCAACCATCAAAAGCAAGCTGTAATAGGTTCTAGACTACCTGTAAAGTCTAGTGGGTTTCTTGCTAAAACCATTGAAAAGCAAGCGGTAGAATCTCTCAACGGTTGAGTTGGGAGCGGAGACGTAGGCTGGGTTTTAGGACGAACTCCGTTATCAATTTTGTGTGTCTTGCCTCTTTTATTTCTGCTGCACTTTCACTTTGATTTTAATTTGTTAATCTTTTTTTTAAAAGGCAATTCACCCCCCCTCTTGCCATCACTTCCCGTTTTTCTCCGCCTAAAAATTGGTATCAAAGGGACATTTGAGTAATACCCTAACCGGTTTCAAATTTAAGATCCTTTTGTGATGGCTTCAACCTCTTTCGCCCCTGAAGGCTTTTCTTTGGATCGTGCTCCATTTTTTGATGGAACCGACTATTCTTTTTGGAAAACCCGCATGACCACTTTTCTTAAAAGTATTGGTTATCCTATTTTTAAAATTGTCATGCATGGTTATTCTCTTTCTTCCCCCGATGAATCCAAATGGACCCCCGAAGACATTGCAAATTTTGAGCTTGATGGCAAAGCCATGAATGCTCTTCATTGTGGACTAGACTGTAGAGAATTTAATCGTGTTTCTAATTGCTTATCTTCTTATGAAATTTGGAAACTTTTAGATGTAACCCATAAAGGTACTAAAGGCGATGACAAGCCTGATTGCCCATCCCGCAAGAAAAAGGCCAAGAAAAAGGAAAAGAGGAAGGCTTTCAAGGCCACATGGAGTGATAGCTCCACTTCCGACTCCTCCTCCTCCTCGAGCGACAACGGTAACAAATGCCTAATGGAATTCCATGAGGTAACATCTTCCGACTCCTCTTCCTTATGTTCTTCAAATTCAAATTCTTTCAATCATTTTTCTTATGAGGATCTCCAACATGCTCGAGATCAATTGGAGGAAGGTTTTCATAAACTTTCTTCCAAATTTGTTGCTTTGAAAAAGAATTTCAAAAAACTCTCTTCCGAAAAAGAACAACTTCTCAAAGAGAAGGAAGATTTGACCCTCAAAATCCAAAATCTTCCCAATGTTGATTCTATGGAATCAACCATCAAGGACTTAAGGGAGTCACTGGCCAAGTTCACCCAAGGTGAACAAAATTTGAACAATCTCCTTGGTTCCCAACGTATATCTAGAACCACCGAAGGGCTTGGCTATTCCAAGCAAGCTTCCTCTTCCCATGCACCCACTATTTTTGTAAGGGGGAGATCTCAATACAAATTTTGCAATTATTGTAAAAAACCCGGGCACTTAATTTATGAGTGCAATTGCAAAAATGCCCGGTATGGTAGGCCCAAAACTTTTTTCTTCAACGATGAATTTTATAGGAGAAGACCCGCCACAAAACAAGTGTGGATTGAAAAATCCCTCTTAGCGAGTCTCACCGGGCCAAAATTTGTTTCGGTTTCAAACACCACTCCCCGGTGATTTATTGTTTTTATTTAGGGGGAGTTAGGTTTGTTTAAGCTTTTTTGTTTTATTCAAAACTTTCTTTTTTCTTTCAATATCAACACTTGGTATCAAATTTTTCAATTCAAAATTTTCATTCAAAAAACTTTCAATTCAAACTGTTATTCAATTCTCTTTTCAAAACTTTCAATTCAAACTGTTAATCAATTTTTGATTCAAGACTTTCAATTCAAATTTCAAAAATTTCAATTGGTTTTAAAAACTCTATTTGTTTTTCAAATTTCCCTCAATCAAGTTTTATGCCCCGTGCTATTTTGATAATCACAAAGGGGGAGAAATTCTTGATTGATTGGGGGAGAAATCTTTTAAAGCATGCCTTTCATTTCATTTTTACATTGTTTGTTTTGGTGATTGTGATCATCCAAAGAGGGGGAGATTGTTGTACCTCTCGTACCCCTCAAGGTTTTATTTTCATGATCACAATCACTCAACTATTTTTCTAATATTGTTTTCAAGTGTTTTTGTTGATAGGCATGATTTCAGGTGGCCAAGGAATTGGGCCAAGAAAGAATCAAGGCAAAGTGGACTGAAATTCAGTCCACCGGCCAACTGATGGAAGAGCACCGGCCAGCCGATGGAGGCCTAGACAGAAGGCATCCTTCTGTCCAGACCACCGGCCAGCCGGTGGCACCCAGAAAGAAGAGGTTTCTACTGCCTCCTCACCGGCCAACCGGTGGCCTCAGCACCGGCCAGCCGGTGGCACCCAGAATGAATAGTGTTTGCTACTGTCTCAGCACCGGCCAACCGGTGGCCTCAGCACCGGCCAGCCGGTGGAGCCTGAGCCCGAGCCCTCCTCCATTTTGCACACACCGGCCAACCGGTGGCCCTGTACCGGTCAGCCGGTGGAGCCAGTCAAACTAGCTGTTGGGCTTTTGACCAGCCTGTCCACTTGCCTCCCAACGGCTCCGAAAGCCTCTCCAACGACTCCGAAGGCCTCCAACGGCCATATGAGGGTTCCCCCTCTATAAATAAAGGACCTTGGACCCCCGGAAGCAAATGGAACATAGCCGGAACAATTGTGAAGCTAACGGACACATTTCCCATCATTTGGCGAACCTCCGGCGGATTCCTCCAAGGGAACCCCACTTGCTCCAACACACTTCCACATCCAAGGAGCACCACCTAAGAAGCTTGGGAGCGCCCTTCATCAGCTCCATCAATCCATTGGCGCCCAAGAATTCCCCATTACGGTTTTTCATTATTTATTTATTTTGAGCTTAAATTTGGGTTTGTGCCTACAAACCCCTCTCTTTCTTCCATCCTCTCTCTTGGGTTCTCACACCACCTTTAAGGTGTGAAGAGGTTGACAAGCCTTCCCTTTTAAAAGGCTTGAGACATAGGTGAGCTAGCCTTCACCTGTAAGAAGGCTAGTGGGTTCTTACTAAACCATTAAAAGTAAGTGGGTTCTTGCTCAACCATCAAAAGCAAGCTGTAATAGGTTCTAGACTACCTGTAAAGTCTAGTGGGTTTCTTGCTAAAACCATTGAAAAGAAAGCGGTAGAATCTCTCAACGGTTGAGTTGGGAGCGGAGACGTAGGCCGGGTTTTAGGCCGAACTCCGTTATCAATTTTGTGTGTCTTGCCTCTTTTATTTCCGCTGCACTTTCACTTTGATTTTAATTTGTTAATCTTTTTTTTAAAAGGCAATTCACCCCCCCTCTTGCCATCACTTCCCGTTTTTCTCCGCCTAACAATTGGTATCAAAGGGACATTTGAGTAATACCCTAACCGGTTTCAAATTTAAGATCCTTTTGTGATGGCTTCAACCTCTTTCGCCCCCGAAGGCTTTTCTTTGGATCGTGCTCCATTTTTTGATGGAACCGACTATTCTTTTTGGAAAACCCGCATGACCACTTTTCTTAAAAGTATTGGTTATCCTATTTTTAAAATTGTCATGCATGGTTATTCTCTTTCTTCCCCCGATGAATCCAAATGGACCCCCGAAGACATTGCAAATTTTGAGCTTGATGGCAAAGCCATGAATGCTCTTCATTGTGGACTAGACCGTAGTGAATTTAATCGTGTTTCTAATTGCTTATCTTCTTATGAAATTTTGAAACTTTTAGAGGTAACCCATGAAGGTACTAAAGGCGATGACAAGCCCGATTGCCCATCCCGCAAGAAAAAGGCCAAGAAAAAGGAAAAGAGGAAGGCTTTCAAGGCCACATGGAGTGATAGCTCCACTTCCGACTCCTCCTCCTCCTCGAGCGACAACGGTAACAAATGCCTAATGGCATTCCATGAGGTAACATCTTCTGACTCCTCTTCCTCATGTTCTTCAAATTCAAATTCTTTCAATCATTTATCTTATGAGGATCTCCAACATGCTCGAGATCAATTGGAGGAAGGTTTTCACAAACTTTCTTCCAAATTTGTTGCTTTGAAAAAGAATTTCAAAAAACTCTCTTCCGAAAAAGAACAACTTCTCAAAGAGAAGGAAGAGTTGACCCTCAAAATCCAAAATCTTCCCAATGTTGATTCTATGGAATCAACCATCAAGGACTTAAGGGAGTCACTAGCCAAGTTCACCCAAGGTGAACAAAATTTGAACAATCTCCTTGGTTCCCAACGTATATCTAGAACCACCGAAGGGCTTGGCTATTCCAAACAAGCTTCCTCTTCCCATGCGCCCACTATTTTTGTAAGGGGGAGCTCTCAATACAAATTTTGCAATTATTGTAAAAAACCCGGGCACTTAATTTATGAGTGCAATTGCAAAAATGCCCGGTATGGTAGGCCCAAAACTTTTTTCTTCAACGATGAATTTTATAGGAGAAGACCCGCCACAAAACAAGTGTGGATTGAAAAATCCCTCTTAGCGAGTCTCACCGGGCCAAAATTTGTTTCGGTTTCAAACACCACTCCCCGGTGATTTATTGTTTTTATTTAGGGGGAGTTAGGTTTGTTTAAGCTTTTTTGTTTTATTCAAAACTTTCTTTTTTCTTTCAATATCAACACTTGGTATCAAATTTTTCAATTCAAAATTTTCATTCAAAAAACATTCAATTCAAACTGTTATTCAATTCTCTTTTCAAAACTTTCAATTCAAACTGTTAATCAATTTTTGATTCAAGACTTTCAATTCAAATTTCAAAAATTTCAATTGGTTTTAAAAACTCTATTTGTTTTTCAAATTTCCCTCAATCAAGTTTTATGCCCCGTGCTATTTTGATAATCACAAAGGGGGAGAAATTCTTGATTGATTGGGGGAGAAATCTTTTAAAGCATTCCTTTCATTTCATTTTTACATTGTTTGTTTTAGTGATTGTGATCATCAAAAGAGGGGGAGATTGTTGTACCTCTCGTACCCCTCAAGGTTTTATTTTCATGATCACAATCACTCAACTATTTTTCTAATATTGTTTTCAAGTGTTTTTGTTGATAGGCATGATTTCATGTGGCCAAGGAATTGGGCCAAGAAAGAATCAAGGCAAAGTGGACTGAAATTCAGTCCACCGGCCAACCGATGGAAGAGCACCAGCCAGCCGATGGAGGCCTAGACAGAAGGCATCCTTCTGTCCAGACCACCGGCCAACCGGTGCCACACCAGCGGCCAGCCGGTGGCACCCAGAAAGAAGAGGTTGCTACTGCCTCCTCACCGGCCAACCGGTGGCCTCAGCACCGGCCAGCCGGTGGCACCCAGAATGAATAGTGTTTGCTACTGTCTCAGCACCGACCAACCGGTGGCCTCAGCACCGGCCAGCCGGTGGAGCCTGAGCCCGAGCCCTCCTCCATTTTGCACACACTGGCCAACCGGTGGCCCTGTACCGGTCAGCCGGTGGAGCCAGTCAAACTAGCCGTTGGGCTTTTGACCAGCCTGTCCACTTGCCTCCCAACGGCTCCGAAAGCCTCTCCAACGGCTCCGAAGGCCTCCAACGGCCATATGAGGGTTCCCCCTCTATAAATAAAGGACCTTGGACCCCCGGAAGCAAATGGAACATAGCCGGAACAATTGTGAAGCCAACGGACACATTTCCCATCATTTGGCGAACCTCCGGCGGATTCCTCCAAGGGAACCCCACTTGCTCCAACACACTACCACATCCAAGGAGCACCACCTAAGAATCTTGGGAGTGCCGTTCATTAGCTCCATCAATCCATTGGCGCCCAAGACTTCCCCATTACGGTTTTTCATTATTTATTTATTTTGAGCTTAAATTTGGGTTTGTGCCTACAAACCCCTCTCTTTCTTCCATCCTCTCTCTTGGGTTCTCACACCACCTTTAAGGTGTGAAGAGGTTGACAAGCCTTCCCTTTTAAAAGGCTTGAGACATAGGTGAGCTAGCCTTCACCTGTAATAAGGCTAGTGGGTTCTTACTAAACCATTAAAAGTAAGTGGGTTCTTGCTCAACCATCAAAAGAAAGCTGTAATAGGTTCTAGACTACCTGTAAAGTGTAGTGGGTTTCTTGCTAAAACCATTGAAAAGCAAGCGGTAGAATCTCTCAACGGTTGAGTTGGGAGCGGAGACGTAGGCCGGGTTTTAGGCCGAACTCCGTTATCAATTTTGTGTGTCTTGCCTCTTTTATTTCCGCTGCACTTTCACTTTGATTTTATTTTGTTAATCTTTTTTTTAAAAGGCAATTCACCCCCCCTCTTGCCATCACTTCCCGTTTTTCTCCGCCTAACAGTACTAATGCATATGATAATAGAATATTGCATGTGCATTACGTGTGCATGTGAATGGTAATAAATAATAACTCTTGTGCATTGAATTTACATGTGATGATGATGGTGATAATAATATTATTATTATTATTATTATTATTATTATTATTATTAAAAACACATCTGATAATAGAAGAACACGCGTTCATTAAATGTGCATGTATGTTCATTTGGATGTGCATTTGCATGTGATGATAATAACAATAACAACAAAAACAACAACAACAACAATAACCACAATAATAATAATAACAATAATAATAACAATGCATGTGATAATAAAATAATGTGTGTGCATTGAATGTGCACTTGAATGGTAATAAAAATATAATAATAACACAAGTGCACGTGCATGTGCATTTCCATGAGATGATTATAATAATAATAATAATAACAGTAATAATAAGTTATAGATGTTTGAAAAAACAACAAACAGGACAAAAGTGCTATAAATGGTGTCTCGAAAAACCTAACAAATCACAGAGTCATTAAAAAAGGCATAACATATTCTTCATGTGTCCATCTCCACTCCATGAATAGTCAGACTAAATCTCATGGAACAAACTACGATAAAAACAGGATCCAGAGGCCTAACAGACACACAGATCAGAAGTTATGACCATTTTAAGAAAAATTTGACAAGGATCCAGACACGGAAATGGAGTTTCGGAGGCCTTCTGATGGTTATTGGGATTTTAGGCTCCCAAAAATTACTTGAACTTATTTCAAGTTCACCTTCTGCGTATATCTCTTCGATGCCTTCGATTTGATATGTGGTAGAGCTCAAACGGACAACCAGAGTGAAAGTTATGGCCACTTGAAGTTGGACTTTTTTCATAGTGGTATAGCTAATATATCTTCTATTTATTTGTTCTTCTCACAGTTTCGATTAGACTTGGTCCTCACTCATCTCAGGAGCTTTGATTTTACGAGTAAAAATGCTCAAACGGACACCCGAAGGAGAAGTTATGCCTATTTTAGTGAGTTGATGGTATCTTAGGTTTTTAGGCACAATGAGGGTTGCTTAATTTAAAACGATAATAACTTCTGCAACGTGTGTTCATTTTGGATCTACCACATATCAAATCGAATATTGGGAAAAGATACACACTCTGTTAACCACTAGAACCCTTTCTAACATTCTTCAACCCCCCAAAAGACCCAAAATCCCTTTGGATGGTCAAAAGATTGGCTTCTGGTGTCTGTTTTGCAATAAAATCTTCTATGGGTGTCTGTTTTGCCTCTACCACATATCAAATCAAATCTTGAGACTAAACCTACACTCCTATAACCACTAAAGCACCTTCTGACGTCCTGGAAGGCCCAAAAGGTACTTAAACCCTCTAAAAGACCATAACTTCTACTCCGAGAGTCCGTTTTTCCTCTACCATATATCAAATCGAAGCTTTCGACTTGATATACACATATGTGACCAATAAGAATACCTTATCACGTTATTAAAGACCCTAAAGGTCATTATTTCCTCCAAATGACCATAACTTCTGCTCTAGGAGTCTGTTTCACCTCTACCACATATCAAATTGAAGCTTGCGACTAGCTCTACACATCTGTGACAACTATGAACAACTAAATAACCCTAATAGACCATGAATAACCCTATCAACACTAAAAAACATTAAAAACCATGCAAAACCCTAACAAACCCAAACAAACACTTACAAACCCTAACAAACCCAAACAAACCCAAACAAACCCCAAAAACCCTAAAAAACATTACAAACCCTAAAATACCCTAACAAACCCTAAATAGCCCTATCAAACGCAATGAAGAACTAAGAAACCCCAATAAACACAAAAAACCCAAATAAATGCTAAAAATCCCCTAAGAAACCATAAGAAACCCTAACATAACCCTAAAAACCCTAAAAACCCTAACAAAACCCTAAGCAAACCTAAGAAACACTAACACACCCTTAGAAACCCTAACACACCCTTAGAAACCCTAACACACCCTTAGAAACCCTAAAACACCCTTAGAAACCCCAACGTACCCAAAGAAACCCTAACAGATCCTTAGAAACCCTTAGAAACTGTACACACCCTTAAAAACCCTAACCCGCCCATAAAAACCCTAACCCACCCTTAGAAACCCTAACACACCCCTAGAAACACTAACAAACCCTTAGACACACTAAATCACTCTAATAAGAACTAATAAATCATAACCAACCCTACCAACCAATAGTAAACCATAATAAACTCCAATAAACCCTAAAGCCGACTACTAAACCCTAATAAACACTAATAAATCGTAATAAACCCTAAAAAATCTATTTGACCCCAATAAAAGCTAAAAAATACCTAAAAACCAAAAAATACAAAAAAACGCTATCAAACCATTCAAAATGCTAATATTCACTAAAATACCCTAACAAACCTGACAAAACCTGACAAAACCCTAAAAAACCATAAAAACCCAAAAAAAACCCTGAAAACCCTAAAATACCTAAATCCACTAAAAGATCCTAAAAAACTCTAAAACCCCTAAAAACCCTAAAACCCTAAAAAACCACAAAAACCGAAAAAAACCCGAAAACAAACCTGAAAACCCTAAAAAACCTCAAAAAACCTCAAAAAACCCCAAAAACCTAAAAACCACTAAAACCCCTAAAAATCCTAAAAATGCCTAACAAAACCCAAGCCAACCCTATGAAACCTTTAAAAACACTAAAAACCCCCTATCAAACCCTAAAACCCTCAAAAGAAACCATAATACAACCTAAAGAACCCTAAAAAACCTATAAACCCTAAATAACCCTAAAGAATCACTAAAGAGATTAACAACGCTATGTGAACCCTATCTATCGCTACAAAAAACCAAAAAATGCTTCAAAACCCACAAAGCGCAACAAAACCCCAAAAAATGCTAAAATAACCCTAACAAGGCATAAAAAATACAAACACACCTATAAAACCCAAAAAACGCATAAAACCCAAGAAAACTCAATCAAATTGTAACAATCCCTAAAAACCCTATCAAAACCTTTGAAACCCTAAAAACAACTAATAACCCCTAAGAACCACCAATAAACCCTAATAACCCATAAAACCCACTATTAAACCCTAAAAATCCTAATAAGCACTAATAAATCGTAATAACCTGTAATAAAACCTAACAAACTCTATTCGACCCTAATAAACGCTACAAAAGCCCTAAAACCACAAATATACAATAAAAACACTATTAAACCAAAATAAGCCCTAATAATCACAAAAAACCCTAAAAACCTGAAAAAACGCTAAAAAATATCCAAATAATAGCCCACAAAACCCTACAACCAATAATAATCCATAAAAACCCCGAATAACCCCAAAATAAATCGTAACAAACCCTTACAACCCCAAAAAATTTGTAACAAATCATAAAAATGCCAAATAAGTTGTTACAAACTGAAACAAACCATAACAAAACCCTAATAATCCTCAATAAACCCTAACAAATCATAATAAACCCTAATAAATCGTAATAAACCCAAATACATGTTAATAAACCCTAATAAATAAAATAAACCTTAATAAACCTTAACAAATCCTAAATAACCCTAATAAAGGTTAATAAACCCTAGAAAAATCTTTTAATGCCTACAAAAGCCCAATAAAATCCTAATATACAATAAAAATGCTAATAAACTATAACAAATCCTAAAAAACACTAATAAACCCTAAAGAACACTAAAAATCCTAAAGGACCATATTAAACACTAAAGAACACTAAAAAACCCTAAAGAACCCAAAAAAATGCTAAAACATGTTATATAAACCGTAAAAACCACTACAATACCCAAACAAACCCTAAAACACACTAAAAACCCCTAACAACCCCTATCAATCCCAAAAAAAACAAATAAAACCATAAAACCCCCCAAAACCCATTAAAAAGCCATAAAATACCATAAAAAACCATAAGCACCCATTAACAACCCTTAAAACCCTAAAAACCCTATAAAACTTAAACAACCATTAAAACCCTAAAAAGGATTCAAATAGATATATAAACCCTAAAAACGTTACATAAAACCTAAAAAATGCCACAAAAACCTAAAAACCAACATAAACCAAAAAATGCAATATAAACCCAAAAAACGTTACATAAACCCCAAAATCACTACATAAACCCTAGATTTGTAACATAAACCCTATGAAACATTACATAAACCCTAAAAATGACACAAAAAACCTAAAACATTACATAAACCCTAAAAATGATACATAAAACCTCAAACTGCTAACTAAACCCTAAAAATTATACATAAACAATAAAAATGCTACATAAACTCTAACAACGCCACACAAACCCTTAGAAATGATACAAAAACCCTACAGACACTTCAAAACCCTCAAAAATATTAAACCCTAATATACAATAATATAAAAAATTAAACCCTAAAAAACCCCTAATAAACCCCTAAAGAACCAATATAACCCCTAACAATGCTACATAAACCCTATAAATTGCTACAAAAACCCAAAAAATGATTCAAAAACCAAAAAACACAACAAAACCCCCAAAAATGCTAAAATAACCCTAACAAAGCATAAAAATACAAACACACCCATAAAACCCAAAAAATGCATAAAACTCCGAACAACTCAAACTAACCATAACAAACACTAAAAACCCTAACAAAACCTAAAAAACTCTAAGAACCACTAATAACCCCTAAGAACCACTAATAAACCCTAATAACCCCTAAAACCCACTATTAAACCCTAAGAACCTTAATAAACACTAATAAATCGTAATAACATGTAATAAACCCTAAAAAACTCTATTAGACCCTAATAAATGCTACAAAACCCTAAAACCACTAATATACAATTAAAAACCCAATAAAACCATAATAAACCCTAATAATCACTAAAAACCCTAACAACCTAGACAAAACACTGCAAAAACCTCCAAATAATAGCCTGCAAAACCCTACAACCCACTAAGAAACCCTAAAAAACTCTAATAACCCCAAAAAAATCGTAACAAACCTTAAAAACCCCAAATAAAGCGTAACAAATTCTAACAACATCAAATAAATCGTAATAAACTGAAAAAAACCGTGAAAACACACTAATAAACCGCAATAACCCCTAACAAAGCATAATAAAACCTAATAAATCGTAATAAACCCAAATACATGTTACTAAAACCTAATAAATAAAATAATCTCTAATAAACCCTAATAAATCCTAAATAACCCTAAAAAGGTTGATAAACCCTAGAAAATGCTATTAATGCGTAAAAAACCCAATAAACCCCTAATATACAATAAAAAACACTAATAAACTATAACAGATCCAAAAGAATACTAATAAACCCTAAAGAACCCTAATATACCCTAAAGGATCATATTGAACTCTAAAGAACACTAAAAACCCTAAAGAATCCAAAAAACGCTAAAACGCATTATATAAACCCTAAAAACAGCTACAATACCCAAACAAACCCTAAAACACACTAAAACCCTAACAACCCCTATTAATACCATAATAACAAATAAAAATATAAAACCCCCCAAAACCCATTAAAAAGCCATCAGATACAGTAAAAACCCATAAATACCCATTAACAACCCATAACATCCCTAAAAAACACAACAAACCATAAACAACCATTAAAACCCAAAAAAGGCTTCAAATAGATACATAAACCCTAAAAAAGTTACATAAACCATAAAAAATGCAACAAAAACCCTAAAAATGAAACATATAAAAATGCAACATAAACCCAAAAAATGCTACGTAAACCCTAAAAGCACTTCATAAACCCTAGAACTGTAAAATAAACCCTAAAAATACAACATAAACCCTAAAAATGCAACATAAACATTAAAAACGCTACATAAAACCGAAAAATGAATTATAAACCATAAAAACACTCCATGAACCCTAAAAACGTTACATAAACACTAAAAAATGTAACATAAATGCTACATCACCCCTAAAAATGCTACATAAACCTAAAAAATGCAACATAAACCCTAAAAAATTTCCCAAAAAACCTAAACCCTAAACACGCTACACAAACCCTAAAAACGTTACATAAACCCAAAAAATGATACATAAAATCTAAAACTGCTAACTAAACCCAAAAAACGATGCATAAACACTAAAAAATGCTACATAAACTCTAACAACGCTACACAAACCCTAAAAACTGCTACAAAAAACCTAAAGACACTTTAAACCCCTCAAAAATATTAAACCTTAATATACCATAATATAAAAAATTAAACCCTAATAAAACCCTAATAAACTCTAATAATCACTAAAAACGCCTTATAATCCCTAAAATCCTAAGAAACTCAACTCAACCCTAACAAAACCCCAAAAATACCTAATAAACCCTAATAAATGATAATAAAACCCAATAAACCCTAAAAACATGTAAAGAAAACCTAAACAACCCTAACCAACCCAAATAGACACTAATAAACACTAATAAACCCAAATAAACCCCAAAAAACTCTAAAAATCCTGAATAAACCATAAATAAATCCAAATAAACCCTACCCAACCCTAACAAACCTCAACCCACCAGAATAACCCATAATAAAACCCTAAAAACCCCTAATAAATAAAAAAAATGCTAGTATACCATAAAAATTCCCTTGAAACCCTCATAAACTCTAATATAACCTAATAAACCCTAAAAATGGTGTCAAAAAATAAACAAATCGATCACAATCAATAAAAACACGCTATATTACCTAAAAAGACCTAAAAGCACTAATATAACCTAATAAAGACAAAAAACACTAATATACCTTAAAAATACCTATAAAACCTAATAAACCATAATAAACTCTAATATAACCAAATAAACCCTAAAACGCTCACAAACAAAAGAAAAACGCCTACAAACAATAAAAACACGCTCTATTTTTTAAAAATACCTAACAAACACTAGTATAACATAATATAACAAATAAACTAATAAACCCCTATCAAAACCTAATAAACGATAAAAATCCCTAATAAACCCTAATAAAAACGAATACACCCTAATAAAATCCTAATAAAACCCTAAAAATTCCTTTTCAACCCTAATAATCCTTGAAACTCCATAAAAAACCTAATAAAATCCAACTAAACCCCAATAAACAAAAAAGTCATACAAACCATTAAAAATCCCTAGAAACGCTAATAAATTATAATAAATTCAAATAAAACTAATAAACCATTAAAAATGCTCACAAACACTAAAAACATGCTAATAAAACCTAAAAATTCATAACAACCTCTCATATATATTAACAAAAACTAACAAAACCCTCATATACCCTAATAAAAACACTAAAAAACCCTAGTAAACCCTAAAAATCTCTAACTGCCCCTAATAAAACGTACTCAACCATAATAAACCCTAATAAAACCATAAATATACTGACTCAACCCTTATAAAACACTAAAAATACTAACTCAACCCTAATAAACCTTAAGACACCATAATAAACCATAACAAACCCCACTAAACCCTAAAAAATGAAAATATACCATTAAAATTTCCTAAACCCCTAATAAATGCAAATAAACGCTAATAAACCAGAATAAACACTACTGAACACTATAAAACCCTAATATACCCTCTTAAAAATTTAAAAACCATAATGAACCCTAATAAACCCTAATAAATCCTAATCATACCCAAATATACCATAATATATCACAATATACCTTAATAAACCAAACTCAATCCGAGTAAAACACCCAAAATACCTAATAAACCCTAATAAACCGTGACACACCATAATAAACCCTAATAAAATCCTAATAACACCCACCAAACCCTAAAAAAGTTAATATACCATTAAAAATCCCTAAAACCCTAACAAATCATAATTAATGTTTATAACACCTAAAAATCCTAATAAATGATAGTAAACCCTAAAAATACCTCTAATAATAATAGTAGTAATAACGCACGTGCATGTGCATGGTTTATATAAAAAATCATAACACACATGCATGTGCATATGAATGCGCATTAGCAAGTGAATGATAATAAATTATAAATTATAAATAATAACGTATGTGAATTTCATGTGTATGTGCATGTGCATGTGAATGATAATAAATAATAATGCACATCCAAGTGCATGTGCATGTGCATGTGCACGTGCATGTGCATGTGCATGTGCATGGTAATAAATAATAAATAATAACAAAGTCCACATGAATGTGCATTTACATGTGTATGATAATAAATAATAAATAATAACACATGTGATAATAGAATAACACAAGTGCATTGCATGTGCACGTGCATGAGAATAAATAATAATAACACATGTGATAATATAATAACGCAAGTGCATTGCATTTTCATGTGTATAGTAATAAATAATATATAATAATGCACATATATGTGCATTTACATGTAATGATAATGATAATAAAGCATGAATGTGCATGGTAATAAATAATAAATAACAATGCACGTGCATTTGCATTTGTATTTGATGATACAAACAACAACAACAACAACCACAACAACAACAATAATAATAGAATAATGCAAGTGCATTGCATGTGCACGTGCACAGTAGTAAATAATAAATAAATAATATTAAATAATAATGCACAAGTATATGCATGTGCATTTACATTTGATATTAATATTAATAATATTAATTGTAATAATAGTAATAATAACAACACATGCACGTGCATGGTAATAAATAATAAATAACAACGCGCATGTTTGTTGAGTTAGTATGGATGTCAAAATAATAATATAATATCATGGAATATATTAATCAATGCTTATTTATGTTTAAAAATGATGAAGTATGATATTAATTCAATCAGGAACTAATATGGATAGAACGGTTACTTTGTAAGCGTTCAAGTTCTTAAGTCACTGATAGTTATAATTCTAACTGATACAAGTTCACGGTTAAACAAGTCCACCGATACGTAGTCTACTGATACAAAGTCACCAGTACAAACAGCTACCAATAGAAAGATCTACGAAGAGAGGGGGATACTGATTGAAGGAGCTACCAATACAAGTGAGCTAACGATACAAGAGTCACTAATTCATAATGTTACCGTTACGGAGAGTAACAACTACCGATGAAAGACCCACCGCTACAAGTTCACTGATACAAGTCCACTGATACAATCTACTGATAGAGATTGATACCGCTACTGATGATAATAGCTACTGATAGTGAGGAAGAGATACCAACAGAAGTACACCGTTACAAAGATCTACAGACAAATGGAGCTACTGATACATGAGCTACTGCTACAAGAGCTACTGTTACAGGTCTACCGACAGAGAGCTACTGATGGAAGATGACTGTTAACCAGCCATTGTTACTCAAACTCTATACTTTTTCAATATTATTAATATAATTCTAACGGTCATATTTTCTTAATTCAATGAAACTTCTATTAATTAATGTGGGTTGTTGGCATGTTAGGGAACCGTACCTCGTACCTATAAAAGGTAATCATTCTCATTGCCAGAGCTCAAGGAATAAAAGGAATATCGAGCTACTGGAGAATCGTGAGATATACATAAGGAAGAACATAAGAGAAATATGAGACATATACAAAATTAAGAACACTCGAAGAACTCGAAGAACACTGGAAGAACTCGAAGAATACTCATACACATCAAGAACAGAAGTTCAAAGAGGAGGTTCAACTGCTACAAGGAATACTCTCACATTCAAGCTGAACACCTATACTGGAAGTGATGGAATAGAACCATGACACTCTATTTTCCAGACAACTTCCAGAGAAGGACACAAAGCTTCATCTAATTCAATCTTAAGGATTCCAGAGCTGCATTGACATCACACTAGAGAATTCTAAACTCATCTCTACGTTATTTCATTGGTGTGACCAACTTTTTTATTACATTACGAGGAGTGTGTGATTCTATCTGTTTGGACACACAATGACTCCTAAGATGAACTGGAGGATACTAAAATCTTCATGCCAAACTCTTTATACCTTTGTGTTTCCCACACTGAACTGTGGTAGAGGTCTGAGGACCTAGACAGCCTGTGTTTTGTTGTTGTTGCTTTCCCACATAGAACTATGGTAAATGTCGGAGGACCTGGATAGTCTGAGTACTATTGTAAACCCCGATCCATTGTGTGGATAAATGTTTTATATAAACTGTTTGAGAGGAATAAGTCTCATCTTGAGACTAAACCTCTTGGTTAAAACTATAGTGCATCTTATTTTAGTTTAGACTATTTTCAATATTCCGCTGCTAATTACTTTGAAATTCAAATCAGTTTTAAAGTAAATTTGATAGTTGAACTAGAAAGTGTTTGTAATTATTGTTAGCCAGTAAGTTAGTTTCAGAATCTATCTTAATCATCAGATTAAGTTAACTGAGAAATAATCAATCTTTCAGAAACTAATAGAACACTTATAATCTTTATAAATTCACTACAGTTTAACTTGTTTGTTAAATTGGGGGTTTTAATAGAAATATTTTAATCAGAAATTTCTAATAGGAACTCAATTCACCCCCCACCTCTTGAGTATCCTATGGGACAAAATTTGGTATTAGAGCCTTAGAAAAACATTTTACAAAACACCGTGTTTGTGAAAATTTTTCAACTGTGATTTTAAATGTATCTTAAAGATCTCAAAAATTCTGTTAATTCTAATTTTTTTATCTATATATATCCTTTTAAAACATAGTTATTAAGGGTAAAAATTAGGAGGTGTAGCTACCAACAGGACACCCTTCTTTAATGGTTTCAATTATTCCCAATGGAAAATAAAAATGAAAATCCATTTAAAATGTATGGGATTTGACATCTGGACTGCTATAGAGACTCAATATAGGATTCTAGAAACTGCTAGAACTACTTGGGATGAACCTACGAAAGTGGATTACAATAATAATTGTAATGAAATGAATGCCATGTATTTTTCATTAAGAGACGAAGAATTTAATCAAATATATGCTTGTAATATTACTTATTAGATTTGGGATTCTTTGGCTGTTTCCCATGAGGGAACAACCAATGTTATGGAAATGAGACTAAATACATACACTATTAAGTATGATAATTTTAAAATGAAATCTAATGAATCTATTTTTGATATGTATCTTAGGTTTAATACGATAGTTAATACAATGGTCTCACTGGGAAAAGTAGTTCCAGCAAAATAGAAAATCATGGGGATACTGAGATGCCTACCAGACAGTTGGAGAGGTACCTCTGTCTCTATACGAGAATCATTTGACATTGGAAAGCTATCTGTCAAGGAGCTTATCGAAAAATTGATGATTTATGATGAAGCTATAAAGGTAAACAAAGAGAAAGATGATGAACCCAAGAATAATTTAGTGGCATTCAAGACCACTACTTTAAAGGGAAAGGCCAAAGAGAAGGTTCACATAACTGAAGAAAGCTAACCTATTGAAAATTATGACTTAGAAAGTGATGAAGAGATAGATTAGATATCCAAGAGATTCAATAAATTATATAGAAAGAATAAATTCTTTAGAAAATCGAATTATAAGGGTAAGTATGATTGACAAGGAAATTGGAAGAAAGACTGGAGGAAAAGTGATAAAGATGATGGAATAGTTTGCAATGAGTGCAAAAAAAAGGGCATGTCAAAGCTGACTGTCCAAAACTGAAATATATGAAAATGTATTACTATAGGATAAAAATAGAAGAAATCAATGAAAGATACATGGAGTTCTTTTGAAGACAGCTCATGTGGATCTAAAGCTTCTTATTCTGAACAAAACAATCATCCCAACTTGCATTTCATGAATAAAACATCTAAGGTAACACTTAATACCCCTATGCACAATGATTATTTTTCATTGAATGAAAGTGATTCAAATAATAATGATAATATGTCTAAAGATGAATTATTTGAATACTATAATTTGTTAGAAGATACATGTAATCAGCTGAATGATAAGTACAAATCATTAAAGAAACAGTATGCCTTGATTAGTATTGTTAGTTCTGATCTTAGTACAAAAAAGGAAAAGAATGCTCAACTGTTAAAATGGAATAATGAACATAAATTTTCCAATGACCAACTATGAAAGGACTTAGAGAAGTTCAAAAATGGAAAGAATAAACTAACTCAAATTATTGGAAAACAAGTAGCACCAAATTATACTACCGGTTTACGATACCAACCTGGATAGAGACAGTTTGTTAGGAATAAATTTATTTCAAAATCTGGACAGTATGCTGCTAGTTAAAATTCTGGAAATTCTTATGCTTCATCTTTCTCTTCAAATTCTTATAGACCAAACATAATTTATTTATCAAAATCTTTTGAATCTGTCAATTATAGGAAACCCATTAGACAAATATGGCTACCTAAACTTTTACTTTCTAACCTTTCTGGACCCAAGAAAATATGGGTACCAAAATTATCTTCTCTCTAAATTTGTATTGTATAAAACTTTCTTGAAATGTTCCTATAGGACGATATAGTACTTGGATAGTGGATGTTCAAGGAATATTATAGGAGACAATTCATGCTTTAATAGCTTAATCAAAGTTTATGGAGGATATTTCACCTTTGTGGATAACTCAAAAGGAAAAATCATCGGCTTAGGCCAGATTGGTAACACTGATTAAATTTTAATTTCTAAAGTACTAGTCGTTGATGGATTAAAATACAACCTGTTGGGTATTTTTTAGTTTTCTGATGATTGATTCAATGTAAAATTTGAAAATGATTCATGTAATGTTTTTAATTCATTTTTTTTGGTATTTACAGCATTAAGAAATGAAAATGTATATGCTGTAGATTTGAATTCATTAGCTAAACAAAATGTATCTTGTTTAAATTGTTTTCATAAAGAATATTGGCTATGGAAAATAAGATTTGGACACTGCAATGTTCGTTCACTCAGGAAACTGACTAGGAAAGGTTTAGTTAGAGACCTACACAAACTAAAATTTCCAATAGACAATGTTGGTAATCCTTGCCAAAATGGAAAACAACATAATTTTTCTTTCAAATAAAAGAAATAAGTTTCATCTTCTCAACCTCTCGAGTTGGTTCATATGGATTTATTTGGATCATCTAGAGTTTCTAGCATAAATGGGAAGCACTATGTCTATGTTCTAGTGGATTAATTTTCTAGATATACTAACGTATACATTCTAGCTCACAAAAGTGAAGCTTTTTCTTATTTCATTAAATACTCCAAGTCTGTAGAGAACCTTAGTGGACTTAAGATTAAGACCCTGAGAAGTGACCTTGGTCATGAGTTTGAAAATCATGAGTTTGAGACTTATTGCTCACATAATGGCTATAGTCACAATTTCTCTGCCCTCAGAACACCTCAATAGAATGGTGTAGTAGAAAGAAGAAATAGAACTCTTCAAGAAATTACTGGAACTATGCTTAATGAATATGATCTACCTATTTACTTTTGGGAGGAAGCTGTCAATACAGCTTGTTATATTATAAATAGAGTCTTGATTAGACCATTTCTCAAAAAGTCCTCTTATGATATATAGAATAATAGGAATCCTAAGGTTAATTACTTTAGAGTTTTTGGTTGCAAAGTCTTCATTTTCAATAATAAAGATAATCTTGATAAGTTTGCATCCAGAAGCGATGAAGGAATCTTTCTAGGTTATTCTATATCTAGAAAATATTATAGATTATTTAATAAGAGGACCAAATGTGTGGAATAATTTGTACACATCAAATTTGATGAAACTAATACTCATGAACCTAAGACCCCTCTTGAATATCTTGAATAAGATATATAAATTCTTAACCTTAATGACAAAAATAGTGAACCTGTTGTTAATACAACTAGTTTTGGAAATTTTCCAGAACCTGTTTCTATTGAACCCGAACCTGTAAATGAACCTGAAATTTCTAGTCCTACATTTACTAGACTAACTAGGACCCTTAAAAACCATCCCCTAGATGCTGTAGTATGATATTTAGATAGAGGAACTCAGACTATGGATTCTATAAGAAATCAGGTTGATCATCAAGCTTTTCTTTCACAGTTAGAACCTAAAAATATCAATGATTATATCAATGATAAATTTTGGGTGATGGCTATGCAAGAAGAATAAAATCAATTTGAAAGAAACAAAGTATGGGAATTAGTAGACAGACCTAATGACACTTTGACCATAGGTACTAAATGGGTTACTAGAAATAAAGTTTATGAGTCTAGAAATATAGTTAGAAATGAAGCTAGATTAGTTGCATAAGGATATAGTCAGGAAGAAGGAATAGACTATGAGGATACCTTTGCACCTATAGCTAGGTTAGAATATATTAGGATTCTACTTGCTTATGTTGCTCATCTAAATTTTAATTTATTTTAAATGAATGTTAAAATTTCTTTTCTAAATTGTTTTATAATTGAAGATATTTTTGTTGAACAACCACCTGGATTTACTAATCCTCATTTTCCAAATTGATTTTTAAGCTTTCTAAAGCTCTATAGGGTTTAAAACAAGCTCCACAAGCTTGGTATGATAGACTTGGTAATTTTATTATTTCAAAAGGTTTTATTAAAGGGATTTCTGATCCAACTCTTTTTATCAAAATGATTTATAAATATTTTTTGATAGTACAGATCTATGTTGATGATATTATTTTTGGATCTTCTAAAAATGATTTGTGTATTTATTTTTCAAAGAGTATGCAAAGTGAATTTAAAATGAGTTTAATGGGAGAAATCAAATATTTTAATGAATTTCAAGTATTTCAAAATGAAAATGGTATTATTTTAAATCAATGTAAATATACAAAGGATCTTTTAAAACGTTTTGGTTTGGATAGTAATAAGGAAAGTGATACACCTGTGAGTACCACTTGAAAATTGGATGCAGATGAAACCGGGAAACTAGTGGATCAAACCAATTATAGAGGTATGATTGGGAGTTAATTTATCTTAATATTAGTAGACCATATATTATTTTTATTGTGTGTATGTGTGCAAGATTTCAAGCTAATCCAAAATAGTCACACTTGCTTGTTGTTAAAATTATTTTCAAATATCTTAAACATTCTACTATTTAGGATTATTTTATCCAAAAGGACAATCATTCGATTTAATAAGTTATTTAGATGAAGACTTTGCTGGATACAAGTTAGATAGGAAGAGAACATCTGGAACATGTCATATTCTAGGTAAGTCCTTAGTATCATGGTGTAGTAAAAAGCATAATTATCTTGCATTGTCTACTGCCGAAGTAGAGTACATTGCTGCTGGTAGTTGCTGTGAACAAATTCTATGGATGAAACACACTCTATTGGACTATGGATATCAATTTAGACATGTATCTATAAACTGTGATAACACTAGTGCGATCAATATCTCTAAGAATCTTATATCGCACTCTTGGACTAACCGCATTGATGTAAGACATCACTTTTTGAGAGATCATTATCAAAAAGGTGATATAACTCTTGAATTCATTGGCACTGAACATCAGTTGGCTGATATATTTACCAAACCATTAAATTCAGGGATATTAAGTCACATCAAACATGAGTTAGGAATGATAAATTGTTAGAACCTCACCGTTAAGACCTAACTGTTAGAACCTCACCATTATACCTCACTGGTATGGACCTCACTGTTAAGACCTCACTATTAGAACCTCACCGTTATACCTCACTGGTATGAACTTCACCGTTATACCTCACTGGTATGGACCTCACTGTTATACCTCACTGGTATAGACCTCACTGTTATACCTCACTGGTATGGACCTCACTATTATACCTCACTGGTTTGATCCTCCCCGTTATACCTCACTGGTATGTACCACACCGTTATACCTCACTTTTATAGACCTCACTGTTATACCTCACTGGTATGAACCTCACCGTTATACCTCACTGGTATGAACCTCATCGTTAGTACCTCACTGGTATGGACCTCACCGTTATACCTCACTAGAATGAACTTCACCATTATACTTCTTTGTTAGTGGACCTCACCATTAGAACCTCACTGTTAGTTGACCTCACCATTAAGAATCCTCATCAGTATATGATATCGCTAGTTTGCGCTGTTTTAAACTACATGTTTGTTTGCCGCTAGAATCTGTATCATTTGTATTATATTTATTGTGTTTCATTTATTTATTTATTGATTCCTAAATGATAAAACATTGGTCTTAACCTCATTTCAATCCACCTCAAACCCTTTACCTTCAAACCTTAGCTCCCAAACCTTCGTTTCAATCGAACCCTAAGCCTCGTGATTCGCAAGATGGGAAGAGTGAAGAGACCAGTAGTTAGTGAAGAGGGTGATGAGCCAAATGTCAAGAGACTCAAAGGAGAGTCTAGTGGTGGTGGTGAAGTAAAGAAACATATAAACCCACATCTCATAAAAAGGGAAATAGTAATTGAGAACAAGCTATGCGTGGAATGGTTGATGACCAGTAAGTCATTAATTTTAAGAGTGCATGAAGGGAAGGAATGGGTTGAGTGATGCTCAAATAACAATGTAACTTATTATCTGAAACTGGTAAATGAATTCTATGAGTTTTTTCGTTTTGAGAAATCAAAAGGTGAGAATATAATGGTATCAGTAGTGAATGAAAAGAAAATAACTTTTTCTTCTATTAAATGGGCTGACTGCTTGAAAGTTCCACATGAGGGTGACTTTGGATATTCCTCAAAGTTAGTACCCCCTACCAGAGACATTTTATATTATGAAACTACTTTGGAAGAGCTCAATGGAGATGGAACACCAAGAAAATTAATTGCTACAGAAATGGATGGTGAAAACCAGTTGTTGTTCAAATTTATCCAGCATGTGTTAAGTCCAAGAAGTGGGGATTTTGAAATACTTAGATTCCGAGATATATTATTGTTGTATCTTCTAAGGAATAAGGTCAAAGTAAATCTATGTAGGGTTCTGAGGATTCAAATTGAAGATATGACTAGGAAAAATTTAAAAACAATTGCTCTATTCTTTGCAAAGATGATTTCTTTGATGATCAAGGTAAAATGTGCGGATGAGTCTCAGGATGAGACAGTGGTTATGAGAGACAAATTATGTACTAAAAAAATTGTTTTCATGTACATGAAGATTAACTGGAACCCATGGAGAAGAAAATGGTTTAGTGATGATGATAATGTTTATGATAAATTTAACCCTGTTGAGCATCCCAATTGACCAAGAGATAGGAGAGATCAATTTCTAGGACCTGATGAGGAGGAAACAAAATACATTGATGATGATGAGGAGGAGGAGGATACTTTTATAGAAGATGGATGGGATCCTGATTTACCTCCAAGCCCAGCTGCTGAAAAGGTATCACATGGAAAAGCATGTCCACCTATGACCCTACCTAGAAAGGAAGCAGTTCTGGGAGAAAGTGATGAAGGAATATCTATGGATGAGGAAGACCTACCTAGATCAAATCATGAGGAGACTGCTCTAGATTCTAGTAGTGGTGATGATGATTAAGAAGAAGTATATGAAAATGGAAGTACCTGTTTAAGTCTCAGTCCTCTGATGGTGAGCTCTTTTATGCCTGTTGAGGAGGTTCTTGAAGTGGACTATCCAGTACCTATTGCTAATATACCTCAGCCTGTTCCACCTTGTATTGATAAAAATATGGTTTTAGATGACTCCTCTGAAGAGGATATGGCTGCAGTTGGTGCTGAAGAAGAGGAAGCTACATTTGAGGTGGAGCAACCTGTAAGGATAGGATCAGTTTCTATGACCTATGAAGTGTAAGATTGGCCTGTGGATATTGGATTTTTTGTATTGGGACTAGACTATCCTAATTATTATGACGAGACGCCCATTAGAAGGCATCCTGTGTCTTATGATATTTTCTCAGAGGAAGTTACTGCTCAACCAATAACTCCTCTAGCTCTGCCTGAAGACATTGTGAGAAAATGAGATCTTGAGGCACTGAAATCTGAATTGAACACCTATTTTGTTGAAGAGATAAGTAATATGGAAAGTTCTTTGGTATCTTATTTGGGAAGTGTTTTGTCAAGTGTTTTGACAGGAGTAATGAATGAAGTAAAAGAATGTCAAAATCAAGTAAAAATTTTATCAGAGGCTATTGACTCTCTAAGGAAATCTGTTGCTTCATTTGATACCTTCATGAGTTCTAAATCTCAATTTGATACTGACATAAACTACATTCAAGGTGTAGTGAAACAGTTTGTGGATGTGTTTGAAGATTTTAAGAATAACATAAAAACACATGTCAGCACTCAGGATTTTGTTGTAAAAAATTTGATAAGTAATTTGACTCAGTCTTTCAAAGAAACAGTAGCTTTTAATGTAGCACCTCATGGATCATCCAAAGTATCAGTTGATGTGGAGCAGTTTAGATCTATGCTGAAAGAAGAACTTGGTCAATTTAATTCCAGTAGCTCATCTGATTCTTAGGAGATATATACCATAAGGTATATCAGACAGATCGTTCAGGAATATATGACAGATGCTACTACTGCCCAGAAGCAAATCAAAGACAAAATTGATTATTATTTTCAAAGAGTGTACAACAAGAATCAGCTAACCAATAATTTCAAGATACTGTTAGAGAATCTAAAACAGTCCCTAGTCACTCAAGCCTTTAGAGAAAAAGTTAGTAAGCTCAGGGAGTTGACCCCTACTTTGGAAAAATTTTATGCAGAACAAGGATGATTTCATCTCTGCCATGGAGAGAGGTGGAGTTATCATTAATGATTTCAGGAATCTCTTACTACCATTCCAGCATGTGGACAATACACCTATCATCGTGCCTCCTTCCTTACCTGCCAATGGTTCTACTGGTTCCCCACCTCAAATGACTCATGCTCAGGAAATCATAAGCCTGACTCCTATGATCACACAGAGGAGTACCCATTACAGACCTGGAAGTGTTTCAGTAGCTGAACCACCTTTGATAATTACTAGAGTACCCTAGCCTGCAACTCAACCTACCCTAACTCAATCCTCTAAACCTTAATGGAAATCCAAAGTGGACATCCAAGAGGTTTATTGAACGAGGCTAGAGATTTTTATAAGAATCTTTGTACTTATTTTATTTCTTTTGTACTATCTCATGTAACTTTGTCATGTGACATGAAAATGTTTGTTTTTTCGCTTCTTATTTTATGCTTTGAACCACTGTTTTTTCTCTTTCTTCTAATCAAAAAGGGGGAGAAAAAATATAATATGGCGAGAACATACATTTTTGGGAGAAATTACACTAAGGGGTAGAAACTTATAATATGTGTCTTTGGGGAAATAAATATTCTATTTCATTTTACTCTTATGTTTTTCCATAGTTTAACTCTGATACATTTGAGAGTTATGATCTAACCACACTGAGAAATTACATTAGATGTCTTTTACTCTTATTAATTAATGTTTATTCTGGATTATAATACCATAATTTTTTATTATCAAATAGGGGAGATTTTTGGACTCACCTATTTTGATAATCTCAAATATTATTAGATATGTTCTGATAATCCCAAATCATGCTTATCTATATAATAATTATGTTTCATAACTATTCCTTCATGATATAGAGTTAGTATGGATGTCAAAATAATCATATAATATCATTGAATATATTAATCAATGCTTATTTATGTTTAATAAAGATGAAGTATGATATTAATTCAATCTGGAACTAATATAGATAGAACATTTACTTTGTAAGCATTAAAGTTCTTATGTCACTGATAGTTATAATTCTAACTGAAACAAGTTCACTGTTAGACAAGTCCACCGATACATAGTCTACCGATACAAAGTCACCAGTACAGACAGCTACCAATAGAAGGAGATACCGAGAGAAGGAGCTATCGATAGAAGGAGCTACCAATACAAGCGAGTTACCGCTACACAGAGTCACTGATATATAAAGCTACTGTTATAGAGAGTAATAGCTACCGATGAAAGACCCACTGCTACAAGTTCACCGATAAAAGTACACTGATACAAGATACTAATAGAGAGAGCTACCACTATCGATGATAACAACTACTTATAGCGAGGAAGAGCTATTGACAGAAGTTAACCATTACACAGAGCTACAGACAGATGGAGCTACTCATACATGAGCTACTTCAACAAGAGCTACCGTTACAAGTCTACCTATAGAGAGCTACTGATGGAAGATGACTATTAACCATTCACTGTTACTCAAACTCTATACTTTTTCAATATTATTAATATGATGATAACGGTCATATTTTCATAATTCAATGCAACTGCTATTAATTAATGTGGGTTGTTGGCTTGTCAAGGAACCGTACCTTGTACCTGTAAAAGGTAATCATTCCCATTTCTAGAGATCAAGGAATAAAATGAATATCTAGCTATTGGTGAATCGTGATATATACATAAGGAAGAAAATAAGATGAACACGAGACATATACAAAAATAGGAACACTCAAAGAACTCAAATAACACTAGAAGAACTCAAAGAACACTCATACACATTAAGAACTGAAGTTCAAAGAGGAGGTTCAAGTGCTACAAGGAATACTCACACATTCAAGCTGAACACCTGTACTGGAAGTGAAGGAACAGAACCAGAACACTCTATTTTCTAGAAAAATTCCATAGAAGGACTCAAAGCATAATCTACTTCAATCCAAAGGTGTCTAGAGTTGCATTGACATCACAAAAGATATTCTAAACTCCTCTCCATATTATTGCTCTAGTGTGATCAACATTTTTATTACCTTATGAGTAGTGTGTGATTCTATCTGTTTGGACACCCACTGACTCCTAAGCTACAATGGAGGATACTAAAATCCTCACACCAAACCCTTTATACCTTTGTGTTTCCAACGTAGAACTGTGGTATAGGTCTGATGACCTGGACAGCCTGTGTGCTGTTGTTGCTGCTTTCCTACGTAGAACTGTGGTAGAGGTCTGAGGACCTGGAAAGTCTGAGTACTATTGTAAACCTCGATCCAGGGTGTGGATCAAAGTTTTATATAAACTGTTTGAGAGGACAAAGTCTCAACTTGAGACTGAACCTCTTTCTTAAAACTGTTGTGAATCTTATTTTAGTTTAGACTATTTTCAATATTCTGCTGCTAATTACATTGAAATTAAAATCTATTTTAAAGTAACTCTGATAGTTGAACTAGAATGTGTTTGTAATTATTTTTATCCAGTAAGTTAGTTTCAGAATCTATCTTAATCTTCAGATTAATTTAACTGAGAAATAATCAATCTTTGAGAAACTAATAGAACAATTATAATCTTTATAAATTCACTAAAGTTTAACTTTTTTGTTAAATTGGGGGGTTTTTAATAGAAATATTTTAATCAGAAATTTTTAAAAGGAACTCAATTCACCCCCCCCCCCTCTTGGGTATCCTCTGGGACCACATTTGTTATCAGAGCCTTTGAAAAACGTTTTTCAAAACACTCTGTTTGTGAAAAGTTTTCAACTGTGATCTTAGTTATTTCTTAAAGATCACAAAATTTCTGTTAGTTCTAATTTTTTTTATCTTTATATATCCTTTTAAAACGTAGTTATTATGGATAACATATTAGAAGGTGTAGCTACCAACATTCCACGCTTCTTTAATGGTGTCTATTATGCCTAATGGAAAATAAAAATGAAAATTATTTTAGAAAGTATGGGATTAGACATCTGGACTGCTATAGAGACTTAGTATAAGATTCCAGAAAAAGATAGAACTAATTGGGATGATCCTACGAGAGCTACTTACAACAATAATTTTAAATAAATGAATGCCCGGTATTTTGCTTTAGGAGATGAAAATTTTAATCAAATATATTCTTTTAAGACTGCTTATGAAATTTGGGATACGTTGGCTATTTCCCAGGAGGGAACAACCAATGTCAAGGAAATGAGACTAAACACACACACTATTAAGTATGATAATTTTAAATTGAAATATGATGAATCTATTTTTGATATGTATATCAAGTTTAATGAGATAGTCAACACAATTAGCTCACTGGGAAAAGCTATTCTAGTAAAAGAGAAAATCATGAGGATACTAAGATGCCTACCAGACAGATGGAGAGGAACCTCTATCTCTATAAGAGAATCATGTGACATTGACAAGCTTCCTGTCAAGGAGCTGATCAAAAAATTGATGATGTATGAAGAAGAGATAAAGGTAAACAATGAGGAAGATGATGAGACCAAGAAGAAGACAGTGGCATTAAAGTCCACTGATTCAAAGAGAAGGAAAAAAGAGATGGTTCGGATAACTAAAGAAATCTCAAATACTGAAAATTATAACTCACACATTGATGAAGAGATGGCTCAGATAGCTAGGAGATCCATGAAATTATATATAAATAAGAAATTTATTAGAAAATATGATTATAAGGTTATGTATTATTGATAAGGAAATTTGAAGAAATACTGGAGGAAAACTGATAAAGATGATGGAATAGTTTCCTATGAGTGCAAAAGAAAAGGGCATGTCAAAGCTGACTATCCAAAACTGACATTTAAGAAAAAGTATGATTATAAGGATAAGAAATACAAGAAAGCCGTGAATGGTACATGGAGTGCTTCCAAAGACAGCTCAAGTGGATCTAAAGCTTCTGATTCTAAAGAAAAGAATCATGCAAACATGTGTTTCATGACTGAAACATCTAAGGTAACACGTAATTCCCCTATGCACAATGATTATTATTCTAGGAATGAAATTGATTCAAATAATGATGATAATATGTATAAAGATGAATTATTTAAATACTATAATATGTTAGAAGATAATTGTATTGAGCTGAAAGATAAGTAAAAATCATTAAAAAGAGTTTCCGATAGATGGATCTACTGATACATGAGATACTACTACAAGAGCTACTGTTACAAGTCTACCGACAGAGAGCTACTGATGGAAGATGACTATTAACCAGTCACTGTTACTCAAACTCTTTACTTTTTCAATGTTTTTAATATAATGCTAACGGTCATATTTTCTTAATTCAATGAAAATGCTATTAATTAATTTTGGTTGTTGGCATGTCAGGGAACCGTACCTTGTACCTATAAAAGGTAATCATTCCCATTGATGGAGCCCAAGGAATAAAAGGAATATCGAGCTACTGGATAATTGTGAGATATACATAAAGAAGGATAGAAGAATAATACTAGACATATACAAAAATAAGAACACTCAAAGAACTCTAAGAACACTTGAAGAACTCTAAGAACACTCATACCCATCAAGAACAGAAGTTCAAAGAGGAGGTTCAAGTGCTACAAAGAGTACTCTCACATTCAAGCTGAACACCTGTACTAAAAGTGAAGAAACAAAACCACTGTAATGGCCCGGACCCACCTAGTCCATTACTTTTCCAAAACACGGCTCCACCAGTTATGGTGGCACCATGACGGTCTCACAATGGTCAGGGAGACACCGTGATGGTGGCACCATGAGGGTGGCACCGCGACGGTGGCACCGTGAGGGTTCCACCGTGAGGGTTCCACCGTGACGGTGGCACCATGAGGGTGACACCGTGCCGGTGGCACCGTGAGGGTGACACCGAGATGGTGGCACCGTGCCCTCACTAAGAGGACTTTCTTCTTTTCCAGTTCCCAAATTCTTTCACTCCCGCAACATATCTTTTACATAAAAATGATTTAATTACCTCTTTCAAAGACATTTAAATCCCATAAATAATATCTAAAATCCCCCAAGAGTCGGGCAAATCATAACTAACCAAAATGTGTGATTTTTCCTCAGTTTCATGCCCTTCCCCGTACCTTCCATTTCCGCCCCTATTACGTGTTTCCTTATGGTTAAAGAAAATTGTTTAACGCTTAGCCATGATGACCACACCTCTGAGGAGAATTGTTAAATGACAATTAATTCCATTGTGTGTAACTGACCAACCACGTGGGGAACCACGAACTGACTTTAAATCTGTTAAAATTTCCATATCCCGTAACAACGGGATCTCATCCATATATCGCACATGAATTCCTTCTTCGTCTTCCTCTTGGCTGGTCTCATTTTATTCCTGGTGTGTTTGGAGTTCCCCTTCCCGAGGAAAGTGGTGCGCCTGTGCCGGAGCCTTTTTACTCACCCTTGGAGTCCCCGATGTTCCTCCCCTACAAGTCGCGCATCCCTAGTTCTTGGCGTGTGGAGAAGAACTCCGATCCTTGATCCACTAAGAAGGGATTTTCCTTCGTCTCTCCTTACTGTGTATTATGCAGGTTGGGTAAGCTACTGTTTCTGTGGGAATGGATGAAACCAAACCTTAACAAAGATAATAAATAGACTGTTAAAGAATGATGGGGTGCGTTTGACAATTCTGCTGTACTCTTTTATAATTACTATATGTTGTGAACTGTATGGGCTTATGCCCACTGAAAATCATGGTCGTTGGTGGTCTTTCCTTGCGCACTAATGAACCCTTGTCTTCTGTGATGATTAAATAACGGTAACATGGAAATTGGTTAATCACCTACACTCAGTTTGTAAAATGCATACCTAGTGAACATCAATCCTTGTGTGGTCACCCCGGTTAACCAAAAGAAAGATGAACCTAATGAATGATATGCTTGATCCTGGAAGTTTCCCTACTATATTTTGGTAGTAGGTGTGTTTTTCTGTTTGTTCATTATGAGGTGATGTGGATGGGGATTGGATCCTCTATTGTGGAACAGTTGTTGGTTATGAATCTGAAGTTGTGTGGAGCTGTATCTCAAAGCTTGGGTTGGTTCCAGTACTTTGAGGGATCTCACAGATCCCTTTCTTGTTGTGAAATTACATGAGAACTGGGTGTGAATGATTACATTTATTTTTGGGTGATTCTCTTTCCATGGCATGTGGTTATGCCTGTTAGTTTCCCAGTAGTGCAAAATTTACTTAAATGGGACCACTTGAACATGAAAACAAGAATGGGCTTAGTGGGGAATTGTTTTTTGGGATTAGTGGTGACATGGTCGTGGGTTCAGTGTTTCTTGTGAATGAATAGTAACGAGGGTGTTTGTGCTTAAGTTGGATTTGGAAACCCTAGGTTGGGATGAGTACTTGTTACCTATACATATAATTGTAGCTCGTATGTTTCTTATTCGCACTCCACCCAAGGTGATCACTTAGTGCCGAACACACCCATTTCATGGAGGAGGGTATTTTTACCAACACTCCTATGATTGGTTGGTTATTAGCTCCTTTTCTGCTCCTTTTCCAAAATAGACCAACACTCTTCGGGTAGGTTGTGACGGCCTAAGGTCCATTATAGCACATGATTCTTTGGGTAGGGCAGTTGTGGTGGTTGCCCCGATGTGTGAGGGCAGGTTGTTTCCCAAGTGTCTTTGGGATGAGGCCGAGGTTTCTTCGGGTGTGGTAGTAGTTGTTCTGGACCAGGTGTTTGCGGGAATGGTTACGCGTGGTTCTTGTGGGTCTGGTGTTTGCAGGAAGGATGTGTAGTAGTGTTGGCCCAAGTGTGTGCGGGCGTGGAGTGGCAGTGGGACTATAGTGAGAATGGCGGGAGAGGTTCGATGCGTTGGATGTCTTTAATAACCAGTGGTAAAGTGGCGTGAGGTACCCAAATATTGATGTGCTATTACTACATTACTTGACTTGCGTTATTTGGGGAGTGTGCCTTGGTGAGGCTTGGGTGGATAGTTTTCCTTGTTAGGTGATTTGTTATCTCTTTTCTCATAGGGCATTAGAATTCCTCCCCAATTGTGCATGAGAACTTTTGGTTTTCCTTACTGAGTATATTTGTATGCTCACCCTATGTATATAAAACTGTTTTCAGATTTCCCAGAGGACTTCAGGTATCGTGCAGGTTCATAATAGTTCAGACGTTGGCACAGTTTTGGTTGCTGTTTTTCTTTCTTTTGGTACTTCATTTTGGGGTTTTCTTTTACTTTTGTATCATTTAATTTTGTAACATGCATATGGGAATGGTTTTCTTTGGCTTTACTTTTACCCCCCAGTTTTGGTGTTGTTGAGATTTATTATATTATCTCTCAATCCTATTAAAGAAAAATCATAATGCCTTCCATCTTATGTGTGATTCTATACCCATGGTGCTATTCGCCACTCCAGGACCTATTGAAGGCGGGTCTCGGGGGTCATTATCTCTCCTTCAAATTAAAGAAGGAAGGGTATGGGAATCTGATGTCCCTTCTCTCATCTTGGTGAAGGCGGGCCATGACAGAACGGTATCAGAGGAGGTGGTTGAGAGATAGGATGATTTTCAGAGTTAGGCACATTGAGGATTGCATAGGATGGTAGGGAAACAGTGTTGGACAATATTGGTGCATGAAATAGGCCAGGGAATACCGGCTATGACATTGGATTTTAGGGCCCCTCGTGATCCGATGCAAGGACTCTAGGCCTACCAAACGTCCAGGTGAGGCTACACTGATTGCAGGTTAGAGACCCTAGGAAAGGTACATGCGTCATAATGACTTGTGTTCATGTGTTTCATGGGTATTTTGGGAATTTAAAATGAATAAGACGTCTAAGAAAATTTAAGAACAATATTCTACACTACTCAGGCTTAGGATATCCTTGTTTAAATAGTAGCTATGGCACCTGGGAGATGACCACGTGTAGTGCGGGTGATCGAGGCCCAAGAGGTTGACTTGGCCGATCAGCAGAGGACTGAACAAGAGGAGGAGGACGATCAGTGGCAGAGGACACTTCGTGCCTTTCAGTGACAGACCCTTGGGAAGTACGAGGGATGCACCTCGGAAGTGGAGACAGAAATATGGATAGAGGAGCTAGTGATAGATTTCTGCTTGATCTGGGCTCTGACGAAGTACTGGGTTCCTCTGGCTATAAGCCAGATGCGGGGAGCAGCGCGTCAGTGGTGGACGCTTTACCTTGGGGAGAATAGGGAGGCTGAGGTTATGTGGGAGGACTTCGAGAGGGAGTTCTGAGCAGAATTCCACTCTTCCATGATGAAGGATGAGAAGTGGAAAGAGCTAATCTCCCTCCAGTAGGAGATCATGTCAATGAGATAGTTAGGGATCAAGTTCGAGGATCTCCTCCAATTTTCTTTGGACCTCTTTCCAAATGAGGAGTCTCAGGTGAGACGTTTATAAGAGGCACTTCGACCTTCTCTTCAGTATGCTGTTACTACCTTCACCTTACCAACATACTTGGAGGTCCAGCAGAAATCTGAAGTGGTAGAGAGGATGCACGTGCTAGGAGGTGTATCATGAGAGGGAATCCAGTTGGGATCGTCGAAGGGGAAGGCTGTCAACATCAGGCCTCCAAAATCATGGCCCTCTAGGTTTTGACCAATAGGGAGTAGGCATAGCAGTTCCTGTTCTGATATCCCAGTCCTCACCCATTCCTTTCAGGCCGAGGACCGAGATTCTTCATCTGTGGAAGCTATGGGCACCTTTGGAATCAGTTCCCGGACTGAGTATAGTACCATGGGGGTGGGGCAGTGCAGCACCCGCCCCAGCTGCATTAGTTTTTAGCCAGGCCCTTTTAGTAGCACCAGCGAGCTCCCGCTCCTCTAAGGGCAGACATCACAGGAGGAGGCTGACCTCAGAGCGCTCCTCAGGGACCTCATCCATGGCACGGTCGGGGAGGCGGCCGATAGCCAAGGGGAAGGGGAGCTGGGCATGGGCAGTTACACGCCACAAAGGCAGGATCTCCAACTGGGCTGGAAGTTGTTCGAGGTACGATCAGCTTGTTTAGTACTCTTGCCTATGCCTTGTTCGATACAGGAGATTCTCACTCCTTTATTGCACCCAGTTTGGCCCATGCTCTGGGTCTAGATGTTTAGAGACTTCTAGTGCCCCTGGTTTTGAGTACACCAGTTGGAGTTCAGATCGACTTGTTTTATGTTTGTCGAGGGTGTAGACTGATGATATGGCCACATCGGTCAATCATGGATCTTCTACTATTGCAGATACATCCATACGATGTCATCCTAGGGATTGACTATATGTTCTATGTATGTGCCATTATTGACTGCTTTCGAATAAGGATCGTGTTTTCAGACTTGGTCAGCTGACGTGTGACTTTCATCGGGGATAGGGGTTACCAGGAAGGTAACCGACGAGTGGAGCCCCTCCTTTCCTGGTTAATAGAACTGTTAGTGGAGTCGACAGATACATAAATGGTGGAAGTCCTAGGGATCGTCGGTGAGTTTATGGATGTCTTCCCAGAAGAGGTGGGGACTCTACCCCCTCGACGTGATGTTGAGTTCAGGATAGACTTGTAACCTGGTGCCCATCCGATTTCGATGGCTCCCTACATGATGGAACCTTCCGAGTTGTGGGAGTTGCGGATTCAGATTGAATATCTGATGAAAAAGGGTTTTGTTCGACCAAGTGCGTCACCATGGGGTGCTCCAGTCTTGTTCGCAACGAAGGCAGATGGTGGTCTGAGGCTGTTCATAGACTACAGGAGACTGAATCAGGTGACGGTCAAGAATCGCTACCCTCTTTCAAGGATAAATGATCTATTTGACCAGCTGAGGGGAGTAGGTTTTATCTCTAAGATTGATCTGTGGTCTAGATATCATCAGTTGAGGGTGAGGGAGGGAAACATCACAAAGACTGCCTTCAGGTGTAGGTATGGACACTTTGAGTTTTTAGTCATGTCGTTCAGTGTTACGAATGCACCAGTAGTGTTCATGGGACTCATGAACTCCGTCTTCTGAGAATACCTGGATCGGTTCGTAGTCGTGTTTATTGAATACATACTGATCTACTCAAGATCAGGGGAGGATCACACTAATCACCTGAGAATGGTTTTATAGGACCTCCAATAGCACCAACTCTGTGAGAAGTTGTCCAAGTGCAATTTATGGATGCAAGAAGTGCACATCCTTGTGCACGTGGTGTCCGAGTAGGGAATAACGGTGGACCCATCGAAGGTAGAGGCGGTTGTTTCTTGGGAATAAACCAAGAACATGGTTGATGTTCATAGTTTCCTTGTACTGGCAAGTTACTACTAGAGATTCATACCCAACTTCTCCTGAGTTGCAACACCTTTGACAACTTTGACCAAGAAGGGCCAGGCTTTCTTATGGGATGGGCAGTGTGAGGCAACCTTCAGTTATCTGAAGGAGAAGTTGGTAAGTGCCCCAGTTCTGAGGTTTCCAGAAGAAGGGGCAGCGTATGAGGTGTTCTGTGATGCTTTAGGACAAGGCCTCTGGAGTGTTCTGATGCAATGACAAGGGATGATCTCTTATGGGTCTAGACAGTTACGTCCCCATGAGAATAATTATGCCACCCAAGATCTAGAGCATTCATTAGTTGTGTTCTCACTAATGTTTTGGCAGCATTACCACATCGGGGAGTGCTTTGTGGTCTTCACGGATCACAAAATCTTGTAGTATATCTTCTCCCTGCGGGACCTAAACTTACGGCAGTGAAGGTGGATGGAGTTCCTTCAGGAATATGACTTTTAGATTTCCTATACCTCAGGAAATTGGAATTTGGTGGCTGATGCCTTGAGCAGAAAGTCGCAAAAGGATGCGGTTTGAGAGTCAGCAGATGCTTGGAAGGCGATGGGGGACTTGGCAGCCCTGCACTTGGATGTATGGGAGGATGATGGTAGAGGTTGTCTATTTCATATGGCAGTTCAATCCTCTCTCCTACGGCAGGTGGAGGAGTCTCATTGGGGAGACTTATAGTGTAAAGTAATGTGTGACCGGGTTAACCAAGGAGATGCTCCAGAAGGGTGGACGGAGGATGGTCAGAATTTGTTGCTATTCCATGGAAAGTTGTTTTTTCCAGAGACGATGAACGAGAGAGTTCTGGGTGGGTTCCACAACTCACCCCTGGAAGTACACCTGGGAGCTTCCAAAATGTACCAGGGTCTGAGGAGTTAGTTTTGGTGGCCTGGGGTGAAGCGGGCGGTGGCAGTGTTTGTAGAAAAGTGCCTCGTGTGTCAGCAGGTGAATGTTGAACACTGCATCCCAGGGGGTCTATTAAAACCTTTATATGTCCCTGAGTGGAATTCGGATGAAATATCGATGGATTTCATCATGGGACTACCCAGAGCTAAAGATGGTTGCGATACTATCTGGGTAGTGGTGGACCGACTGAAGAAATCAGTCCACTTTATGGAAATCAAGGAGTCAAGTACGGTGAATGCCCTAGCGTAGAGGTATGTGGATGAGGTGGTGTAGTTTCATGGAGTGCCAAGATCTGTAGTCTCAGATAGGGATTCACAGTTTAGCTCACGAGTCTGAAAAGGATTGTTGCATGCTTTTGTAACCCAGCTACATCTTAGCACTGCTTTCCACCCCCAGACAGATGGACATACAGAGCGCACCATCCATACATTGAAGGATATGCTACAAGCATGTATTCTGGACTGTGGGGGATCGTGGGAACGACACTTTACTCTGGTGGAGTTTTCCTTCAAAAATATCTATCACTCTACCATTGGCATGTCTCCATTCGAAGCTTTGTACGGGAGGTCGTGTTGCTCACCCGTGTGCTAGACAGAGGTCGGGGAGGCAGGTGTTCTTGGCCCGGAGGTGGTGTAGAGAATTATGGAGAAGGTTCATATTATATGGGAGTGGATGAAGGTATCCCAGGACCAGAAAAAGTCATATGCCGATAATAGGATGAGACCCTTGGAGATCGAGATCGGGGACCACATGTTCTTGAAGGTCTCCCGTCGGCGTGGGCAACAGAGGTTTGACAGGGTTAGTAAGCTTTCTCCCAAGTTTATCGGACCGTTCGAAGTGCTGTGGAGGGTTGGTGAAGTGGCTTATCAGCTAGCACTACCACCGCCGCTACTCAGACTGCACGATTTCTTCCATGTGTCTCAGCTCCAACAATATCTACACGATGATTCACACATCCTCAACTGGGGAAAGCTGGATATTGAGGACGACATGAATTTTGTGGAATGAATAGTGAGGATCGGGGATCCTGAGGAGAAGGTGCTCTGTGGATGGAACATTCCATTGGTTCGTGTGTTGTGGAGGCATGGAGGGCTTGAGGAAAGTATCTGGGAATGGGAGACGTGGATGCACGCCTGATACTCAGAGCTGTTTAGAGTTTTGTTCTGTTTTGTTTGTAATCATTGGTGATGGAACGCTCTACCTTGTTAACTATGGAATGTATGGTTTCCCTTATTCTCTAGATGTGTGTGAAGAGTCCTGACTGTGGCGAGGGGAGGACCTGATCCCAAATCAAGACGTATTATGGTGGATGCAATTAAACCCGTGTGGGGGGATTTAGTGCCGCCCAAAGTGGATATTATCTTGACATGGAGGAAAAAACATCCTAACACATATGACTGGACATCTTAACCTTTGAATTATGTGTGGTGTCTTGAGGGATATGTGTTCCTAGATGTCGATGAGGTTCACTATTGAGAGGTATCTTATGAGGTGGTTGTCCGGACCCCCCCCCCTCTTTTCTTCGGGTCTAGTTTTGATTCTCTAGGCTGAGAATAGTTTGAGAGGTATCAGATGTAATGGCCCGAACCCACCTGGTCCATTACATTGTCAAAACATGGCTCCACCGGTTACGGTGGCACCGTGATGGTCGCACACTGGTCACGGTGGCACCGATGGCACCGTGAGGGTGACACCATGACAGTGGCACCGTGAGGGTGGCCCATGACGTTGGCACCATAAGTGGGACACAGTGACAGTGGCACCTTGAGGGTGGCACCGTGACGGTGGCATCGTGACGGTGGCGCAGTGAGGGTGGCACCGTGACTATGGCACAGCGAGGGTGCCACCGTGACGGTGGCATCGTGAGGGTGACACCGTGACGATGGCACCATGCCCTCACTGAGCGGACTTCGTTCTTTTCCAGTTCCCAACTTTTTTTGCTCCCGCAACATATCTTTTGACATAAAAATGATTTAATTCCCTCTTTCAAATACATTTAAATCCCATAAATAATATCTAAAATCCCCCAAGAGTTGGGTAACCCTTAACTTACCAAAATGTGTGGTTTTTCCTTGGTGTCACGCCATTCCCCATACCTTCCAGTTCCACCCCTGTTACATGTTTCCTTATGGTTAATGGAAACAATTTAACACATAGCTGTTATGACCACCCCTCTGAAGAGAATTGTTAAATGAAAATTAATTCCATCATGTGTAACTACCCAACCGTGTGGGGAATCACCATCCGACTTTATATCCGTTCAAATATCCATATCCCATAACAACGGGATCTCATCGTTATATTGCACAATAATTCCTTCTTCTTCTTCCTCTTGGATGGTCTCCTTTTCTTCCTGGTGCGTTTGGAGTTCCCCTTCCTGAGGCAAGTGGTGCACCTGTGCCGGAGCCTTTATGCTCACCCATGGAGTCCCCGATGCTCCTCCTCTGCAAGTCGTGCATCCCCAGTTCTTGGCGCGTGGAGAAGAACTTCGATCCTTGATCAACCAAGTAGGGATTTTCCTTCATCTCTCCTTACTTTGTATCATGGGGGGTGGGTAAGCTACTGTTTCTGTGGGAATGGATGAAACCAAACCGTAACAAAGATAATAAACAAACTCTTAAATAATGATGGGGTGCGTTTGACAATTCTGTTGTACACATTTATAATTTCTATATGTTTTGAACTATATGGGCTTAGGCTCACTGAAAATCATGGTCGTTGGTGGTCTTTCCTTGAGCACTAATGAACCCTTGTCTTCTGTGATGATTAAATAACTATAACATGGAAATCAGTTAATCACCTAAACTCAGTTGGTTAAATGGATATCCATTGAACATCAATCCCTGTGTGGTCACCCCGGTTAACCAACAGAAAGAAGAACATAATGAATGGTGTGCTTGAACCATGAAGTTTCCCTACTCTATTTTGGTAGTAGCTGTATTGTTCTATTTTATGCTTATGCGGTGATGTGGATGGGTTGAGATCCTCTATTGTGGCACGATTTTTGGTTGTGAATTTGAAGCTATGTGGGGATATATATCGAGGCTTTGTTTGGTTCCAGTACATCTCACAGATCCCTTTGTTGTTGTGAATTTACAAGAGAACCAGGTGTGATTTCTTAAATTGTTGTTTGGGTGTTTATCTTTTTCTGGATTGTGGTTATGCCTGTTATTTGCCCAGTAGTGCATAATTTACTTAAATTGGATCACTTGAACATGAAAATAATAATGGGCTCAATGGGGAATTATTTTCCAGGATGAGTGGTGACATGGTTGTGGGTTCGGTGTTTCTTGTGAATGAATAGTAACGAGGGTTTTTGTGATAATGTTGGATTTGGAAACCCTAGGTTGGGATGAGTTCTTGTTACCTATACATATAATTGTAGCTCTTATGTTTCTTATTCGCGCCCCACCCAAGGTGTGCACTTAGTGTCGAACACCCCCATTTCTTGGGGGAGGGTGTTTTTTCCAACACTCATATGAGTGGCTGGTTATTAGCTCCTTTTCTGCTCCCCTTCCCGAATTTCCCAAGACTCTTCGAGCAGGCTGTGACGGATTGAGGTCCATTATACCTGAAGACTAATTGGGCAGGGCAGTTGTGGTGGTTTCCCAAGTGTGTGTGGGCAGGTTGTTTCCCATGTGTCTTTGGGATGAGGCTCGGGTGTCTTCCGGCGTGGTAGTAGTTATTCGGGACCAAGTCTTTGCAGGCATGGTTACCTGTGGTTGTTGTGGACTAGGTGTTTGTGGGGTGGGATGTGTGTTAGTGATGGCCTATGTGTGTGCAGGCGAGGAGTGGCAGTGGGACTGTAGAGAGAATGGAGGGTGAGGTTCGATGCGTAGGATGTCTTCAATAACTAGTTGAAAAGTGGAATGGGGTACCCAAATAACGATCTGCTATTACTATGTTAATTTACTTGCGTTATTTGGGGAGTGTGCCTTGGTGAGGCTTGGGTGGATAGTTTTCCTTTCTAGGTGCTTTGGTTATCTCTTTTCTCACAGGGAATTTGAATGCCTCCCCACTTGTGCACGAGAGCTTTTGGTTTTCCCAGCTGAGTATACTTGTATGCTCACCCAACATATAAAAAACTATTTTCAGGTTTCCCAGAGGACTTCAGGGATCATGCAGGGTCGTACTAGTTCAGATGTTGGGCAGTTCATGTTGCTATTTTTCTTTCTTTTGGTACTTCTTTTTGGGGTTTTCTTTTATTTTTGTATCATATACTTTTGTAACATGAATATGGGAATGGTTTTCTTTGGATTTACTTTTACCCCCAGTTTTGGTGTTGTTGGGATTTAATATCTTATCTCTTGATCCTACTAAAGAAAAAGGGTAATTCCGTCCATCTTATGTGTGATTCTATACCCTTGGTTCTAGTCGCCACTCCAGGACCAATTGAAGGCAAGTCTCAGGGGTCATTATCTCTCCTTCAACTTGAAGAAGGAAGGGTATGGCAATCTGATGTCCCATCTCTCATCATGGTGAAGGTGGGTTGGGGCAACCATGACACTCTTTTTTCTAGACAACTTCTATAGATGGACTCAAAGCTTCATCTAATTCAATCCAAAGGATTCTAGAGGTGCATTGACATCACACATGAGCATTCTAAACTCATCTCTATATTATTGCTCTTCTATGATCATCTTTTTTATTAAATTATGAGACCTGTGTACTTCTGTCTATTTGGACACACACTAACTCGTATGTTATAAAGGATGATACTGAAATCCTCACACAAAAATCTTTATAACTTTGGGTTTCCCACGTAGAATTGTGGCAGAGGTCTGAGGACCTAGACATCCTGTGTGATGTTGTTGTTTCTTTCCCACGTAGAACTGCGGTAGAGGTCGGAGGACATAGATAGTCTGAGTACTGTTGTAAACCCCGATCCAAGGTGTGGATCAATGTTTTATATAAACTGTTTGAGAGGATAGTGTCTCAGCTTGAGACTAATCCTCATGGTTAAAACTGTTGTGTATCTTATTTTAGTTTAAACTATTTTCAATATTCCACTACTAATTACATTGAAATTCAAATTTGTTTTAATGTAACTCTGATAGATGAACTAGAAAGTGTTTGAAATTATTTTCATCCAGTAAGTTAGTTTCAAAAGAAAACTTAATCTTCAGATTAAGTTAACTGAGAAATAATCAATATTTGAGAAACTAATTGAACACTTGTAATCATTATAAATTCACTATAATTTAACTTTATTGTTAAATTGGTGGTTTTTAATAGAAATATTTTAATCATAAATTTTTAATAGGAACTCATTTCACCCCACTCTTGAGTATCCTCTAGGACAACAATGTGCATGGTAATAAATAATATATAATAACGCATGTATATGTGCATTTACATGTAATGATAATGATAATGACGCATACAAGTGCATGGTAATAAATAATAAATAACAACGCACGTGCATGTTCATTTTTATTTGATGATACAAATAATAATAATAATAATAATAATAATATAATAATAACGCAAGTGCATTTCATGTGAACGTGCATAGTAGTAAATAATAAATAAATAATAGTAAATAAGAATGCACAAGCATGTGCATGTGCATTTACATTTGATAATAATATTAATAACACTAATTGTAATAATAATAATAATAATAACGCATGCACATACCTGACAATAAATAAAAAATAACAACGCACATGCATGTGAATTTTTTATGATAATGATAATAATAATGATAAGGATAATAATAATGATAATAATAACTATGAAAATAATAATAATAATAATAAAAATAATAATACAAGTGCATTGCATCTGCACCTTCATGGTAATAAATAATAAATAATAACGCACGTGCAACTGCATTTGCCTGTGATGATAATAATAATAACAGCAGCAGTAGTAGTGATAATAGTAGTAGTACTAATGCATGTAATAATTTAATATTGCATGTTCATTACGTGTGCACGTGAATGGTAATAAATAATAATGCATGTTCATTGCATTTGCATGTAATGATGATGATGATGATGATGATGATGATGATAATAATAACAACGCATGTGATAATAGAATAACGCAAGTGCATTGAATGTCCGTGTTTATGTATTTTCATGTGCATTTTCATGTGCATTTGCATGTGATGATAATAAAAAAACAAAAACAACAACCAAAATAATAATAATAACAATAATAATAACAATTTATGTGATAATAAAATAACGTGTGTGCATTGCATATGCACATGCATGGTAATAAAAAATAAATAATAATGCACATTCATGTGCATGTGTATGTGCATGAGATGATAATAATAATAATAACAACAACAACAATAATAATAATAATAACAATGCATGTGATAATAGAATAACGCTTGTGCTTTTCATGTGCAGTTCAAGATAATAAATAATAACTCATAGCACACGTGATGATAATAACAACAATAATAGTAATATTAATAATAAGAGCGCATGTGATAATAGAATAAAACACATGTATTTAATGTGCATGTGTAGGGTAATAAATAACAACGCACGTGCATTTTCATATGAATTTGATGATAATACCAATAATAACAATAATAGTAATAGTAAAAATAACAATAAAAATGTATGTGATATTAGAATAATGTAGGTGCATTGCGTGTGCGCGTTCATGATAATAAATAATAATAGACGTGCATTTACATATGCATGTGATGATAATAATAATAATAATAATAATAATAATAATAACAACAACATATGCACATGCATGGAAATAAATAATAAATAATATATAATATATAATAACGCATGTGCATCTACATTTTCATGTGACGATAATAATAATAAAAATAATAATAGTAATAACAATAATGATATTTATAATAATGATAATGATAATAATGATAATAATAACTTGTGTAATAATAGAATAACACACGTACTAACAAACCTGAACAAAACCTAACAAACCCTAACAACCACTAATAACCCCTAAGAACCACTAATAAACCCAAATAACACCTGAAACACACTATTAAACCCTAAAAACCTAATAAAAACTAATAAATCATAATAACCTATAATAAACCCTAAAACCCTATTAGACTCTAATAAATGCTACAAAATCCCTAAAACCCCTGATATACAATAAAAGACACTATTGAACAATTAAAAATCCTAATAATCACTAAAAACCCTAACAAACCCGACAAAACACTACAAACCCACCAAATAATAGCCTACAAACCACTACAACCCACTAATAAACCCTAAAAAACCCTAATAACCTCATAATAAATCGTAGAAAACCCTAACATGCCCATATAATCGTAACAAATCCTAACAATGCTAAATAAATCGTAACAAACTGAAACAAACCAAAAAAACCTCTAATAAACCGCAATAACCTGTAACAAATCATAATAAACCCTATTAAATTGTAATAAACCCAAATACACATTAATAAACCCTAATAAATAAAATAAACCCAATGAAACCCGAATAAATCCTAAATAATCCTAAAAAGGTTGATAAACCCTAGAAAAAGCTATTAATGTCTACGAAAGCCCAATAAAACCCTAATATATAATAAGAAAATCTAATAAACCATAACAAATCCTAAGGAACACTAATAAATCCTAAAGAACCCTAATAAACCCCAGAGAACCATAATAAACTCTAAAGAACACTAAAAAACCTATAGAACCCAAAAAACACTAAAACACGTTACATAAACCCTAAAAATAGCTACAATACCCAAAAAAACCCTAAAACACACTAAAACCCCTAACAACCCATATCAATCCTTAAAAAACAAATAAACCCTTAAAACCCCCAAAAACCATTGAAAACCCATCAAATACCATAAAAACCATAAAAACCCGTTAATAACCCTTAAAACCCCTAAAACCACTACAAATCATAAACAACCATTAAAACCCTAAAAAAGGCGACAAATAGATACATAAACACAGAAAACATTACATAAACCCTAAAAATGCAAGATAAACCCAAAAAACACAACATAAACCCAAAAAATGAAACAAAACCCCAAAAAACGCTACATAAACCCAAAAAGCACTACATAAACCATAGAACTGTAAAATAAACCCTAAACAACACAACATAAACATTAAAAAACGCGACATAAAACTTAAAAACACAACATAAACCCTAAAAACACTACATGAACCCTAAAAACGTTACATAATCCCTAAAAAATGCAACATAAATGCTACATCACCCCTTAAAATGCTACATAAACCCAGAAAACCCAACATAAACCCTAAACAATGCTACATAAAACCTAAACCCTAATCATGATACATAAACCCTAAAAACGTTACATAAACCCTTAAAAATGTTACATAAAACCTAAAACCGCTAACTAAACCCTAAAACCGCAACATAAACACTAAAAATGCTACATAAACACAATCAATGCTACAAAAACACTAAAAAATGCTACAAAAACCCTAAAGACACTTCAAAAATCTCAAAAATATTAAACCCTAATATAACATAATATAAAAAATTAAACCCTAATAAACCTCTAATAAACTCTAATAATCCATAAAAACAACTTATATTCCCAAAAAACTCTAAGAGACTCTACTAAACCCTAATAGAACCCCAAAAATACCTAATAAACCCTAATAAATGATAATAAAACCTAATAATCCCTAAAAACATGTTAAGAAAACCTAAACAACCCTAACAAACCCTAATGGACACTAATAAACACTAATAAATAATAATAAACCCCAAAAAAGCCCTAAAAATCCCTAATAAACCATAAATAAATCCAAATAAACCTTACTCAACCCTAACAAACCTAACATTCCATAATGACCCCTAATAAAACCCTAAAAACCCCTAATAAAGAAAAAAAAGACTAGTATACCTCAAAAAATCCCTAGAAACCCCGATAATCTTTAAAAAAATCTAAAAACACTCACAAAAAATAAAAAATAAAGATCACAAACAATAAAAAAATGCTATATTACCTAAAAAGACCTAAAAACACTCATATAACCTAATAAAGAAAAACCGCTAATATACCATAAAAACCACAAGAAACCATAATAAACCATAATAAACTCTAATATATCCAATGAAACCCTAAAAACGCTCACAAACAAAAATGAAACACTCACAAACAATAAAAACGCTATATTATCTAAAAACACTTAACAAACACTAATATTACCTAATAAAACAAAAAAAACTAATAAACCCATAACAAACCCAAATAAACCCTAAAAATCCCTAATAAACCCAAATATAAACTAATAAACCCTTATAAAACCATAATAAAACCCTAAAAATACCGTCTCAACCCTAATAAACTCTTACACACCATAATAAAACCTAATAAAACCCAACTAAACCACAATAAACAAAAAAACGCAAATAAACCATTAAAAATCCCTAGAAACCCTAATAAACCATAATAAATTCAAATAAAACCTAATAAACCATAAAAAATTCCCACAAACACTAATAACATGCTAATAAAACCAAAAAAGTCCTAACAACCCCTCATATATATTAACAAAAACTAAAAAACACTCATACACCCTAATAAAAACACTAACAAACCCTAGTAAAACCTAAAAATCAATAACAAACACTAATAAACTGTACTCAACCCTAATAAACCCTAATAAAACCTTAAATATACCGACGCAACCCTAATAAAACCCTAAAAATACATACTCAACCCTAATAAACCTTAACACACTATAATAAACCATAATAAACCCCACTAAACCCTAAAAACGAAAATATACCATTGAAAGGCCATAAAACCCCTAATAAATGCTAATAAAACCTAACAAAGCTTAAAAGCACTAATAAACCCTAATAAACACTACTAAACCCTAAAAACCCTAATATACCCTCTTAAAATTTAATAAACCCTAATGAATGATAATAAATCCTAATAAATCCTAAACATACCCAAATTTACCATAATATACAATTATATACCCTAATAAAGCCAACTCAATCCTAATAAAACCCTAAAAATACCTAATAAACCCTAATAAACCTTAACACACCATAATAAACCCAAATAAAATCCTAATAACCCCCACCAAACCCTAAAAAATGCTAATATACCATTAAAACCCCCTAAAAACCTAACAAACCATAATAAATGTTAATAACACCTAAAAATTCTAAAAAATGCTAGTAAACCCTAAAAATAATTCTAATAATAATAATAGTAATAATGCATGTGCATGTTCATATGCATTTGCATGGTATAAATAATTAATCATAACGCACATGCATGTGCATATGCCTATGCATTTTCATTTGAATGATAATAAATTATAAATTATAAATAATAACGCATGTGAATTACATGTGTATGTGCATGTGCATGTGAATGATAATAATTAATAAATAATAATGCACATCCAAGTGCATGTGCATGTGCATGTGCATGGTAATAAACAATAAATAATAACCATTTCCACATGAATGTTCGTTTTCATGAGAATGATAATAAATAATAAATAATAACACATGTGATAATAGAATAATGCACGTGCATTGCGTGTGCACATTCATGATAATAAATAATAATAACACATGTGCTAATATAATAACGCAAGTGCATTGCATTTTCATGTTCTTGATAATAAACAATATATAATAACGCACGTGCATGTGCATTTACAAGTAATGATAATAGTAATGATGCATGCATGTGCATGGTAATAAATAATAAATAACAATGCACATGCATGTGAATTTGAATTTGATGATACAAACAAAAATAGTAATAATAATAATAATAATAGAACAATGCAAGTGAATTTTATTTACATGTGCATAGTAGTAAATAATAAATAAATAAAAATAAATAAGAATGCACTTGCATGTGCATGTGCATTTATATTTGATGATAATATTAATAATAATAATTTTAACAATAATAGTAATAACGCATGCATGTGTGTGGTAGTAAATAATAAATAACAACGCACATGCATGTTCATTTGCATGTGATAATGATAATAATAATGTAATACCCCTTGAAAAGTGATAATTAAAAGGATAAATGTTACTACCCATGTCAACAAGGTGCACCTTTTTTTTGGGAGCCTACCTGATTAGAACTCCATAGGTAAGCCTGCTTGGCATGGAGTAGTAATCAGGACGGGTGACCATCTGGGAAGTTACCCAGGGTGTGTGTAATTGAGGACAAAACACACTGAAAGAACATGTGTTGGCATGTGGGAACAATTGTTAGTCAGATAAGCGACCCTAGTGAGTAATAGCATATAGTGTGTTGACCCTAGTGAGTAATAGCATATAGTGTGTTGGGAGGGGAACCAAGGTATTACAGGACACCCATGGGCTCAGATGATAAGGTTCATGGCCCAGGGAGGCAGGTCGTGACAAATGGTATCAGAGCCAATACCCAGCCGGAAGTGCTTAGGCACTGCCTGGGTTTGAGGCTTGGGGTCCACAATGAGGGTGTTGTGCTTTAAAGGGGGAGATAACATAACACCCCTGGAAAAGTGAGACTTAAATGGCTAAATGTTACTACCCATGTCAACAAGGTGCACCTTGAGGGTGTTGTGATTTAAAGGGGGGGGGGGGATAATGTAACACCCCTAGAAAAGTGAGACTTAAAAGGCTAAATGTTACTACCCATGTCAACAAGGTGCACCTTTATTTTCGGAATCCTACCTGATTAGAACTCCACAGTTAAGCATGGTTGGCCTGGAGTAGTAATCAGGATGGGTGACCTTCTGGGAAGTTACCCAGGGTGTGTGTGAGTGAGCACAAATCACACTGAAAGAACATGTGTTGGCATATGGGGACAGTTATTAGTCCGATAAGTGACCCTAGTGAGTAATAGCATATGGTGTGCTGGGAAGGCAACCAAGGTGTCATTAACCATCCCGGGTCGACCCCGAACCGGTAACCCGAGCCGCCCCGCGACATGGCCCGAAGGGCGTTCCCGATCCCCACGGGTTGGCAACCAGTGCCGGGCATCAAAGCTGAAGTGTTGGGAACGATATGGCCCATAAAAGATAAATAAGTAAAAATGAATCAACAGAACAAAAGCACTAAACTCTGGCAGCAGAAAGAAAGAAAAAAAAACAAACAGCAGATGTACCTCCATGTGACCCTTCGGTCACCTCCCAACCAAGGTCAACATTGCTCCAAAAGTGAGAAACTCAGCCAAGAAAACCTGAACAAGGGAAATCTGCGACTGAAATGATAAAAGATAGGTGTGAGCATTTAAAATGCTCAGTAGGAAAGCCAAAGTAAACCACAGAATCCAACCAAAACCACTTTCCAGAAACAATCCGAAAACACTAGTTTGCACATACAAATATAGAAAATAGTATTTTCATATTTTAAAGGAAAAAGGATCCCATTTTACCATCTCAAAAACCAACAGCCGCCTCAACCCGTTTTCCCCAAAACAATGCATTTCTTGGAAACTGAATTTCAAATCCAATTTTATCACATTTGTGAAAAAGGAGGAACAAGTAATTAGTAAATTCTGGAAACCAAGTGCAAGTAAAAGTATACAATCATATATAATCAATAACCATGGGTGATCCTAAACATCCCTCGAAAACCCCTGGACATACTCGGCTTCAAACTACCTGCCGACATGGTACTCCAGAGTCAATAACCAACTGGCTGCCCTAACAGCCAACCAGTGGCACGCCCCACAAGGCCTACCTACCAAGGGGGGACTAACCCATCTAATTGGGTTTAGCCAGAAGCCGTCACACGATTCTCTAAAAGACGCCCAGGAACCCATGGTGATTTCGATAATACTGTGTAAGTAGGAGTCCCTCGCAAGCGTGACTCATCTCACCGCATATACCAACCCCTTACACAGACACCACTACACGAAAATCCTTGAAGGGAAGTCCCCCTATAGAGATTCCCACAAATATGTATATATGAAGTTATTTCACATTCAACAAGGTGCCAACCGGGCCTTCACGGCATGCACAGTTTGAAAACATTTCGTATATGAGTTAACTTGCCAATCGGGTACACACATTTTGTAACACCCGAGACTTTTATGAGAAATATTTTGTTTTTATGTTATATAAATCATCAAAGTAATCTTTCACTACACACAACACTAGCTTGGCTTTCTTTACATGCAACCGCGGCCTTCCTCGATAGCTTGCGTCGTACGCAATACCGAGTTTCACTAAACAACGATATAATATTAAAATATTATTAAAACTAGCCGTTATGAATAGTAATAACCACTTTTTGAAATTTTATAAATTTTATTCTTCAAAATGGACTTCATTTTTGGATTCGGAATATCGAAATTAGCCTAGGGTGAAATTTTGGTATTTTTCTGAAAACATTCAATTTTTGATGAATAGTGAAACCACTAAGTGGTAGTTAAAAAACTGAATTTTTCATAAAACTTAATTTTACCGCTTCTGTGAGTGGAATTTCAAAAATCCTAGAGAAATAGTTGATGTTAGTAAGTAAAATGTGGTTCAATGAGATGAAAATAATTTTTGGTGAATAGTAACTTTTTACTTTTATTTACCACGGTTAAAAGTAAATAGGGTAATTAAGGGTAAAAATGATATTATTATTACCCTAAAACATGTCCTAATTATATTGGATAAGTGTAATTCGACCAAAAACAACCTTAGGAATAAAATATGACCATTTAGGCCCACTTGGATTAGATTAGGACATTTATTATTAATTTATTTAAAGAAGGGTTAAAATAGTTAAAATCAAAGTTTAATAAGTAAATCATTTTTAATATAAGGTTATACATAAGATAAATTCGATTGTAAATATTCATTAGAAATCTAATAATATTTCCTACATAATGAAATTTTATTTATAATTTTTAGACATTAAATAATTTAATTTATTTATGAAACAATGATGATGCAGTAATTACCATAATAGTGAAAAATTAGAATTATTGATATTATAAATACCCAAATAAATATAATTTGAGACTTTTTATGAATTAAACTAATTTTCTAGGTTAATATGACATGTTATTATTGATTTAATTAGCTTTTTTCGAACTAATCATTCTGTTATGATTTTCACAAAAATTAATTACTAAATAGTGTCAAAATTGACATAAAATAGTTTTTAAAACAAATATTATATTATTAATTGTTATTTTATTCCTAAAAATCTAAGGTTCTTCCAAATGACTTATATAAGGTTATATATATTAATAATAAACAACTTGGGGTTCGTTTGGCTTGTTATAGTGAGTTTATTAACCTTATAGTATAAAAACATAAGAAGACACGGTAAAAGTAAAATTATTTAACTTAATGATAAATCTAAATGATAAGGTTAAAATAGGAATCTAAACTTATATAAATTCTATTGGATGAGATTATTTCGACCCATCCCCACCTTAGCTTCGAAATAAATCAATTTGGAGCTATTTAAAACCGAACTTGACTTTATAATAAAATAATAGTTTTTGTTATTCCAAAGGTGCCCCTCTCCTCCCTTATAAAAGGGCACCTCCTCCCCCTCTTCCTCACACCACTTTGAGCCTTAAAGCTCGGCCAACCCCTGCCACTTTCTCCTCTACACTTCCCTAGATACATATTAGAGGTCCTGGTCTTCTTCAAAGACCAATTTTAGTGCTCTAAAAGGAGGTCTCAAAGAAGCACTTCAAAGAAGAGGTAATGTCCGTTACCGATTCTTTCATCTTTATTTATTCTTCCGCTTATTCTTCTTTAGTTGTTTCATTATGAAGTAATAACATCAGTATCACTCATATAATGATATGTTATTATAAGTATGAAACAACCCTATTTCACCATCTATCCATCCTACGGAAAATGAAATCACCGCGCGTGTGTACGTACGGAATACCGTCTCCACGCCGTGGTGTAATCTATTTTCCACCACCACCTTACTTGGATGGGTATAATGGTGTAAATAATGACTATATATGATTATTTTAAAGTTATATTTATTCTGAAATATTATACATACACTCCAATACAATTCCATGATCATGGGAACGATATCATCGCTCGTGCGTACGTACGGAATACCGTCTCCACGATGTGATGCGACTCGTTCTACATGATATTCATTGCATAATGATTCTATAAATGAATTGAATGAATGAATATGATATATATTACACTAATAACATTCTGGAAATGATGTATCTATAACCTAAAGAGAAGAATAAGAATTTATTCGACAAAACACGCATAAGAACAAAAAGTTATAAACACCCGAATAACAAGTGGCAATGAAATATTACTACTAAGAAGCTAAGAATATGACCATATATGATATCATAACAATAATTATGATTATGGAATAATTAAATAACATTATTTAAATCATTATACCAGAGGTTCGGACACATACGAAGCAAATTGGACCTAAGGTAAGGGAAAATATCACAATCTCATTTTTATTCGAGATTGTTTATAATTTGGTATTTAATGGGGTGTATTTTATCATCCATGTTTCCTCAATATATAATATTGTTTCCATCCACATACAACTGTTTAAATCCAATTTTACCCTTCGATGAGTTTTTAGTAAATGATATGAAAGGAATCTTTTGTCATTTTTCGTACGAGGTACTTTTTGACTTTTCCGACAAAAGTACGAGAAGAATGCTTTTTTAACTTATACGACATGAATGGATTTTTAAAACATTATTTCGAAGAAGCTTCCTTTACAAGTTTTCAAGTTTATTTTTAAACAACTTCTTTTAGTTTAAAATTGTATGACATGTTAAAAAAGGAAAATGTTTTTGAAGTAGAAAGGATATTTTCCTCAAGAATGGAGTTCAAGTGTTTTATCAAAATTATTTTCCATCTAAGATAATATAGGGTTCTGTTTTTATCCCTATTAGTACATTGATTTGATTATGTTGGGATGGAATTATTTTTATGAATTCCTTTATCTTATATGAATTGTTTGATGATGTAACGATGTTTAAGATTCCCATTTTTATTACATGGGTTATGCAATGATGTATGATTTATGATTTTGTGGCACACAGAATAATGGTATCATTATGAGATGGGTGGTACCTATATCTCCCTCCAATGCATTGGGTAAAGATTTTATATCTTATGAGATAGACATGGCTGGAACGGCAGGTTAAACCGGTTCAGTGAAACAGGACTGAAACGAGGAGTGAACTCGGTTCAGAAATGGACTTTGTCCACTAAGATAGTCTTCGCAATGAGTCTTGACTAACAAGAAATGATTCTCTATGATTATGTGTGCATGACACAAAGTTTCATGTTTTATGTTATGATTATTGGGATTACATTTCACTACCATGATCTATCCCATGTTATGAAATTATGATCTCTTTTGTAGGTTAAGATTTCCAAAAGTTATGTTATTATGAATATGATGTGATTGATATTTCTTTTGTTTACCCTTACTGAGCATTTGAGCTCACCCTTTTGTATGTTTTCTTTCCCCAGGTCAGGAAGAAGGTTATTAAGTAAGATATGCCAAAAGGGACTATAGATATGATGAAATAAATGGGAGAAATTGTAGATGCTTTATGAACCAGTTATTTATGTTTCCTAGTTTCTAAAGACACTATACCTATACGGTCCTTTCGTGGTTTTGTTATATGTTGTAATAAGTATGCTTCAATTCTGATGTAATAACAATGTATGTAAATTATGGGTCGTTATAGTTGGTATCAGAGGAAAGGTATAGTCAACCTTTGGAAACTAGGATTTGAAAGCCTTAGTAAGAATCCTAAGGATATGTCTAAGCATAGAACACAATCTTAGTGTTTTAGAAATGACCATGAATAACCTAGGATAAGACCTTAAGTGTGAAATTTTATTCTTGATTGTGTGGTTTTCCTATTATAATTAGTGTTTCTCACACTATTCTTCTTGGTTTTAGTCAATGGCTGGAACTCGAAGGAACCGTGTTAATGCGGAATGCGAGGGGCAATGCAATGATTGTCCCCCTGAGCAACCAAACGTTATGGGAGATGGAATGAAAAATCTTGTAGCAATGCTCACACAAATTTCTCAATCTATGAATCATGCAGGACTTCCAAACAAGCAAAAGAAGGAGCAACATTCTGTTGAATCCTTCATGAGGCAGCGTCCACCTTCTTTCAGCGGGTCTACTGATCCATTAGTTTCTGAACAATGGATTAGTACTACTGAAAAGATATTTTCAGTTCTTCAATGTTCTGAACATGATAAAGTCATCCTAGCAGTGTATCGTTTGGAAGTAGATACTGATCAATGGTGGAATCTTATTAAGAATACGAGGCAAAGGGATGAAATTGAGTCCATGGAATGGGACGAGTTCAAGAACTTATTTTTCAATAAGTACTTCCCTCGTATTCTCCGAAAAAAGATGGAGAAAGAGTTTCTTGAACTGAAGCAAAAGGATGATGAATCTGTTGGTACCTATGAAGAAAATTTTACAAGACTTGCAAGGTACGCTTCTGGTATTATTATCCAACCTGAGAGTAAGATCGATCTATTCTTTAGTGGCTTAAAACCAAGTCTTCGAAGGGCGTTAGCCATAAGGGACTTCAATAGCTACGAGGAAATCGTTCGATGTGCTCTCAAAGTCAAGATGGAGATTGGAGTAACCCATCAGTCATATGGGTTTGATAAGAAGAGGAAAATGGAATTCAAAGGAAAATCTAAAGAGCACACTGAAAAGAAGATGAGCTTTCCCTTATGCTCAAAGTGTGGAAAGAAACATGGAGGGAGTTGTCCTAAAGAGACAAGTAAATGTTTCAAATGTGGAAAGGAAGTTCATCGGGCCTTTGAATGCCACAATGATGGGAAGAAGATGTCTAATGATGCAAACAAAGGAAGTGACACACAGAATGAACCTACTACACTTCAATGTTTCAAGTGCAAGGATATGGGGCATTATGCCAATAAATGCTCTAATCCAAGTGTTGTTGATGATGATCGACATCAACAAAATCATAAGGCTAAAGACAAAGGAAAGTCACATGCAATTTCTATCAGCGATGTGGAGTACGATAACGATGTGGTGAAAGGTACACTTACCATCCACTCTAAAGTAGAAAATGTTTTATTTGATTCTGGATCCACCCACTCTTTTATTTCTGAAGATTTTTCTAAGGATATCACCGTATTACCTCAACAACTAGATGTTGAGTTAGCTGTGACAATGCCTAATGGCACAACAATAGCATCAAAAGTTTATAATTCTTCCCCGATTGAAGTTTGTGGGAAAGTGCTTCCTGCAAATCTTGTGATCCTTCCTATAGTGGAATTTGATGTGATTCTTGGCATGGATTAGCTTTCTTTATATGGAGCTCATATCAATTTCCAAATAAGGGAAGTCACATTTCATATTCCAGATCAATCTATGATCGTCTATCGATGAAAGGATGAACATAACCTTCCAGTGGAAATTTCTTCCATCTTATGGGTCTTGATTCCACTAAATGAGGGTTATTTATCTCAAATGGTTGGTGAGAAACTCACAATTAAGAATATGACCATTGTACGGGAGTTTGATGATGTATTTCTGGAGGAATTGCTGGGTCTTCCACCAATTCGTGAAGTTGAGTTTTCAATAGAACTCGTACCGGGTGCTTTGCCTATTTCAAAGACACCTTATAGAATGGCCCTAATTGAGTTGCAGGAATTGAAGAAGAAACTCCAAGAGAATCTTGATAAGGGATTCATACTCCCTAGTGCGTCACCTTGGGGAGAACCTGTTCTATTTGTTAAGAAGAAAGATGGATCAATGAGACTCTGCATTGATTATAGAGAACTTAACAAGATCACTTTCAAGAACAAATATCCTCTCCCATGCATTGATGACTTATTTGATCAACTACGCGGAGCTCAATACTTTTCCAAGATTGATTTTCATTCAGGGTATCATCAATTAAGGGTCAAAAGGGAGGATATACCAAAGACAGCTTTCCGTACAAGGTATGGACACTATGAATTTATAGTGATGCCATTTGGTCTTAAAAATGCCCCTGCTATCTTCATGGATCTGATGAATAGAGTCTTTAGAGACTATCTTGATCAGTTTGTGGTAGTCTTTATAGACGATATTCTTTTCTATTCAAAGAGCAAGGGAGAACATGAAGATCACTTGAGAATTATATTGAAGACCCTGAGAAAGGAGAAGATTTATGCCAAATTTACCAAGTGTGAATTTTGGATTCAAAAAGTTTCATTTTTGGGTCACATAATCTGAAAAGAGGGGATATCTGTGGATCCAGCAAAAACAGAGGTTATCGAAAGATAGTCAAGACCAACAACAGTAACTGAGATCCGAAGTTTTCTTGGTTTGGCTGGATATTATCGACGTTTTGTGAAAGATTTTTCACGATTATCTAATCCACTCACCAGGTTGACTCGGAAAGGAGTTAAGTTTGTTTGGACGGAGGAATGTGAAGAGAATTTCAAGGAGTTGAAAATAAGGTTATCCAATGCACCTGTGCTCACACTGCCTTGTAGTGGAGAAAGGTTTGTGATCTACAGTGATGCATCCAAGAAGGGTTTGGGGTGTGTTCTTATGCAAAATGATATAGTGATAGATTATGCCTCATGACAGATGAAAATCCATGAGAAAAATTACCCAACTCATGATTTAGAGTTAGCTGCGGTAATCTTTGCATTAAAGATTTGGAGGCATTACGTTTATGGTGAAAGGTGTGATATTAATACTGATCATAAAATTTTAAAGTATATTTTCACACAAAAGGAACTGAATATGCGTCAAAGAAGATGGTTGGAGTTGATTAAGTATTACGACTGCTCAATTCATTACCACCCTGGGAAAGCAAACAAGGTGGCAGATGCATTAAGTCGACAAGACTATGCCAGTTTATCCATGATGAGGATCACAAAAGATCCAATATTTATGGATTTACAAAGGATGGATCTTGGAATTATAATGGAAGGGGGAAAATCATATCTTTCTCAAATGAATGTTCAACCATCTATACATGTGAAGATTAAAGAGGCACAGAAAGAAGATGTCGAGTTACAAAAGATGGTGAGAAATGTTCCTGAATTCAACCTTGATTGTGATGGGATAATAAAGTTCAGGAATCGGGTTTGTGTTCCTCCCCTCCCCGAATTAAAGAAGGAGATGCTGGATGAGGCTCATAGTTCTTCATTCTCTATTCATCCTGGAAGAATGAAGATGTATAGGGACCTGAAAGAGTACTTCTGGTGGGATGGCATGAAAAGAGATGTTGTTGAATTTGTCTCTCGATGCTTGGTTTGTCAGCAAGTTAAAGCTGAGAGACAGAAGTCTAAGGGGATGTTACAACCATTACCCATACCCGAATGGAAATGGGAAAACATCACTATGGACTTTGTCATAGGACTTCCTAAAACATCCAAAGGCAATAATGCTATCTGGGTCATAGTTGATCGTCTTACAAAGCCTGCACACTTCATTTCTATTAGAGAGGATTTCTCTCTGGATCAGCTTGCCAGGATATATGTAAAGGAAGTGGTAATATTTCATGGAGAACCACTTTCTATTATATCTGATCGGGATCCGAGATTTACCTCGAAGTTCTAGCGAAGTCTTCAGCATACTCTAGATACAGAGTTGAGTTTCAGCACTGCTTATCATCCTCAAACAGACGGTCAGTCTGAAAGAACAATTCAAACTCTAGAAGATATGTTGAGAGCTTGATCTATGGATTTCAAAGGTGGTTGGGATAAACACCTACCTTTGGTGGAATTTTCTTATAATAATAGCTTTCACTTCAGTATTCAGATGGCTCCTTATGAAGCTCTCTATGGAAAGAAATGCAGGACTCCAACTTGCTGGGATGACGTTGGGGAAAGAAAGCTATTAGGACATGATCTCATTGATGAAATGGCAGAAAAGGTCTGATCTATTCAAAAATACATAAGATAAGCACAGAGTCGATAGAAAAGTTATGCCGACAACCGAAGAAAAGACCTAGAGTTTGAAGTGGGTGATAAAGTGTTCTTACGAATATCTCCCTGGAAGAGGGTCATGAGATTTGGAAAGAAGGGGAAGTTGAGCCCTAGATATATCGGTCCTTTTGAAATACTAGATCATGTTGGGAAGGTAGCTTACTGATTGGCGCTTCCACTGAATCTCTCTCAAGTTCACAATGTGTTCCATGTATCTCTCCTGAGAAAGTACATACATGATCCTTCACATGTACTCAGCTCAGAAGTTGTACCGTTGGAGCAAGATCTTTCTTATGAAGAACAGCCGATAGAGATTCGGGATCGTAGCGAAAAAGTCCTATGAAACAAGACCACTCGCTTGGAGAAAGTTTTATGGAGGAACCAACAATTAGAAGAAGCTACATGGGAGCTTTAGGATGTGATGAGGGAGAGGTATCCTCATCTGTTTGTTACCGAGTGAGTAATTTTGAGGGCGAAATTCATTTTAAGGGGGGTAGAATGTAACACCCGAGACTTTTATGAGAAATATTTTGTTTTTATGTTATATAAATCATCAAAGTAATCTTTAAATACATACAACACTATATTGGCTTGCTTTACACGCAACCTCGGCCTTCCTCGATAGCTTGCGTCGTACGCAATACCGAGTTTCACTAAACAACGATATAATATTAAAATATTATTAAAACTAGCTGTTATGAATAGTATTAACCACTTTTTAAAATTTAATAAATTTTATTCTTCAAAATGGACTTCATTTATGGATTAGGAATATCGAAATTAGCCTAGGGTGAAATTTTGGTATTTTTCTGAAAACTTTCAATTTTTGATGAATAGTGAAACCACTAAGTGGTAGTTAAAAAAACTGAATTTTTCATAAAACTTAATTTTACCGCTTCTGTGAGTGGAATTTCTAAAATCCAAGAGAAAAGGTTGATGTCAGTAAGTAAAATGTGGTTCAATGAGATGGAAATAATTTTTGGTGAATAGTAACTTTTTACTTTTATTTACCACGGTTAAAATTAAATAGGGTAATTAAGGGTAAAAATGATATTATTATTACCCTAACACATGTCCTAATTCTATTGGATAAGTTTAATTCGACCAAAAAAAACCTTAGGAATAAAATATGACCATTTAGGCCCACTTGGATTAGATTAGGACATTTATTAATAATTTATTTAAAGAAGGGTTAAAATAGTTAAAATCAAAGTTTAATAAGTAAATCATTTTTAATATAGGGTTATACATAAGATAAATTCGATTGTAAATATTAATTAGAAAGATAATAATATTTCATACATAATGACATTTTATTTATAATTTTTAGACATTATGTAATTTAATTTATTTATGACATAATGATGATGCAGTAATTACCATAATAGTGAAAAATTAGAATTATTGATATTATAAATACCCAAATAAATATAATTTGAGACTTTTTATGAATTCCACTAATTTTCTAGGTTAATATGACATGTTAGTATTGATTTAATTTGCTTTTTTCGAACTAATAATTCTGTTATAATTTTCACAAAAATCAATTACTAAATAGTGTCAAAATTGACATAAAATAGTTTTTAAAACAAATATTATATTATTAATTGTTATTTTATTCCTAAAAATCTAAGGTTCGGCCAAATGACTTAGATAGGGTTATATATATTAATAATAAACAACTTGGGGTTATTTTGGCTTGTTATAGTGAGTTTATTAACCTTATATAATAAGAGAACAAGAAGACACGGTAAAAGTAAAATTATTTAACTTAATGATAAATCTAAATGATAAGGTTAAAATAGGAATCTAAACTTCTCTAAATTCTATTGTATGAGATTATTTCGACCCATCCCCACCTTAGCTTCGAAATAAATCAATTTTGAGCTACTTAAAACCGAACTTGAATTTATAATAAAATAATATTTTTTGTTATTCCGAAGGTGCCCCTCTCCTCCCTTATAAAAGGGCACCTCCTCCCCCTCTTCCTCACACCACATTGAGTCTTCAATCTCGTCCAACCACTGCCAATTTCTCCTCTCCACTTCTCTAGAGACATCCTAGAGGTCCTGGTCTTCTTCAAAGACCAATTTTAGTGCCCTAAAAGGAGGTCTCAAAGAAGCACTTCAAAGAAGAGGTAATGTCCGTTACCGATTCTTTCATCTTTATTTATTCTTTCACTTCTTCTTCTTTAGTTGTTTCATTATGAAGTAATAACATCAGTATCACTCATACACTGATATGTTATTATAAGTATGAAACAACCCTATTTAACCATCTATCTATCCTACGGAAAATGAAATCACCGCGCGTGTGTACGTACGGAATACCGTCTCCACGCTGTGCTGTAATCTATTTTCCACTGCCACCTTACTTGGATGGGTATAATGGTGTAAATAATGACTATATATGATTATTGTAAAGTGATATTGATTCTGAAATAGTATACATACACTCCAATACAATTACATGATCATGGGAACGATATCATCGCTCGTGCGTACGTACGGAATACCGTCTCCACGATGTGATACGACTCGTTCTACATGATCTTCATTGCATAATGATTATATAAATGAATTTAATGAATGAATATGATATATATTACACTAATAACATTCTAGAAATGATGTATCTATAACCTAAAGATAAGAATAAGAATTTATTCGACAAAACACACATAAGAACAAAAAGTTATAAACACCCGAATAACAAGTGGCAATGACATATTACTACTAAGAAGCTAAGAATATGACCATATATGATATCATAACAATAATTATGAATCTGGAATAAGTGAATAACATTATATAAATCATTATATAGGAGGTTCGGACACATACGAAGCAAATTGGAGCTAAGGTAAGGGAAAATATCACAATCTCATTTTTATCCGAGATTGTTTATACTTTGGTATTTACTGGGGTGTATTTTATAATCCATGTTTCCTCAATATGTAATATTGTTTCCATCCACCTAAAACTGTTTAAATCCAATTTTACCCTTCGGTGAGTTTTTAGTAAAAGATATTAAAGGAATCTTTTGTCGTTTTTCATACGAGGTACTTTTTGACTTTTCCGACAAAAGTACGAGAAGAATGTTTTTTTTAACTTAAACGGAATGAATGGATTTTTAAAACATTATTTCCAAGAAGCTTCATTTAAAAGTTTTCAAGTTTATTTTTAAACAACTTCTTTTAGTTTAAAATTTTAGGACATGTTAAAAAAGGAAAATGTTTTTGAAGTAGAAAGGATATTTTCCTCAAGAATGGAGTTCAAGTGTTTTATCAAAATTATTTTCCATCTAAGATAATATAGGGTTCTGTTTTTGTCCCTATTATTACATTGATTTTATTATGTTGTGATGGAATTATTTTTATGAATTCCTTTATCTTATATGAATTGTTTGATGATGTCACGATGTTTAAGATTCCCATTTTTATTACATGGGTTATGCAATGATGTATGATTTATGATTTTGTGGCACACAGAAGAATGGTATCATTATGAGATGGGTGAGACCTATATCTCCCTCCAATTCATTGGGTAAAGATTTTATATCTCATGAGATAGACATGGCTAGAATGTTAGGTTAAACCGGTTCAGTGAAACAGGACTGAAACGAGGAGTGAACTCGGTTCAGAAATGGACTTTGTCCACTAAGATAGTCTTGGCAATGAGTCTTGACTAACAAGAAATGATTCTCTATGATTATGTGTGCATGCCAAAAAGTTTCATGTTTTATGTTATGATTATTGGGATTACATTTCACTACCATGATCTATCCCATGTTATGAAATTATGATCTCTTTTGCAGGTTAAGATTTCCAAAAGTTATGTTATTATGAATATGATGTGATTGATATTTCTTTTGTTTACCCTTACTGAGCATTTGAGCTCACCATTTTGTATGTTTTCTTTCCCCAGGTCAGGAAGAAGGTTATTAAGTAAGATATGCCAAAAGGGACTATAGATATGATGAAATAAATGGGAGACAGTGTAGACGCTTTATGAACCAGTTTTTTATGTTTCCTAGTTTTTAAAGACACTACACCTATACGGTCCTTTCGTGGTTTTGTTATATGTTGTAATAAGTATGCTTCAATTCTGATGTAATAACAATGTATGTAAATTATGGGTCGTTATACATTTTTTCCAAAAGTCAGTGCAAACGCATTATTTACAAAGAGTCAGCACAAATATTACAATTGAGTTGGAAGAGCCAAACATGCCTTTAAGCAAATCGACCATCTAACTCACACCAAAAGACAACCGGTCCAGCTTCTTTTAATTCCCTTTGAAACAACACATTATTTTCTCTGAAACCTAGTTTTATGAAAACATAGTTTTAATGTGTCATCTTCATTTGGAGGCACATCCATGGGAGTACCTAGTGCTCCCATGGATGTGCCAACATCCAATGGCACATTTAGTTTTTAGAAGAATCGCCTTAAAAACCATCTTTCATAAAACACTTTAGCATTGAAACCACACTCAAATTCATTCACAACACTTTATAAAAACAAATTGCATCTTTCAAACCAGCCACCATTTACAAAACTTCTCTAAAACAAACTATTGGTTCATAATTTTCTAAAACAAACACACCAAACCAAATATTACATTTCCAAAACACAATCACTATTAGCTACAACCAAACACATCACAAAGCAATCGATTTAACTTTACCAAGAACCTATGCCTTTCATATAAACCAATATCAAAGGCCACTTTCAGAAATTTAAACCAACAATATAACCATGTTAGATGTTTTTTTATTAACACAACAGAAATGCAACGATATAAAAGAATTAATTGAAAAATTTCAAGTGCTCGGGGTTTGAATCAAAATGGGAAATGGTTGGAAACACCTACCTCAAATAATTGGCCGAGCCAACAATTTCAAACTCACACAGCCACCTGTTCACGTACACGCACTCCCACGAAAGCGCGCTCACTAGAAAAGACAACTTCTCCACACCTTAACAAAACATTCGACACCGAAAGTCTATGCGACGAAGACCAACACACAACCAAAAGAAAATCAGGGACTCAAAAACATCATAAGACACTAAATCAAGCCGTGTAAAACAAATCACCTGGTAAAAACTCTTACCCGAAACAACATCGGCATAGCGAGACATTACTAAAATAAAAACTCAGATAAAGCTGACTCTGGACTAGATAAAGATCTCAAGGGTCCGCAACTCAAATTAACATATAAATTGGCGTAAGAATATATAACAAAGTAAAAATATATCCTTACCCAAATATCGGTGAGGGGAAACAAGACCGCGCCCGAGCATAGTAGAGGTGCGGTGAAGAGGTTCGGGTCGCACCGAAATAAGGAAAAGGCGCTGCGCAAGGGTTCGGGTCACGCCGGAACTAGGCAGAGGTGCCGCGCGAGGGGTTCGGGTTGTGCCGAAACAAGGCAGAGGCGCCATACAGGGGTTCGGGTTGTGCTGGAACAAGGAGAAGGCACCGCATAGGGGTTCGGGTTGCGCCGGAATAAGGCGGAGGCGCCGCGCAGGGGTTCGGGTCACGCTAGAGGTGCTGCAAAATGCCGCGTTCGCTGGAATCGCGCCGGAAAGGGGGCTGGGCTCGCTGGAAATGGTTGCGGCCGGTCCGAGGGACGCCGGTGGAAGGGAGGGATGACGGCGGGTGTAGGGAAGCAGGGCCACACTGGAACAGGGCCGGTGACGGTGATTTCCGGGCAGCGGAAAAAGGGGGCCGAACGGGGAGCCGGAGCCGGGGAGCCGGAGGCGCGGTGGAGGGCTGGAACGCCGAGAGGGTGTGGCTACGCGGTCGGCCAGCGAGAGGGGAGGGGGAGACGGCGGGGATGGCACGGGGAGAAAATTCCGACCGGGGGGGGGGGGGGTTCTCGGCGGACAGAAGGAGGGGTGGGGGTGGGGGTCGGGCTCATGCGGGGGAGAAAGGGGGGAGAAAGAGGGTGGGCGGCTGGGTAGTTAGGGTTCCTCCCGTTTTTTATCTTAATAATAATAATAATAATAATAATAATAATAATAATATACACATATATAAATATATATAAACATATATATAAACCTACTGATATAAACATAAATACATCTATACATATATATAACATATATAAACATATAAACATATATATAACATATATAAACATATAAACATATATAAACATATATATAAACATATATACACATAAGAATATAACGTTAAAACATATTTATTTATAAACATATGTGTATATATATACACCTATAAACATATATACACATACCTTATATATATATATATACACAACGTTAAAACATAAACATATACAAACGTAGTTACACATATATATACACATATATAAACATAAAAACATACATATACATATATCTACACACATAACGTTAAAACTGGATGATTGTGCGGTATTTGTGCACCGTACAGTACCCAAGCGGACAGCGCGTCTTAAACGCACGGTGTTTGCGCACAATACAAAACCATAAACTCAACCCAACATTAAAAATTTAAACCGGGACTCACCCACACTTATGAAAAAACACCCGAAGCCAAGAGAAATAAGTTAATTAAAAAGACTAAAAAACGATTGTGACAATTCTGCCCACCACAAACACTTTCTTCCCCCTAGAAAGTCACAAAGCCAACAGTTAGCATAACTCGAGTCAGTGCCCGGACAAAATCAGAAGAAACAGAGAGGCTCGGGGTGACCATTACCAACACAAGTCACACCTGACCAACTCGAGTACAATTATTGTCCGAGGTTGAGGGGAGAACACGGGAGGGTTCTCCCCACCACAGAAATCTACGAACACGGAGACCATGAAACTCGAACACACCACCCCTGGGGGGGGGGGAAACGGGAACTCCGAAACTGAACCCATTTAATTTCTCCACATAGACCGAACAATACTCAGAGACTCAAATAGGAAGCTTGCTACGAAACGACCCAACAACCCAAGGATAAGGAATTAACTCAACCCCTCACAAACCGACTAAATAAAAACCACACTACAACCAGAGACTAGGAAAATCCTAGCTCGAACTCATAAAGGACCTCGAAACACTGCACGTTAATTTCATGAAACCAAACATCCCCCTAACGAACACAATTGAGACCCAACTCAAAATTTAAATGACCCATTTATTTTCGGGCCCATCACCCTTCATGGAAAACTGAACGATTTGAAAACACACCGAGAACAGATAAGACCTCTTATACTGTGGTAGAACAAGTTCATCACATCACCACAACTATGATGAGCTTACAACGGTGACAAAAATAGAACAAGGAAACTTTGGATATTTCCCTTCAGAAATTGAAAACATAATCTGAAGCGAGGTTCTACACACCCTCGGAAACTCCTGACTATGTGTGAGCTTTACCCCTAGACCTGTGGCTGGGGCTATGATGGATGAAGCATCTCCTGCCTCAGAGTCAAGCATTTGCATCCTCTGGTCCCAAGATCCTTCCTCCCAAACGACACTTCTTCCAGAACTCTAACCGGTGGCCCGAACAGTCGCACGGTAGCAAGACTTCAGAGGGATGCAGCAAGACAACTTAGAATGTCTGGACAGGCCATACTGGTGGCACAGAAAAGAGCGATCCGATGAACTAGGAGACTGTATCGACGAGGATGGCTTCTTGGAGACAGGTTCCACCGGCCCACACTTCTTTCCAGGTGAGGAACCTTCACGGAAGTCGACCACCGTTAATCATACCCAAAACTCCAACGACGATGAGACACCTCATATTTACTAGTCCAAAACTGAACCCTCAAAAAAATATATGGCAGTACAAACCTTAACTATCCTGGGAGTTCCCAATAACCCGAATACAAGCAATATTTTAGAACAATACAACTACCTCCAACAGACTTCGGTTACCACGAAAATCAAGCAACTCAAAAAAGTAACTGAGAACAGAGCATAACTCATTGACAACTTTTGGAGGCTTTCTGGGCGGCATACTCATGAAAACACGAGAAACATCATCGAAACTGACATTAAACCAAAACTCAATCAAAGAAACCACACAATCCAAGGTCAATAGGCCCATAAGCCAAACATACACAAACACAAGCATAAGTCACTTTCCAAAACCATCACTACATTAAAATTTTAAAACCCTCCTATGGCACCTTATGAACTGTCACATGTGCGTTCATTCAATCTCACTCACATCATCTGAAAACAAGTTCCCCTACGCACTCTTCATACATACTCATGCACATGTGACCCTCCATAACGAGTTCCAAGGTTCAAACACTTCTTTCCATACCAAATACAAAACACATACCATATTGTTCCAAACCAAAACACTTTTTCTTTAAAAAACCCACTTTACTAATTTCAAAAAAAATTGGAAGAAACCCTTTTTTTCATTTCGAAATCACTTTCATTTTCAACACACACACAAAGACCGAGTTCAAAACGAAACACAATCAACTATAAACCATCGGAATGAGGGACTAGTGTGTGTGCTTAAATAGGCGACATGGTGGTGATCCATGCCCCAAGTAAGACATAACACTAAGAGGACCATAAACCGGGCACTTGGATTCCACATGGGTCAGCACCCCACCCGAGGCCGCAATGTGAACCGATTCACTCTCATTTTCATCCCTCAATCCAAAATAACCAAAGATAAAAGGATCAAATCTCGGACTAACCCTGGTAACTCAGGTCTCGTTGCGAGCGGTGGTGATCAGGCACCAACCCGTAACTTACCTCCTGAGCCCCGATAGTCCTAATCTCCTTCTACCAGACACCCCAAATAACAAGGACCTTCCTCCAATACCATTTTTTCATGAACCAGCCCGGGTCAACCCCGAACCGGTCACTCGAGCCGCCCCACGACATGGCCTGAAGGGCATTCTCGATCCCCACGGGCTGGAAACCAGTGCCAGGCATCAAAGCTAAAGTGTTTGGAACGATTTGTACCATAAAAGATAAATAAATAAAAAAGGAATAAACAGAACAAATTAAAGAACTAAACTCTAGCAGCAGAAAAAAAAACCAAACAGTAGACGTACCTCCATGTGACCCTTCAGTCACCTCCCAACCAAGGCCAACATTGCTCCTAAAGTGAGAAACTCAGCCAAGAAAACCTGAACAAGGGAAACCTGCGACTGAAATGATAAAAGATAGGTGTGAGCATTTAAAATGCTCAGTAGGAAAGCCAAAGTAAACCACAGAATCCAACCAAAACCACTTTCCAGAAACAATCCCAAAACACTAGTTTGCACATACAAAGATAGAAAATAGGGTTTTCATGTTGTAAAGGAAAAATTATCCCGTTTTACCATCTCAAAAACCAACACAAGCCTCAACCCATTTTCCCCAAGACAATGCGTTTCTTGAAAACTGAATTTTAAATCCAAGTTATCACATTTGTGAAAAAGGAGGAATAAGTAATAAGTAAATGCTGGAAACCAAGTGCAAGTAAAAGTAAACAAGCAGATATAATCAATAACCATGGGTGATCCTAAACATCCCTAGAAAACCCCTGGACGTACTCGGTTTCAGACTACCTGCCGGCATGGTACTCCACAGTCAATAACCAACTGGCCACCCTAACAGCCAACCAGTGGCACGCCCCACAAGGCCTACCTAACAAGGGGGGACTAACCTGTCTAATCTGGGATAGCCATCAACCATCACTCGATTCTATAAAAGACGCCTAGGAACCCATGGTGATTATACTTTGTAAGTAGGAGGCCCTCGCACGCGTGACTCATCTCACCGCACTTACCCACCCCTTACACGGACACCACTACACGACGACCCTCGAAGGGAAGTCCCCCTGTAGAGATTCCCACAAATATGTATATATGAAGTTCTTTCACATTCAAAAAGGTGCCAACCGGGCCTTCACAGCATGCACAGTTTCAAAACATTTCGTAAATGAGTTAAGTTGCCAATCAGGTACACATATTTTTTCCAAAAGGCAGTGCAAACACATTCTTTTCAAAGAGTCAACACAAATATTACAATTGAGTTGGAAGATCCAAATAGGCCTTTAAGCAAATCGATCATCTAACTCACACCAAAAGCCAACAGGGCCAGCTTCTTTCAATTCCCTTTGAAACAACACATTATTTTCTCTGAAACCTAGTTTTAAGAAAACATATCTTTAATGTTTCATCTTCATTTGGAGGCACATCCATGCGAGCACCTAGTGCTCCCATGGATGTGCCGACATCCAATGACACATTTAGTTTTTAGAAGAATCGCCTTAAAAACCATCTTTCATAAAACACTTTATCTTTGAAACCAAACTCAAATTCTTTCACAACACTTTATAAAAACAAATTGCATCTTTCAAACCAGCCACCATTTCCAAAACTTCTCTAAAAAAACTATTTGTTCATCACTTTGTCAAACAAACACACCAAACCAAATCTTACATTTCCAAAACACAATCACTACCAGCTACAACCAAACACATCACAAAGCACTCAATTTAACTTTACCAAGAACCTATGCCTTTCATATAAACCATCATCAAAGTCCACTTTCAGAAATTTAAAACAACAATATAACAATGTCAGATGTTTTTTTAAACACAACAGAAATGCAACGATATAAAAGAATTAATTGAAAACATTCAAGTGCTCGAGGTTTGAATAAAAAAGGGGAAATGGTTGGAAACACCTACCTCAAAGAATTGGCCGAGTCAACACTTTCAAACTCACATGACCACCTGTTCACATACACACACTCCCACGAAAGCGCACGCACTAGAAAAGATAACTTCGCCACACCTTAACAAAATAGTCGACACCCAAAGGCAGTGCGACGAAGACCAACGCACAACCAAAAGAAAACCAGGGACTCAAAAACAATATAAGACACTAAATAAAGTAGTGAAAAACAAGTAAACTGGTAAAAAATCTTACACGAAACAACAACGGCATAGCGAGACATTACTAAAATAAAAACTCAGATAATTCCGAATTTGGACCAAATAAAGACCTCAAGGGTCTGCAACACAAATTCACATATAAATTGGCGTAACAATATATAACAAAGTAAAAATATATCCTTACGCAAATATCGGCGAGGGGAAACGAGACCGCGCCTGAGCATAGCGGAGGTGCTTCGAAGAGGGTCGGGTGGCGCCGGAACAAGGCAAAGGCAATGCGCAAGGGTTCGGGTCGCGCCAGAACAAGGAAGAGGCACCGCACGAGGGGTTCGGTTTGCGCCGGAACAAGGCAGAGGCGCCTCGTTGGGGTTCAGGTTGCGCCGAAACAAGGAGAAGGTGCCGCGCAAGGGTTTGGGTTGCACCGTAACAAGGCGGAGGCACCGCGTAGGGGTTTGGGTCGTGCCGGAAAAAGGTGGAGGCACTGCGAAATGCCGCGTTCGCCGGAATCACGCCGGAAAGGGGGTTGGGCTTGTCGGAAATGGCTACGGCCGGTCGAAGGGACGCCGACGGAAGGGAGGAATGTCGGCGGTTGTAGGGTAGCGGGGCGACGCCAGAATAGGGCCGACGGTGGCGATTTCCTGGTAGTGGAAAAAGGGGGGGCCGAACGGGGAGCCGGAGCTGGGGAGCCAGAGGTGTGGCAGAGGGCCGGAATGCATGGAGGGTGCGGCTGCGTGGTCGGCCGGGGAGAGGGGAGGGGGAGCCGGCAGGGACGGTGCGGCAGGGGGAGGAAATTTTGGCCGGGGGGGGGGGGGGGGTTTCACGGCAGACATAAGGAGAGGGGGGGGGGAGGGTCGGGCTCACCCAGGGGAGAAAGGGGGGAGAAAGAGGGGGGGGTAGTTAGGGTTCCTCCTTTTTTTTATCTTAATAATAATAATAATAATAATACTAATAAACATATACACATATATAAATATATATAAACATATATATAAACCTACTTATATAAACATAAATACATCTATACATATATATATAATCATATACATAACATACATAAACATATAAACATATATATAACATATATAAATATATAAACATATATACACATAAGCATATAACGTTAAAACATATTTATTTATAAACATATATGTATATATATACACCTATAAACATATATACACATACCTTATATATATACACACAACGTTAAAACATAAACATATAAAAACGTAGATACACATATATATACACATATATAAACATACAATCATACATATATATATATCTACACACATAACATTAAAACTAGATGAGCGTGCGGTATTTGCGCACCATACGGTACCCAAGCGGACAACGCGTCTTAAACGTACGGTGTTCGCGCACTCTCCCCAACCATAAACTCAACCCAACATTAAAAATTTAAACCAGGACTCACCCGCACTTACGCAAAAACACCCGATTCCAAGAGAAATAAATTAAATAAAAAGACTAAAAAAACGGGTGTGACACAAGGTATTACAGGATACCCATGGGGTCAGATGACAAGGTCCATGGCTCGGGGAGGTGGTTCATGACAAATAATGATGATAATAATAATAATAATAATAATAATAATAATAATAATAATAATAATAATAATAATTGTGATAATAATAATAATAATAAAATAATAATACAAGTGCATTTCATATGCACCTTCATGGTAATAAATAATAAATAATAAGACATGTTCTCTACATTGGCATGTGATGATAGTAATAATAACAGCAATAGAAATAATATTAGTCGTAGTGGTGATAATAGTAGAAGTTCGAATGGATGTGATAATAGAATATTGCATGTGCATTATGTGTGCACGTGCATGGTAATAAATAATAACGCCCGTGCATTGCATTTTCATGTGATGATGATGATTATTATAATAAAATAATATTGTTATTATTATTATTATTAATAACAATGCACGTACATTGAATGTGTGTGTATGTGAATTCGCATGTGCATCTGCATGTGTTTCTAATAACAATAACAACAATAAAAACAACAACAACAACAACCACAACAACCACAGTAATAATAATAACATTAATAATAACAATGCATGTGATAATAAAATAACATGTGTGTATTGCACATGCACGTGCATGGTAATAAAAATATAAAAATAACGCACATGAATGTGCATGTTAATGTGGATGAGATGATGATAATAATAATAATAATAGTAATAAGTTATAGTTGTATGAAAAATAGGAGACATGATAAAAATGCTAGAAATGGGGTCTCATAAAACCTAACAAATCAAAGATTCATTGAAAATGGCATAACATCTTCTTCGGGTGTCCATTTCCACTCTATGAAAAGTCAAACTGAATCTCATGGAATGAACTACAATAAAAACAGGTGTCGAAGGCCGAATAGACACACAGATCAGAAGTTATGACCACATTAATAATAATAACATTAATAATAACAACGCATGTGATAATAAAATAAAGTGTGTGCATTGCATGTGCACATGAATGGTAATAAAAATATAATAATAACGCAAATGCATGTGGATGTGAATGTGGATGAGATGATGGCGATAATAATAATAATAATAATAGTAATAAGTTATAGTTGTATGAAATAACAGGAGACAGGATAAAAATGATAGAAATGGGGTCTCGAAAAACCTAACAAGTCAACAATTCATTGAAAAAGGCATTACATCTTCTTCGGGTGTCCATTTCCACTCTGTAAAAATTCAAACTGAATCTCATGGAACGAACTAAAATAAAACAGGTGTTATAGGCCTTAAAAACACACATATCAGATGTTATGACCATTTTAAGAAAAATTTGACAGGGATCCATACACGGAAATAGTGTTTTGGAGGCCTTATGATGGGTTTCTGGGATTTTATGGTATCAAACATGACTTGAACTTTGTTCAAGTCATCCATTTGCGTATATTTCTTCTATACTTTCGATTTGATATATGGTAGATCTCAAACGGACAACTGGAGTGAAAGTTATGGTCGTTTGAAGTTGGACTTTTTTGGGAGTGGTATAACTATTATATCTTATATTTCTTTGATATTATCAAATTTTCTACTAAACTTGGTCCTCACTCATCTCACGATCTTAGATTAGACTAGTCACAACTCTCAAACAGATACCTGAAGGAGAAGTTATTCCTATTTTAGTGAGTTCCGTGTTTCTTAGTTTTATAGGTGCTAGGAGAGTTGCTCAATTTAAAACGATAATAACTTAGGCTACGTGTGTTCATTTTGGCTCTACCACATAAAAAATTGAATATTGTGAAAATATACACACTCTGGTAACCACTGTAACTTTTTTGACATTCTTCAACCCCTAAAAGACCCTGAATCCCTTTGGAAGGTCAAAAGATTGGCTTCTGGTGTCCGTTTTGCAATAACTTCTTCTATGGGTGTCCGTTTTGTCTCAACCACATATCAAATCGAAGCTTGAGACTAGACCTAAACTCCTATAACCACTAAAGCACCATATCACATTCTTGAAGGCCAAAAAAGGTACTTAAACCCTACAAAAGACCATAACTTCTACTTCGGGAGTTCCTTTTGCCTCTACCATATATCAAATCAAATCTTAAGAAAAGATCTACACATCTGTTACCAATAGTAACACCTTATCACGTTCTTAAAGTATCAAAAGGTATTTAAGTCCTCTGAATGACCATAACTTCTGCTCTGGGTGTCGGTTTCAGCTCTACCACATATCAAATTGAAACTTGCGACTAGCTATACACATCTATGACAACCATGAACAACTAAATAACCCTAACAAACCATGGATAACCACATAAACACTAAAAACCGTTAAAAACCATGAAAAACCCTAAAAAATCCTAAAAAACACCAACAAACCCTAACAATATCTAACAAACCCAAACAAAAACTAACACACCCCAGAAACCCCTAAAAAACATAAAAAATCCTAACAAACCCTAACAAGCCCTAACAAACACCAAGAAGCTCTATGAAACCCCAATAACCCCCCAAAAACCCAAAGAAACCCTAAAAACCCTATGAAAACATAAGAAACCCTAAAAACCCTAACAAAACCTTAAGCAAACCTAAGAAACACTAACACACCCTTATAAACCCTAACACACCCTTAGAAACCCTAACACACCCTTAGAAACCCTAGAACACCCTTAGAAACCCCAACACACCCATAGAAACCCTAAAACAACCTTTGAAACTCTTAGAAACCATAGCACACTCTTAGAAACACTAACCCACCCATAAAAACCCTAACCCACCCTTAGAAACCCTAACACACCCTTAGAAATCCTAACAAACCCATAGACACCCTAAATCACTCTAATAAGCACTAATAAATCCTAAAAAACCCTACCAACCAAAAATAAACCATAATAAACCCTAATAAACCCTAAATCCCACTACTAAACCCTAATAAACACAAAAAATTATAATAACCCCTAATAAGCCTATTAGATCCCAATAAAAGCTACAAAATTCCTAAAAACTCATATATACAAAAAATGCTATTAAACCATTCAAAATGCTAATATCCACAAAAAACCCTAAAACCACTAAAAACATGAAAAAACTTAAAAAACCTGAAAAACAACCTAAAAATCCCTAAAAAATTTAAAAAAAAACCTCAAAAAACACTAAATACGCTAAAAACACTAAAAATCCTAAAATGCCTAACAAAACCCTAACCAACCCTATGAAACCCTTTAAACCCCTAAAAATCCCCTAGCAAACCCTAAAAACCTAAAAATACCCTAATAAACTATAAATAACCCTAAAGAACGCTAAAAAACACTAAAAAACCACTAAAGCCACTAACAATACTACATAAACCCTAACAATTGAATATAAAAACTAGACGAAAGGCCTCTGAGTGGCTTCTCCTCTCCAAATTGCGGTGGCTAGGTTTTCCTGTCATTTTCTATTTCCCTTCCCCCTCCGGTATCACTCAATCTCGTCTTGGCCTCCATTCGTTTGGCTCGGCATCAGTGTGTGTGGAGTTGTCGTGGCGCAGTGGGGATCTGGTGCGGTTCAGTCTATCTTCGTCGATGCGGTTTGGTGGATCTAGCGTGGTTCAGCATCCCTTCCACGGAAAAGATGTCTTTCGATGTGGATATAGCCTCTCAGATCAGCCTGGAGCGCCTAGGTGGTGTCTCTGGCGAGCTGTTGGTGTGAGTTTGCGACGGTTCCGGTTTGGCTTGGAGTGGGAAGGTTCGGGGTTTCTTTCAGGCGTTCGACGGTCTTCCCGGTAAATTGTTCTATGTTCTTTATTTTCTTTGTGCGATGGGGTTTCTTTGGTGTCGTCATTTTCCGAGGTTGTGCTTCTGGCTTCGGTTCTAGTGGTTATGTTGTGGGAGAGTTCACCTTGGCTTTACCCCTTGAGATGAGGTGCTTCTGGCTTTGGCTCCAGCGTCGATAGCTGAGGGTTGTGAACCCTTTTCGGTTGTTTTGTTATGGGTAAATGGTGATGTGGTGATGGTGAAATGGTGATGTGGTGAACTCCCTTGATTTTGAAGCCTATATTGGTGAATCTGTTGAAATTTTGGTAATGGTGGATCTCTGCAGTTGTGAGATTTCTGAAGTGTTTGAGGCTGTTGTTTTGACTTGATATGTAATTTTCTCATTTTGGTTAGATGTGTGGATTGGGTTTGGGAAATATGTCTGCCCTCATCCCTACCCTTGCTTGATGTAACTTTTATTATTCTTTAATAAATAGTCAGAGGTTCTTGCCTCTGACTGAACTTTCCTGGTAAACCCTAACAATTTCTAAAAATCTGAAAATGATTCAAAACCCACAAAATGCAACAAAACCCCAAAAAAATGCTAAAGTAAACCTAAAAAACATAAAAAATCCAAGCACACCCATAAAACCCAAAAAACGCATAAAACCCCAAACAACTCAAACAAATCGTAACAAACCCTAAAAACCCTGACAAAACATAACTGGCATAAAAACCCATAAAAGATTGATGGATAGCGGCGCAATCCCCTGGATATCTCTCTCACTCGACGATTCTTCCCCTGGTTTCTTCTCGGGATCTTGACATTTTCTCCTCGATCTGCTCTCGGCAATGGTGTTCTCTGGATGCGTTCCTTGAACTCATGACGGTGTTCCTTTGGCGGCTTTGTCCTCCCCAAACGGCTCCCTTAATCTCAGCTTCGGAAGGGATTTTATTCCTTTGCTGGAGCGCTTGGGTTTCTTTCATTTTGGAGGTTGCACAGGTTACTGCGGACTCAGATAGTTATGATCTAGCTTATGGCGATGAAGTCTCATTAGTAGTTGGCTTCCTTTATGGATTTCTATCACGGATCGAGGTTGACCTCGCAGATCTAGGACCTCAGGCAGGTCAACGGAGTCGGAGGCCTCAACAATGGATCAGGGTGAACCGGCGACACAGATTTTGGCCTCAACGACGGGCGATCTTTCCTGATTTGCTGCTTTGGTCTTCAACGTGTTTTGGTAAGTTGGTGCTTGAGGTGGTGATGGGGGCTCTTAGATCTACTCAAGGGTTTCAAGGGGCACAAATGATAGCAGCTTGGCATCGGTTTTTGCGGGAATTTCATTTTCAGGTTTGTGTGATTCTGCCCTTTCTGCTCGCTGTTGATGATTGTTCTGGTTGGAAGTATTTGAGTCTTAAGACCCATGGTCCTTTGGTTGCGGTGCTGGTCATGATCCATTGTGGGTTCTGGTCACTGGATTTGCTGGGAAATTTTAGGCATGGTCTGGTGATGTTGTGCGATTCTGCTGGGGTGATTTCCTAGAGCTGGTTTATGTCTTTTGCATGCGGGGTGTTATGGCCTGGTCCTGGTTTTAGGTGCTTGTGGTGTGTTGTTAGCTCTATGGGGGGGGGGTGTAGAGCATCGAGAGTTGTTGGATGTCGGTTTATTTGGTGCTGGTTGATTCACTTTGCTGGTGAATGCTGGATGATGGTGCTTCGTATGGTGGATCTCTTAGGTGAGGAGGTGTTGGATGCTGGATCATGTGAGATTGGATATTGGTCGTTGCTTTGTGTTATTGGATGATGGATGTTGCTTTTTGGTGAACTGTTGAATGATGGTGATGATGAGGCTTGTGATTTTGATGCTGGTGGTTATGTGATGTTGGATACTGGTGGTTCTGTGATGTTGGATGCTTGCGGTTCTGGATGCTAGTTGTTTCTTGGATGGGAGGTGTTGAAGTTGTGGTTTATGGTTGTGTTACTACTGGGTGTGGATTGCTGTTTCAGTTTGGATGCTGGTTGTTGGTTAGATGTGAGCTGCTGGATGCTGGTGGATGCTGGATAATGGTGGTGGCTGCTTTTTTTGCGTGTTTTTCTTTTTCATTCTTGTTTTTTCTTTTTTTGGGTCTTTTGTCTTGGGTCGTTAAGGGTTTTTGGGTGTGGGTTGATTGACCCCTCCCCTCCATTGTCTGCTCTATCTCTTTTTTCTTTTAATAAATTTGGGGGGGTTGGGAATAGACCGACCCTCGCATCTTCCTTTCCTAACAAAACTTAACAAACCTGAACAACAACTAATAACCCCTAAGAACCACTAATAAACCCTAATAACCCCCAAAAAACACTATTAAAACCTAAAAGCCCTTATAAACACTTAAAAATTGTAATAACCTGTAATAAACCCTAAAAAACTCTATTATACCCTAATAAATGCTACAAAAGCCCTAAAACCCCTAATATTCAATAAAAAATACTATTAAACCATAATAAACCCTAATAACCCCAAAATAAATCGCTTATAAAAACCTCCAAATAATAGCCTATAAAACCGTAAAACCAACTAATAAACCCTAAAAAACCCTAATAACCACAAAATAAATCGTAACAAACCCTAACAACCCCAAATAAATCGTAACAAATCCTAAAAACACTAAATAAATTGTAACAAACTAAAACAAACCCTAACAATCCCCTAATAAACCGCAATAAACCCTAACAAATCATAATAAACCCTAATAAATCGTAATAAACTGAAACAAACATTACTAAACCATAATAACTAAATTAAACCCTAATAAACCCTAATAAATCCTAAATAACCCTAAAAAGGTTGATAAACCCTTGAAAAAAGCTATTGATGCTTACAAAAACCCAATAAAACCCTAATATACAATAAAAACGCTAACAAACTATAACAAATCCTAAAAAACACTAATAAACCCTAATGAACCCTGATAAACCCTAAAGAACCATATTAAACTCTAAAGAACACTAAAAAACCCTAAAGAACCCAAAAAACGCTAAACCACATTATATAAACCCCCAAAACTACTACAATACCCAAAAAACCCTAAAACACACTAAAAACCATATCAACCCCTCTCATGCCCAAGAAAACAAATAAACCCATAAAACCCCCAAAAAACCATTAAAAATTCATCAGATACCATAAAAACCCATAAAACCAAGTTAACAACCCATTAAAACCCTAAACAAAACAAAAAACCATAAATAACCATTAAACCCCTAAAAAGGATTCAAATAGATACATAAACCCTAAAAACGTTACATAAATGCTTAAAAATGCAACAAAACCCCTAAAAATGCAACATAAACCAAAAAACGGAACATAAACACAAACAATGCTATATAAACCCTAAAATCACTACATAAACCCTAGAACTGTAACATAAACTGTAAAAAACACAACATAAACCCTAGATAATGCAACATAAACTTTAAAAAATGCTACATAAAACCTTAAAACAATATATAAACCCTAAAAACACTACATGAACCCAAAAAATGTTACATAAACCCTAAAAAATGCAACATAAATGCTACATCATCCCTAAAAAAGCTACATAAACCTAGAAACACAACATAAACCCTAAGAAATGAAACAGAAATCATAAACCCTAAACACGCAACATAAACCCTAAAAACGTTACATAAACCCTAAAAATGATACATAAAAGAAAAAACCCCTAACTAAACACTAAAAATGCGACATAAATACTAAAAATGCTACATAAACTCTAACAATGCTACACAAACCCTAAAAAATGCTACAAAACCCTAAAGACGCTTCAAAACCCTCAAAAATATTAAACCCTAATATACCATAATATAAAAAATTAAACCCTAATAAACCCCAAAAGAACCACTAAATCCACTAACAATGCTATATAAACCCTAACAATTACTATAAAAAAACCAAAAAATGCATCAAAACCCACAAAATGCAACAAAACCCGAAAAACGCTAAAATAACCCTAATAAAGCATAATAAATCCATACATACCCATAAAACCCAAAAAACGCCTAAAACCCCAAACAACTCAAACAAACCGTAACAAAACCTAAAACCCAAACAAAAACTAACAAAACCTAACAACCACTAATAACCCCTAAGAACCATTAATAAACCCTAATAACCCATAGAACCCACTATTAAACCATAAAAACCATTATAAACACTAATAAATCATAATAACCTATAATAAACCCTAAAAATATCTATTAGACCCTAATAAACACTAGAAAATCCCTAAAACCCCTAATATACAATAAAAACACTATTAAACCATAATGAACCCTAATAATCACTAAAACCCCCAACAAACCCGACAAAACGCTACAAAAACCTCCAAATAATAGCCTAAAAAACCGTACAAACTACTAATAAACCCTAAAAAACCCTAATAGACGCAAAATAAATCATAACAAACCCTGACATCCCCAAATAAATTGTAACAAATCCTAACAACGCCAAATAAATCCTAAAAAACTGAAAAAAAAAACCATAACAAACACTTAATAAACCACAATAAACCCTAACAAAGCATGATAGACCCTAATAAATCATAATAAACCCTAATAAATCCTAAATAACCTTAAAAAAGGTTTGATAAACCCAATAAAAATCTATTATTGGCTACAAAAGTCTAATAAGACCCTAATAAAGAATAAAAAGTGCTAATAAACTGTAACAAATCCTAAAGAACACTAATAAACCCTAAAGAACCATATTAAACATTAAAGAACACTAAAAACCCTAAAGAACCCAAAAAAATGCTAAAACACATTATATAAACCCTAAAAACCGCTACAATACACAAACAAACCCCTAAAACACACTACAAACCCTAACAACCCCTATCAATCCCAAAAAAACAAATAAACCCCTAAAACCCCCCAAAAACCATTAAAAAGTCATCAGATACCATACAAAACCATAAACACCTGTAAACAACCCTTAAAACCCCTAAAAAACACTACAAACCATAAACAACCATTAAAACCCTAAAAAAGGCATCAAATAGACACAAAAACCCTAAAAAGGTTACATAAACCCTAAAAAATTCCACAAAAACCCTAAAAACGCAACATAAATAAAAAAATGAAACATAAGCCCAAAAAACGCTACCTAAACCCTAAAAGCACTACATAAACCCTCGAACTATAACATAAACCCTAAAAAACACAACATAAACCCTAAAAACGCAACATAAACATTAAAAAAATGCTACATAAAACCTTAAAACACAATATATACCCTTAAAACACTCCATGAACCCTAAAAACATTACATAAACCCTAGAAAATGCAACATAAATTCCACATCACCCCTAAAAATGCTACATAAACCCTGAAAACGCAACATAAACCCTAAAAAATGTTACATAAAACCAAAACCCAAAACACGCTAAATAAACCCTAAAAACGTTACATAAACCCTAAATATGATACATAAAATCTAAAACCGCAAACTAAACCCTAAAAACACTACATAAACACTAAAAATGCTGCATAAACTCTAACAACGCTACACAAACCCTAAAAAATGCTATAAAAACCCTAAACATGCTTTCAAAACCGTCAAAAATATTAAACCCTAATATACCATAATATAAAAAATCAAACCCTAATAAATCCCTAAAAACCACTAATAATCCATAAAAACACCTTATAACCCCTAAAATCTTAAGAAACTCTACTAAACCCTAATAAAACACCAAAAATACCAAATAAACCCTAATAAATGTAAAAAAACCTAATAAACACTTAAAAAACATTAAGAAAACCTAAACAACCTGAACCAACCCTAATAGACACTAATAAATACTAATAAACACTAATAAACCACAAAAACCCTAATAAACCATAAATAAATCCAAATAAACCCTACTCAACCCTAACAAACCTTAATGCACCATAATAAGCCCTAATAAAACCCTACAAAACCCCAATAAAGGAAAAAATGCTAGTATACCCTAAAAAACACATAGAACCCCTGATATACTCTAATATAACCTAATAAACCCTAAAAATGCTCACAAACAATAAAAAAGGATCACAAACAATAAAAACACGGTATATTACCAAAAAAGACCTAGAAACACTAACATAACCTAATAAAGAAAAAATACCAATATACCTTAAAAATCCCTTGAAACCCTAATAAACCATAAAAAAATCTAATATAAAAAAAGAACCCTAAAACACTCACAAACAAAAACAATATGTTCACAAACAATAAAAACACGCAATATTATCTAAAAAGACCTAACAAACACTAATATAACCAAAAAAACAAAAAAAACTAATAAACCCCTAACAAACCCTATTAATCCCTAAAAATCCCTAATAAACCCTAATAAAAATGAATAAACCCTAATAAAACCCTAAAAATACATTCTCAACCCTACTAAATCTAGACACGCCATAACAAAACCTAATAAAACCCAACTAAACCCCAATAAACAAAAAAACAGAAACAACCCATTAAAAAGCCCTAGAAACCCTAATAAAGCATAATAAATTCAAATAAAAATTAATCAACCATTAAAAATGCTCACAAACACTAAATACATGCTAATAAAATGTAAAAAGTCATAACAACCCCTAATATGTATTAACAAAAACTAAAAAACACTCATATACCCTATTAAAAACCCTATCAAACCCTAGTAACCCTAAAAAACCCTAAAAAAACCTAATAAACTGTACTCAACCCTAATAATTTCTAATTAAACCTTAAATATTCTGACTCAACCCTAATAAAACCCTAAAATACCTACTCAACCCTAATAAACCTTAACAAACCATAATAAACCATAATAAACCCCACTAAACCCTAAAAAAATGAAAATATACCATTAAAAATCCCTAAAACCCCTAATAAATGCTAATAAAACCAACAAATCTTTAAAGCACTAATAAACCCGAATAAACCCTACTAAACACTAAAAACACTAATATACCATCTTAAAAATTAATAAACCATAATGAACCATAATAAAAACTAATAAATCCTAAACATACCAAAATATACCACAATATACCTGAATATACCCTAATAAACCCAAATCAATCCTATTAAAACCCAAAAAATACCTAAAAAACCCTATTAAACCTTGACACACCACAATAAACCCTAATAAAATCCTAATAACCCCCACTAAACCCTAAAAAATGCTAATATACCATTAAAAACCCTAAAACCCTAAAAACCATAATCAATGTTAATAACACCTAAAAATCCTAAAAAATGATAGTAAACCCTAAAAATACATCTAATAATAATAGTAGTAATAACGCACGTGCATGTGCCTATTCATGTGCATGGATTAAATAATAAATCATAACGCACATGCATGTGCATATGCATGCACATTTTCATGTGAATGATAATAAATAATAAATTATAAATAATAATGCATGTGAATTGCATGTGTATGTGCATGTGCATGCGAATGATAATAAATAATAAATAATAGCTTACATCTATGTGCATGTGCATGTGCATGTGCATGGTAATAAACAATAAGTAATAACAAAGTCCACATGAATGTGCATTTGCATGTGAATGATAATAAATAATAAATAATAACACATGTGATAATAGAATAATGCAAGTGCGTTGCGTGTGCACATTCATGAGAATAAATAATAATAACACATCTGATAATAGAATAACGCAAGTGCATTGAATTTTCTTGTGCATGGTAATAAATAATATATAATAACGCACGTGTATGTGCATTTACATGTAATGATAATGATAATGACACATGCATGTGCATGGTAATAAATAATAAATAACACCGCATGCGCATGTGCTTTTGTATTTGATGATACAAACAATAATAATAATAATAATAATAATAATAATAATAATAATAATAGAATAACACAAGTGCATTGCATGTGCACGTGCATAATAGTAAATAATAAATAAATAATAGTAAATAAGAACGCACAAGCATGTGCATGTGCATTTACATTTGATAATAATATTAATAATACTAATTGTAATAATAATAATAATAATAATGCATGCACGTGCATAGTAATAAATAATAAATTTCAATGCACATGCATGTGGATTTGCATGTGATATTGATAATAATAATGATAATGATGATAATAATAATAATAATAATAATAAACTATGAGATTAATAATAACAATAATAATCTTAATAAAAGAATAAAACAAGTGCATTTCATATGCACGTGCATGGTAATAAATAATAAATAACAATGCACATGAATTTGCATGTGATGATAATAATATTTACAGTAGTAGTAGTAGTGATAATATTAGTAGTACCAATGCATGTGATAATAGAATATGGCATGTGCATTACGTGTGCACGTGTATGGTAATAAATAATAATTCGCGAGCATTGCATTTGCATGTGATGATGATGATGATGGTAATAATAATAATAATAATAATAACAACAACGCATGTAATAATAGAATAATGCACGTGAATTGAATGTGTGTGTTTATGTATTTTCATGTGCATTTGCATGTGCATTTGCATGTGATGATAATAACAATAACAACAACAACAACAACTACTACTACTACAATAATAATAATAACAATAAGAATAACAACGTATGTGATAATAAAATAACATGTGTGCATTGCATGTGCACGTACATGTTAATAAAAAATAAATAATAATGCACGTGTATGTGCATGTGCATGTGCATGAGATGATAATAATAATAATAATAATAACACTAATAATAATAATAATAACAACAACGCATGTGATAATAGAATAATTCACGTGCATTGCATGTTTAGTGCATGATAATAAATAATAACTCATAGCACACGTGATGATAATAATAAAAATAATAGTAATATTAATAATAATAGTGCATGTGATAATAGAATAACACACATGTATTGAATGTGCATGTATATGGTAATAAATAATAATGCACGTGCATTTGCATTTGCATTTGATGATAATAACAATAATAACAACAATAGTAATAATAACAATAACAATAAAAATGCATGTGATAATAGAATAATGTAGGTGCATTGCGTGTGCTCGTCATGGTAATAAATAATAACTGATGTGCATGTGAATTTTTATGTGATGATAATAATAATAATAATAATAAGAACAACAACAACAACAACAACAACAAATGCACGTGCATCGAAATAAATAATATAAAATAAATAATAAATAATAACGCACGTGCACCTACATTTGCATGTGACAATAATAATAATAATAATAATAATAGTAATAACAATAATGATAATTATAATAACGATAATGATTATAATGATAATGATAATAATAACGTGTGTGATAATAGAATAACACACGTCCTAACAAACCCTAACAAAATCTAACAAACCCTAACAAACACTAATAACCCTTAAGAACCACTAATAAACCCAAATAACAACTGAAACCCACTATTAAACCCTAAAACTCTAATAAACACTAATAAATCATAATAACATGAAATAAACCCTAAAAAACCCTATTAGACTCTAATAAATGCTACAAAATCCCTAAAACCCCTAATATAAAATAAAAAACACTATTTAACCATAATAAACTCTAATAATCACTAAAAACCCAAACAAACTTGACAAAACACTACAAAACCTGCCAAACAATAGCCTTCAGAACCCTACAACCCGCTAATAAACCCCAACCAACCCTAATAATCCCATAATGAATCGTAACAAACCCTAAAAACCCCAAATAAATCATAACAAATCCTAACAATGCCAAATAAAACATACCAAACTAAAACAAACCATAACAAACCCCTAATAAACAACAATAAACCCTAACAAATCATAATAAACTCTAATAAATCGTAATAAACCCAAATACATATTAATAAACCCTAATAAATAAAATAAACCCTTTGAAACCCTAATAAATCCTTGATAACCCTAAAAAGGTTGACAAACCCTAGAAAAAGCTATTAATGCCTACAAAAGCCCAATAAAACTCTAATATACAATAAAAAATGCTAATAAACCATAAAAAATCCTAAAGAACACTAATAAACCCTAAAGAACCCTAATAATACCAAAAGAACCATAATAAACTCTAAAGAACACTAAAAACCCAAAAGAGCCCAAAAATGCTTAAACACATTACATAAACCCTAAAAACCACTACAATACCCAAAAAAACCCTTAAACACACTAAAAACCACCAATAAACCCTATCAATCCTAAAAAAAACAAATAAACCCTTAAAACCCCCCCAAAAAACCATTGAAAACCCATCAGTTACCTTAAAGACCATAAACACCCGTTAACAACCTTTAAAAACCAAAAACCACAAACTACCACAAACAACCATTAAAACCCTTTTAAAAATAGATACATAAAACCAAAAAAACATTACATAAACCCTAAAAATTCAACATAAACCCTAAAAATGCAACATAAACCCAAAAAATGAACATAATCCCAAAAACACTATATAAACTCAAAAAGCACAACATAAACCCTAGAACCGTAACATAAAACCTAAAAAATGAATCATAAACATTAAAAAATGATACGTGAAACCTAAATACCCAAAATAATCCCTAAAAACACTACATGAACCCTAAAAACGTTACATAAACCCTAAAACATGCAACATAAACACTACATCACCCCTAAAAACGCTACATAAACCCAGAAAACGCTACATAAAACCTAAAAAAATCAACATAAAACCTAAAACCTAAACACACTACATAAACACTAAAAACATTACATAAACCCTAAAAACTGCTTTATAAAACCTAAAACCACCAACAAAACCCTAAAATCACTACATAAGCACTAAAAATGCAACATAAACTCAAACAATGCTAGAAAAACCCTAAAAAATGATGCAAAAACCCTAAAGACGCTTCAAAACCCTCAAAACTATTAAACACTAATATACCATAATATAAAAAATTAAACCCTAGTAAACCCCTAATAAACTCTTATAATCCCTAAAAATGACTTATAATCACTAAAAACCCTAAGAGACTCTACCCAACCCTAATAAAACTACAAAATTTCTTAATAAACCCTAATAAATTATAATAAAACCTAATAAACCCTAAAAACACGTTATGAAGATCTAAACAACCCTAAACAACCCTAATGGATACTAATAAACACTAATAAACTGTAATAAACCCCAAACAAACCCTAAACATCCCTAGGGAACCATAAATAAATCTAACTAAACCCTACACAACCATAACAAACCTTAACAAACCATAATGACCCCTAATAAAAACCTACAAAACCCAAATAAAGAAAACAACCGCTAGTATACCTTAAAAATTCCCTAGAAACCCTGATAAACTCTAATATAACGTAATAAACCCTAAAAACGCTCACAAACAATAAAAAATGATCATAAATAATAAAAACACACTATATTACCAAAAAAGTTCTAAAAACACTAAAATAACCTAATAAAGACAAAAAACTCTAATATACCTCAAAAATCCCTAAAAACCATAATAAACCATAATAAACTCTAATATAACCAAAGAGGCCCTAAAAATGATCACAAACAATAAAAAACGCTATATTATCTAAAAAGACTCAACAAACACTAATATAACCTAATAAAACAAAAAAACTAATAAACCCCTAACAAACCCTAAAATCCCTAAAAATCCCTAATAAACCCTAATAAAAACTAATAAACCCTTATAAAACCCTAAAAATACCTTCTCAACACTAATAAACCTGGACACACCGTAATAAAACCTAATAGAACCCAACTAAACCCCAATAAACAAAAAAAGCCAACTTACAATTTAAAAGCCCTAGAAACCCTAATAAACGATAATAAATTATAATAAACTTAATAAACCACAAAAAATGCTCACAAACACTAAAAACACACTAATAAAACATAAAAGTCCTAACAACCCCTCAAATATATTAATAAAAACTAAAAAAAACACTCATATACCCTAATAAAAATACTAACAAACCCTAGTAAAACCTAAAAATCCCTAACAAACCCAAATAAACACAACTCAACCCTAATAAACCCAAATAAAATCATAAAGATACCTAATCAACCCTAATAAAACCCTAAAAATACCTACTCAACCCTAATAAACCTTAATACACTATAATAAACCATAATAAACCCCACTAAACCCTAAAAATGCAAATGTACCATTAAAAAGCCCTAAAACCCCTAATAAATTCTAATAAAACCTAACAAAGCTTAAAATAACTAATAAACCATAATAAACACTACAAAACCCTAAAAAACCCTAATATACCCTCTTAAAAATTAATAACCTATAATGAACGATAATAAACCCTAATAAATCCTAAATATACCCAAATATACCATAATATACCATAATATACCCTAATAAACCCAACTCAATCCTAATAAACCGTTAAAAATACCTAATAAACCCTAATAAACCTTAACACACCATAATAAACCCTAATAAAATCTTAATAACCCCCACCAAAACCTAAAAATTGCTAATATACCATTAAAAAACCCTAAATCCCAAACAAACCATTATAAATGTTAATAACACCTAAAAATTCTAAAAAATGCTAGTAAACCCTAAAAATGCCTCTAATAATAATACTAGTAATAATGCACTTGCATGTTCATATTCATGTGCATGTTTAAATAAGAAATCATAATGCATGTGCATGTGCATATGTCTGCGCATTTGAATGTGAATGATAATAAATTAGAAATTATAAATAATAACTCATGTGAATTACATGTGTATGCGCATGTGCATGTGAGTGATAATAAATAATAAATAATAACGCACATCCAAGTGCATGTGCATGTGCATGTGCATGTGAATGTGCATGTGCATGTGCATGGTAACAAACAATAAATAATAACCAAGTCCACATGAATGTGCATTTTCATGTGAATGATAATAAATAATAAATAACAACACATGTGATAATAGAATAATGCACGTGCATTGCGTGTGCACGTGCATGAGAATAAATAATAATAACACATGTGATAATAGAATAACGCAAGTGCATTGCATTTTCATGTGCATATAATAAATAATATATAGTAACGCATGTTCATGTACATTTACATGTAATGATAATGATAATGACGCATGAACGTGCATGGTAATAAATAATAAATAACAACGCACGTGCATGTGCATTTTTTTTGATGATACAAACAATAATAATAATAATAATAATAATAAAAGAATAATGCAAGTGCATTTCATGTGCACGTGCACAGTAGTAAATAATAAATAAATAATAATAAATAAGAACGCACATGCATGTGCTTGTGCCTTTACATTTGATTATAATATTAATAATACTAATTGTAATAATAATAATAATGACGCATGCACGTGCATGGTAATAAATAATAAATAACAACGCACATGCTTGTGCATTTGAATGTGATAATGATAATAATAATAATAATAATAATAATTGTGATAATAATAAAAATAATAAAAAATAATATAAGTTCATTAAATATGCACATGCATGGTAATAAATATTAAATAATAACGCGCGTGCATCTAAATTTGCATGTGATGATAGTAATAATAAAAGCAATAGTAATAATAGTAGTGGTAGTGGTGATAATAGTAGTATTACCATTTCATGTGATAATAGAATATTGCATGTGCATTACGTGTCCACGTGCATGGTAATAAATAATAACGCTCGTGCATTGCATTTTCATGTGATGATGATGATGATAATAATAATAATATTATTAATAATAATAACAACACATGTGACAATAGAATAACACACGTGCATTGAATATGCGTGTATGTGCATTCACATGTGCATTTTCATGTGATTATAACAACAACAACAAAAACAACAACAACAACAACCACAATAATAATAACAAAAATAACAATAACAACGCATGTGATAATAAAATAATGTGTGTGCATTGCATGTGCACGTGCATGGTAATAAAAATATAATAATAACACACATGCATGTGCATGTGCATGTGGATGATATGATGATAATAATAATAATAATAGTAATAATAAGTTATAGTTATTTGAAAAAACAACAGACATGACAAAAATGCTAGAAATGGGGTCTCGAAAAACCTAACAAAACACAGAGTCATTGAAAAAGTAATAACTTCTTCTTCGTGTGTCCATTTCCGCTCCGTGAATAGTAAAACTTATTCTCATGGAACGAACTATCATAAAAACAGGTGCAGGAGGCTGAACAGACACAAAGTTTAGAAGTTATGACCATTTTTTGAAAAAATTGAAAGGGATCTGTACACGGAAATGGAGTTTTGGAGGCCTTCTGATGGGTTTTTGGGATTTTAGGTTCTCGAACATGACTAGAACTATTTTCAAGTCATCCTTCTGCGTAGATCTCTTCACTATTTTAGATTTGATATGTGGTAGATCTCAAACAGACAACCAGAGCAAAAGTTATGGCCTTTTGAAGTTGGACATTTTTTTTGGAGTGGTATAACTAATATATCTTATATTTCTTTAATCATCTCATATTTTATACTAAACATGATCCTCACGCATCTCATGGGCTTCAATTTTACTGGTCATAGCACACAAACGGACACCCAAAGGAGAAGTTATGCCTATTTCAGTTAGTTGTAGGTTTCTTAGGTTTTTAGATGCTAGGGGAGTTTCTCAATTTAAAACGATAATAACGTATACTATGTGTGTTCATTTTGGTTCTACCACATATCAAATCGAAAATTGTGAAAATATACACACTATGGTAACCACTGGAACCCTTTCTGACGTTCTTCAACCACAAAATACCCAAAATCCCTTTGGATGGTCAAAAGATTGGCTTCTGGTGTTCGTTTTGCAAAAACTTCTTCTATGGGTGTCCGTTTTGCCTCTACCACATATATAATCGATGCTTGCGACTATACCTACACTCCTATAACCAATGAAGCACCTTATCACATCCTTGAAAGGCCAAAAAGGTACTTAAACCCTCCAAAAGACTATAACTTCTACTCCAGGAGTTAGTTTTGCCTCTACCATATATCAAATCGAATCTTTCGACTAGATCTACACATTTGTGACCAATAAGAACACATTATCATGTTCTTAAAGTCCCAAAAGGTCCTTAATTCCTTCAAATGATCATAAAATCTTCTCTGGGTGTCTGTTTCACCTCTACCACATATCAAAATGAAGCTTGAGACTAGCTCTACACATCTGTGACAACCATGAACTACTAAATAACCCTAACAAACCATGAATAACCTATAAACACTAAAACCATTAAAAACAATGAAAAAACCCTAACAAACCCTAAAAACTCCTAACAAACACTAACAAACCCTAACAACCCCTAACAAACCCCAAAAAACCCTAAAAACGTAACAAACCCTAAAATACTCTAACAAAAAGTAAGAAGCCCTAACAAACCCCATGAAGCACTAAGAAACCCCAATAAACCCAAAAAACCTAAAGAAACCCTAAAAACCCCCTAAGAAACCATAAAAAACCTTAACAAAACCCTAAAAACCCTAACAAAACCCTAAGAAAACCTTTGAAACACTAACACACCCTTAAAAACCCTAACAAACCCTTAGAAACCCATACAAACCCTTAAAAACCCTTTCACACCCTTAGAAATCCCAACAATCCCATAGAAACCCTAACCCACCCTTAGAAACCCTAACACACCCTTGGAGAACCTAAAAAACCCATAGACACCGTAAGTCACTCAAATAAGCACTAATAAATCCTAAAAAACCCTACCAACCAATAATAAACCATAATAAACCCTAATAAACCATAAAGCCCACTACTAAACCCTAATAAACACTAATATATCGTAATAAACTCTAAAACCCCTATTGGACCCCTATAAAAGCTTCAAAATACCTAAAACCCCAAATATAGAACAAAAATGCTATTAAACCATTAAAAATGCTAATATTCAAAAAAAAAACCTCAACAAACCCGGAAAAACTTGACAAAACCCTAAAAAAACCAAAAAAACCAAAAAAACCCTAAAAAACTAAAAAACCCTAAAAAACTGAAAAACCCTAAAACCGTAAAAAATCATAAAAATGCTGAAAGACCCTCAAAACCCATAAGACCCCTAAAAACATGAAAAACCCGAAAAAACCCGAAAACAAACCTAAAAGCCCCTAAAAACCTCAAAAGGCCTCAAAAAACCACAAACACGCTAAAAACCCTACAACCCCCCTAAAATGCAAAAAACGCTAAAAAGCCTAAAAATGCCTAACAAAACCCTAAAAAACTTTATAAAACCCTTAAAACCCCTAAAACCCCCTAGCAAACCCTAAAAACCTCAAAAGAAACCCTAATACACCATAAGGAACCCTAAAAACCCTAAAAACCCTTATAGGGCCACTAATGCCACTAATAACACTACATAAACCCTAACAATTGCTACAAAAAAACTGAAAAATGCTTCAAAACCCAAAAAACACAACAAAACCCCCAAAAAATGTTAAAATAATGCTAACAAAGCATAAAAAATCCAAACACACCCATAAAACCCAAAAAAACGCATAAAACCCCAAACAACTCAAACAAACTATAAAAAACCCTAAAACCCTAACAAAACCTACCAAACCTTAATAACCACTAATAACCCCTAAGAACCACTGATAAACCCTAATAACCCTAAAACCCACTATTAAACCCTAAAAACCCTAATAAACACTAATAAATCATAATAACCTGTAATAAACCCTAACAAACTCTACTAGATCCTAATAAACACTACAAAAACCCTAAACCCCCTAATATACAATAAAAACACTATTAAACCATAATAAACCCTAATAATCACTAAAAACTCTAACAAACCTGACAAAACGATACAAAACCCTCCAAATAATAGCCTACAAAACCCGACAACCCACTAATAAACCCTTAAAACCCTAATAATACAAAAAAAAATTGTAACAAACCCTAACAAACCCAAATAAATCGCAATAAATCCTAACAACGGGAAATAAATCGTAAAAAACTGAAACAAACCATAAAAAACACCGAATAAACTGCAATAACCCTAACAAAGCATAATAAACCCTAATAAATCGCAATAAACCAAAATAAACGTTAAACCCTAATAAATAAAATAAACCCTAATAAATCTTAAATAACCCTAAAAAAGGTTGATAAACCCTAAAAAAAGATATTAATGCCTACAAAATCCCAATAAAATCCTATTACACAATAAAAATTGCTAATAAACTGTAACAAATCCTAAAGAACACTAATAAACTCTAAAGAACCCTAATAAACCTTAAAGAACCATATTAAACTCTAAAGAACACTAAAACCCCTACAGAACCCAAAAAAAAATGCTAAAACACATTATATAAACCCTAAAAACCACTACAATACCAAAACAAACCCTAAAACACACTAAAAAACCCTAACAACCCATATCAATCCCAAAAAAACAAATAAACCCATAAAACCCCCAAAAACCATTAAAAAGATATCATATACCATAAAAACCATAAACACCCATTAACAACCCTTAAAACACCTTAAAAACACTACAAATAATAAACAACCATTAAAACCATAAAAAGTCTTCAAATAGATACATAAACCCTAAAAACATTAAATAAACCCTAAATAATGCAACAACAACTCTAAAACACAACAAAAAATAAAAAACGCAACATAAACCCAAAAAATGCTACATAAACCCTAAAAACACTACATAAACCCTATAACTGTAACATAAACCATAAAAACACAACATAAACCCTAAAAATCGCAACATAAATATTAAAAAATGTTACATAAAACCTAAAACACAGTATAAACCATAAAAACACTACATGAACCCTAAAAATGATACATAAACCCTAAAAAATGCAACATAAATGCTACATCACCCCTAAAGACGCTACATAATCCTAGAAAACAGAACATAAACCCTACAAAATTTCCACATAAAACCTAAATCCTAAACACGCTATATAAACCCTAAAAACGTTACATGAACCCTAAAAATGATACATAAAATCTAAAACTGCTAACTAAACCCTAAAAATGCTACATAAACACTAAAAATGCTACATAAACTCTAACAACGCTACACAAACCCTAAAAAATGCTATAAAAACCCCAAATACAGTTTAAAACCCTAAAAAACATTAAACCCTAATATACCATAATATAAAAAATTGAACCCTAATAAACCACTAATAAACTCTAATAATCCCTAAAAACACCTTATAATCCCTAAAAACCCTAACAAAATCTACTCAACCCTAATAAAAACCCAAAAAAACCTAATAAACACTGATAAATGATAATAAAACCTAATAAACACTAAAAACATGTTAAGAAAACCTAAAAAACCCTAACCGACCCTAATAGACACTAATAAACACTAATAAACCCCAAACAAACCCTAAAATCCCTAACAAACAATAAATAAAGCCAAATAAACCCTACTCAACCCTAATAAACCGTAACACACCATATTAACCACTAATAAACCCCAACAAAACCCAAATAATGAAAAAATGGTAGTATACATTAAAAAATCCCTAGAAACCCTAATAAACTCTAATATAACCTAATAAACCCTAAAACGCTCACAAACAATAAAAAAAGATCACAAACAATAAAAACGTGATATATTACCTAAAAAGACTTAAAAACACTAATATAACATAATAAAGACAAAAATTGGTAATATACCTTAAAAATCATTAGAAACCCTAATGAACCCTAATAAACTCTAATATAACCTATGAAACCCTAAAAAATTCACAAAAACAAAAACAAAATGATCACAAACAATAAAAACACGCTATATTATCTAAAAAGACCTAACAAAAACAATATAACCTAATAAAACAAAAAATAATAATAAACCCCTAACAAACCCTAATAAATCCTAAAAACACCTTCTCAACCCTAATAAACCATGACACACCATAACAAAACAAAATAAAAACCAACTAAACCCCAGTAAACAAAAAAAACGCAAACCAACCATTATAAAGCCCTAGAAACCCTAATAAACCATAATAAATTCAAATAAAAGCTAATAAACCATTAAAAATGCTCACAAACACTAAAAACAAGCTAATAAAACCTAAAAATTCATAACAACCCCTCATATATATTAAAAAAACTAAAAAACACTCATATAACCTAAGAAAAACACTAAGATAACCTAGTAAACCCTAAAAATCCCTAACAAACCCTAATAAACCATACTCAATCCTAATAAACCCTAATAAAACCGTAAAGATACCAACTCAGCCCTAATAAAACCCGAAAAATACCTTCTCAGCCCTAATAAACCTTAACACACCATAATAAACCCCACTAAACCCTAAAAAATGCAAATATGCCATTAAAAAGCCCTAAAACCCCAAATAAATTCAAATAAATCACAACAAAGCTTAAAAACGCTAATAAACCCGAATAAACACTACAAATCACTAAAAACCCTAATATTCCTTTTAAAAAAATAATAAACCATAATGAACCATAATAAACCCAAATAAATCCTAAACATACCCAAATATTTCATAATATACCATAATATACCCTAAAAACCCAACCCTATCCTAATAAAACCCTAAAAATAACTAATAAACCCTAATAAAATCCTAATAACCCCCAGCAAACCCTAAAAAATTCAAATATACCATTAAAAAACCCTAAAACCCTAATGAACCATAATAGATGTTAATAACACCGACAAATCCTAAAAAGGGATAGTAAACCCTAAACAAACCTCTAATAATAATAGTAGTAATAACGCACGTGCATGTGCATATGCATGTGCATTGTTTAAATAATAAATTATAATGCACGTGCATGTGCATATGTCTGTGCATTTGCATGTGAATGATAATAAATAATAAATTATATATAATAACACATGTGAATTGCATGTGTATGTGCATGTGCATGTGAATGATAATAAATAATAAATAATTACGCACAAACAAGTGCATGTGCATGTGCATGAAATGCACATGAAATGCATGTCGATGTACGGTATCTTTATGGTATCTTTATGGGATTATAATAGTAGTAATAATAAATGAATGTATGGTATCATTATGGTTTTATTAGCATTTATTAGGGGTTTAGGGCTTTTAACGTGTATTTTATTATTCATTATAAAATAAACCCTAATAACACACATGCATTTCATGTGCATTTCATGCACATGCACATGCACTTGTATGTGCGTAATTATTTATTATTTATTATCATTCACATGCAAAGGACATACACATGCAACTCACATGCGTTATTTTTTATAATTTATTATTCATTATCATTCAAATGCTAATGCGCATGCATATGCACATGCATGTGCGTTATACTTTATTATTTAAACAATGCACATGCATATGCACCTGCACGTGCGTTATTACTACTATTATTATTTGAGGTATTTTTAGGGTTTACTATCATTTTTTAGGATTTTTAGGTGTTATTAACATTTATTATGGTTTGTTAGGGTTTTAGAGTTTTTAATGTTATATTAGCATTTTTAGGGTTTGGTGGGGGTTATTAGGATTTTATAACGGTTTATTTGGGTGTGTCAAAGATTATTAGGTTTTATTATGTATTTTTAGGGTTTTATTAGGATTGATTTGGGTTTATTAGGGTATATTATTGTATATTATGGTATATTTGGGTATGTTTAGGATTTATTAGGGTTTATTATGGTTTATTATGGTTTATTAATTTTTAAGAGGGCATATGCGGGATTTTTAGTGTTTAGTAGTGTCTATTCGGGTTTATTAGCGCTTTTAAGATGTTTTTAGGTTTTATTATCATTTATTAGTGGTTTAGGGATTTTAATGGTATATTTGAATTTTTTTAGTGTTTAGTGGGGTTTATTATGGTTTATTATGGCGTGTTAAGGTTTATTAGGGTTGATTAGGTATTTTTAGTGTTTTATTTGGGTTGAGTCGGTATCTTTATGGTTTTTCTAGGGTTTATTAGGGCTGAGTATAGTTTATTAGGGTTTGTTAGGGATTTTTATGGTATACTAGGGGTTGTTAGTGTTTTTTGGGTATATGAGTGTTTTTTAGTTTTTGTTAATATTTATGAGGGGTTGTTATGGATTTTTAGGTTTTATTAGCCTGTTTTTAGTGTTTGTGAGCATTTTTAATGGTTTATTAGCTTTTATTTGAATTTATTATAATTTAATAGGGTATCTAGGGCTTTTTAATGGTTTGTCTGCGTTTTTGTTTTTTTTATTGGGGTTTAGTTGGGTTTTATTAGGTTTTTTTATGGTGTGTCAAGGTTTATTAGGGCTGAGAAGGTATTTTTAGGGTTTTATTAGGGTTTATTCATTTTTATTATGGTTTATTAGTGATTTTTAGGGTTTATTAAGGATTTTTAGGGCAATGAAGATGCGAAGTTCGGGCTATTACTGGCCCCCCCAAATTTATTCGAATGAAAAAAGAGACTCAACAGACAAGGGAGGGGAGGGGTCAAACAAACCACACCCAAAACCCCTTACAACCCACACCAAAAAAAAAGAAAAATCAAGAAAGAAAAGAAGTAAAACAAACCCAAACAGAAAACACACAACAACATGTAGCAACCCTAAGCATCACCATCATCAACCAGCATTCAGCGGCTCACAACCAAGCAATGACCAGCCTCCAATCTTGCCATGTCAAGCATCTAGCATAATCCAGTCATCACAGCCACAACATTGTTTAGCAGCATCTCCGACAACATCACCCAGCCAAATAGAACAAGCATCCCATAACACCGACCAGCCTCTAGACCCCAGAAACTCTTCTTCCCTACCAACAACCAGCTCATGCAGATTCCCACTGCCAAACCCGCTGCATCAATCCATCCATATCAACAACTCACAACCAAACATCCAGCCACATCCAGCATCACAGCCAAGCCTGCCACCATCATTTTCAATACAGAAATCAAAAACTCACAACCATTCCACTTTCATCCAGACCGCATCAAGCATCCAACAGCTCCAACTCAAGAAATCACTACCAGCATCCACCCACTCTAAACCCCATAGAAACATCAAAACCATCAAAAAAGAAACCATCCCAGCCAGCAGCTCATTCAGAACTATAACCAGCACCCAACCAACAAACCAAGCCACCAACGAAGCGAACCATAGCAACTGATTGAACCTGCAGAGCAATAAACCATGATCTAATAGCACACAAAAACTAGAGAAAAATCATAGAAATAATGCCCTGAATGAGGAAACAGACCAAATTTGCATTGACATCAAAGAAGCATCCCTGAAACGGAACTGATGCGGTAAAACTGGAGAGTTGACCAACATCCAAATAGGCCGTAGCCCACACTACCGATGTGATCCCATACACCTCTTCAAATGTGCCTCCTGCGACCTCGGTGAAGAACCAGAATCTCCCACATCATCAAGCTTCAAGCACGTTATTGCATCACAGATCCACCCAAACAACATCCTTTGCACAAACCGCTGCTAAACCGAACTCATTTGCACCTCCTCGCCAAGACCGCATCGTCGCTGAGGTACCCGGCTTCGGTCAGCCCGAAGAAAACCCAGATCTGGAAAGTCAACTCTGAACCACAGCGAATTCCCATCAAGGATTCTGACCGCCAAAGAGCCATCAGCAACTCCGTAGACCAGATCCAACCGATCCAAGACCCTAGAAGCCCGCACAAGCTTCAAGCCTAAAGAAACCCAAACGCATTCACAAAGAAGTCCTTACGAAGCTGAGAACCGGAGCACGAGATGAGTAAAAGGTGGTTTCCAATGATTGGAAACCACCATCGTCTTGTATCCAAAGAACGCACCCAGAGAGAACCGCCGTTGAGGAAGACCATCTCCAAAAGCCAGGGGAGGAATCACCGAACGAGAGAGAGAACCTGGAGAGACCGCCGCCATCCTCACTCTTAGGGGTTGTTAGGGGTTTGTTAGTTTTTTGGTTTTATTAGCTTATATTAATGTTTTTAGGTCTTTTTAGATAATATAGCGCGTTTTTATTGTTTTTGAGCATTTTTTTTGTTTGTGAGTGTTTTAGGGTTTCTTAGGTTATATTAGAGTTTATTATGGTTTCTTAGGGTTTCTAAGGATTTTTAAGGTATATTAGTGTTTTTTGTCTTTATTGGGTTATATTAGTTATTTTATGTCAATTTAGGTAATATAGCACATTTTTATTGTTTGTGATCGTTTTTTTATTATTTGTGAGCGTTTTTAGGGTTTATTTGGTTATTTTAGAGTTTATCAGGGTTTCTAGGGATTTTTTAAGGTATACTAGCATTGTTTTCTTTATTAAGTTTTTGTAGGGTTTTATTAGGGATTTTTATGGTGTGTTACGGTTTGTTGGGGTTGAGTAGGGTTTATTTGCTTTATTTATGGTTTATTAGGGCGTTTTAGTGTTTTTTTGGGTTTTATTAGTGTTTATTAGTGTTCATTAGTGTCTATATCGGTTGGTTAGGGTTTTCTAGGTTTTTTAACGTGTTTCTAGGGTTTATTAGGTTTTATTATCATTTATGAGGGTTTATTAGGTGTTTTTGGGGTTTTTATTTGGGTTGAGTAGAGTTTGTTAGGATTTTAGGGATTATAAGGTGTTTTTAGGGATTATTAGAGTTTCTTAGGTGTTTATTAGGGTTTAATGTTTTATATTATGGTATATTAGGGTTTAATATTTTTGAGGGTTTTAAAGCTTCCTTAGGGTTTTTGTAACATTTTTTAGGGTTTGTGTAGCGTTGTTAGAGTTTATGTAGCATTTTTAGTGTTTATGTAGCATTTTTATGGTTTAGTTAGCAGTTTTAGATTTTATGTATCATTTTTAGGGTTTATGTAACATTTTTAGGGTTATATAGCATTTTTAGAGTTTAGATTTTATGTAGAATTTTTTTGGGTTTATGTTGCATTTTCTGGGGTTATGTAGCGTTTTTAGGGGTGATGTAGCATTTATGTTGCATTTTTAGGGTTTATGTAACGTTTTTAGGATTCATGGAGTGTTTTTAGGGCTTATATTGCGTTTTTAGGTTTTAGGAAGCATTTTTTAATGTTTATGTTTTGTTTTTTAGAGTTTATGTTGTCTTTTTTAGGGTTTATGTTACAGTTCTAGTGTTTATATAGCGTTTTTTGGTTTATGTTTCATTTTTTTGTTTATGTTACGTTTTTAGGGTTTTTGTTGAATTTTTGTAGGGTTTATGTAACATATTTAGGGTTTATATATCTATTTGAAGCCTTTTTATGGATTTATGGGTTTTTTATCGTTTGTAGGGTTTTTAGGGGTTTTAAGGGTTGTTAACATGTGTTTATGGTATCTGATAGATTTTTAATGGTTTTTTGGGGGTTTTATGGGTTTATTTCTTTTTGGATTGATAGGGGTTGTTAGGGTTTTTAGTGTGTTTTAGGGTTTTTTTGGGTATTATAGCGGTATTTAGGGTTTATATAATGTGTTTTAGCGTTTTTGGGTTCTTTAGGGTTTTATAGTGTTCTTTAGAGTTTAATATGGTTCTTTAGGGTTTATTAGGGTTCTTTAGGGTTTATTAGTGTTCTTTAAGATTTGTTACATTTTATTAGCACATTTTTTTGTATATTACGGTTTTATTGGGCTTTTTTAGGAATTAAAAGCTTTATCTAGGGTTTATCAACCTTTTTTTGGTTTATTTAGGACTTATTAGGGTTTGTTAGGGTTTATTTTATTTATTAGTGTTTAGTAACGTGTATTTGGGTTTATTACGATTTATTAGGTTTTATTATGCTTTGTTAGGGTATATTGTGGTTTATTAGGTGTTTGTTTTGGTTTGTTTTAGTCTGTTACAATTTATTTGGCCTTGTTAGGATTTGATAAGATTTATTTGGGGTTGATAGGATTTTTTATGCTTTATTTTGGGGTTATTAGTGTTTTTAGGGGTTATTAGTGGGTTGTAGGGTTTTATAGGCTATTATTTGGAGGTTTTTGTGGCGTTTTGTCAGGTTTGTTATGGATTTTAGTGAATATTAGGGTTTATTATGGTTTAATAGTGTTATTTATTGTATATTAGGGGTTTTAGGGCTTTTTTTGCATTTATTAGGGTCTAATAGAGTTTGTTAGGGTTTATTACAATTTATTACAATTTATTAGTGTTTATTAGGGTTTTTAGGGATTAATAGTGGGCTTTAGGGGTTATTAGAGTTTATTAGTGGTTCTTAGGGGTTATTAGTGGTTGTTAGGGTTTGTTAGGTTTTGTCAGGGTTTTTAGGGTTTATTACGGTTTGTTTGAGTTTTTTGGGGTTTTATGGGTTTTTTTTTTGGGTTTTAGGGGTGTGTTTGGATTTTTTATGCTTTGTTAGGGTGATTTTAGCATTTTTTGGGGTTTTGTTGCGTTTTGTGGGTTTTGAAACATTTTTTAGGTTTTTGTAGCAATTGATAGGGTTTATGTAGCGTTGTTAGTGGATTTAGTGGTTCTTTAGGGGTTTATTATGGTTTAATTTTTTATATTATGGTATATTAGGGTTTAATATTTTTCAGGGTTTTGAAGTGTCTTTAGGGTTATGTAGCATTTTTAGGGTTTGTGTAGCATTGTTAGAGTTTATGTAGCATTTTTTGTGTTTATGTATCATTTTTTAGGGTTTATGTTGCGTTTTCTTGGTTTATGTAGCATTTTTAGGGGTGATGTAGCTTTTATGTTGCATTTTTTTGGGTTTATGTAACGTTTTTAGGCTTTATGTAGGGTTTTATGGTTTATATTGTGTTTTTAGGTTTTATGTAGTGTTTTTTAATGTTTATGTTTCGTTTTTTATGGTTTTTATTGTGTTTTTTAGGGTTTATGTTTCAGTTCTAGGGTTTATGTAGTGATTTTCGGCTTTATGTTGCGTTTTTTGGGTTTATGTTGTGTTTTTTGGTTTATGTTACGTTTTTAGGGTTTTGGTGCATTTTTACGGGTTTATGTAACGTTTTTAGAGTTTATGTATCTATTTGAATCCTTTTTTAGGGTTTTAATGGTTTTTTATGGTTCGTAGTTTTTTAGGGGTTTTAAGGGTTGTTAATGGATGTTTATGGTTTTTTATGATATCTGATGGCTTTTCAATGGTTTTTTTGGGGGGGGGGGGGGGTTTATGGGTTTTTTTGGGGGGGATTGATAGGGGTTTTTAGGGGTTTTAGTGTATTTTAGGGTTTGTTTTGGTATTGTAGCGGTTTTTTCGATTTATATAATGTGTTTTAGCATTTGTTTGGGTTCTTTAGGGGTTTTAGTGTTATGTAGAGTTTAATACGGTTCTTTAGGGTCTATTAGGATTCTTTAGGGTTTATTAGTGTTCTTTATGATTTTTTGGGATTTATTTGGGGTTGTTAGGGTTTGTTACGATTTATTTTGGGGTTATTAGGGTTTGTTAGGGTTTATTAGTAGGTTATAGGGTTTTTAGGCTATTATTTGCCTGTTTTTGTAGCGTTTTGTCGGGTTTGTTAGGGTTTTTAGGGATTATAAGGGTTTATTATGGTTTAATAGTGTTTTTTGTTGTATATTGGGGGTTTTAGGGCTTTTTTATCGTTTATTAGGGTCTAATAGAGTTTGTTAGGTTTTATTACAGGTTATTACAATTTATTAGTGTTTATTAGGGTTTTTTGCGTTTAATAGTGGGTTTTAGGGGTTATTATGGTTTAATAGTGGTTCTTAGGGGTTATTAGTGGTTGTTAGGGTTTGTTAGGTTTTGTTAGGGTTTTTAGGGTTTGTTACGATTTGTTTGAGTTGTTTGGGGTTTTATGTGTTTTTTGGGTTTTTTGGGGGTGTTTAGTTTTTATGCATTGTTCGGGTTATTTTAGCGTTTTTTGGGGTTTTGTGGTGTTTTGTGGGTTTTGAATCATTTTTTCGGTTTTTTGAAGCAATTTATTGGGTTTATGTAGCATTTTTAGTGGCTTTAGTGGTACTTTAGGGGTTTTAGAGTTGTTTAGGGTTTTTTATGGTGTATTAGGGTTTTATTTGAGGGTTTTAGGGTTTGCTAGGGTATTTTCAGGGGTTTTAAGGGTTTAATAGGGTTGGTTAGGGTTTTGTTAGGCATTTTTAGGGTATTTAGGGGTTTTTTAGCCTTTTTAGATGTTTTAGGGGTTTTAGCATTTTTTGAGGTATTTTTAGGTATTTAGGGTTTTTTAGGTTTGTTTTTGGGTTTTTTTGTTTTTTCGTGTTTTTAGATGTTTTATGGTTTTTTAGGGTTTATTTAGGGTTTTTTATGATTTTTAGGATTTTTAGGGTTTTTAGTGTTTTTTAGTGTTGTTAGGGTTTTTAGGGTTTTCAGGGTTTTTTGGGGTTTGTAGGTTTTCCCGAGTTTGTTAGGGTTTGTCTTTGTAAATATTAGTGTTTTGAATGGTTTAATAGAATTTCTGTTGTATATTTGGATTTTTATGTATTTTGTAGTTTTTATTGGGGTTTAATAGGTTTTTTAGGGTTTATTACGAGTTATTAGTGTGTATTAGGGTTTAGTAGTGGGCTTTAAGGTTTATTAGGGTTTATTATGGTTTATTATTGGTTGGTAGGGTTTTTTAGGATTTATTAGTGCTTATTAGAGTGATTAATGGTGTCTAAGGGTTTGTTAGGGTTTCTAAGGGTGTGTAAGGGTTTCTTAGGGTGGGATAGGGTTTGTTAGGGTTTTTCATGGTTATTAATGGTTCTTAGTGTTTATGGGGTTATTCATGGTTTTTTTAGGGTTTTTAGGGATTTTTAGGGTTTTATTAGGGTTTATTAGTTTTTATTAGGGTTTATTAGGGGTTTTTGGGGATTATTAGTGGTTGTTAGGGGTTTATTAGTTTTTTTCTTTTATTAGGTTATATTAGTATTTGTTAATTATTTTTAGACAATATAGCTTTTTTTGTGACTGTTTTGTTATTGTTTGACAGTATTTTTATTTTTTTATGGTTATATTAGAGTTTATTATGGTTTATTTTGGTTTCTAGGGATTTTTACGGTATATTAGCATGTTTGTCTTTATTAGGTTATATTAGTGTTTTTACGTCTTTTTAGGTAATATAGCATTTTTTTATTGTTTGTGACCATTTTTTATTTTTTGTGAGAATTTTTAGGGTTTATTAGGTTATATTAGAGTTTATTAGGGTTTATAGAGATTTTTTATTGTATATTAGCATTTTTTTCATTATTAGGGTTTTGTAGGGTTTTATTAGGGGTCATTATGGTGTGTTAAAGTTTGTTAGGGTTGGGTAGGGTTAATTTGGATTTATTTATGTTTTATTAGGGATTTTTAGGGTTTGGTTGGGGTTTATTATGGTTTATTAGTGTTTATTAGTGTCTATTAGGGTTGGTTAGGGTTGTTTAAGTTTTCTTAACGTGTTTTTATTGTTTTTGTGGTTTTATTATCATTTATTAGGGTTTATTAAGTATTTTTCGGGTTTTATTAGGGTTGGGTAGAGTCTCTTAGGGTTTTAGGGATTATTTGGCATTGTTAGGGATTATTAGAGTTTATTAGGGGTTTGTTAAGGTTTAATTTTTTATATTACGGTATATTTGGGTTTAATATTTTTAAGGTGTTTGAAACGTCATTAGGGTTTTTGTAGCGTTGTTTAGTGTTTGTGTAGCATTGTTTGAGTTTATGTAGCATTTTTAGTGCTTATGTAGCGATTTTTGGGTTTAGTTAGTGGTTTTAGGTTTTATGTTGCATTTTTTAGGGTTTATGTAACATTTTTAGGGTTTATGTAGAGTGTTTAGTGTTTAGGTTTTATGTAGCTTTTTTGAGGGATTATGTTGCGTTTTCTAGGTTTATACAGTGTTTTTAGGGGTGATGTAGTGTTTTTGTTGCATTTTTTAGGGTTTATGTAACTTTGTTAGTGTTCAATTAGTTTTTTTAGGGTTTATGTTGTGTTTTTAGGTTTTATGTAGAGTTTTTTAATGATTATGTTGCGTTGTTTAGGGTTTATGTTACGGTTCTAGGGTTTTGTAGTGTTTTTGGGTTTATGTTGTGTTTTTTGGGTTTATGTTGCGTTTTTTGGGTTTATGTTGCATTTATAGGGTTTATGTTGCATTTTCATGTTTGTGTAACATTGTTTGGTTTTATGTATCAATTTGTTTCCTTTTTAGGGTTTTAATGGTTGTTTGTGGTTTGTAATGGTTTTAGGGTTTTTAAGGGTTGTTAACGGGTGTTTATGGTTTTTATGGTATTAGATGGGTTTTCAATGGTTTTTTGGGGGTTTTTAATGGTTTATTCGTTTTTTCGGGATTAATAGGGTTTGTTAGGGTTTTTAGTGTGTTTTACAGTTTGTTTGGTATTGTAGTGGTTTTTACGGTTTATGTAATGTGTTTTAGCATTTTTGATTTTTTTAGGGGTTTTATTGTTCTTTAGAGTTTATTATCGTTCTTTAGTGTTTATTAGGGTTCTTTAGATTTTATTTGTGTTCTTTAGGATTTGTTATAGTTTATTAGCATTTTTATTGTATATCAGGGTCTTATTGGGCTTTCGTTGGAATTAATAGTTTTTTCTATGGTTTATCAACCTTTTTTAGGGTTATTTATGATTTATTAGGGTTTCATCGGGTTTATTTTATTTACTAGGGTTTATTAACATGTATTTGGGATTATTACAATTTATTAGGGTTTATTATGATTTTTTGGGGTTTATTGCGGTTTATTAGGGATTTGTTATGGTTTGATTCAGTTTGTTGCGATTTATTTGGCATTGTTAGGATTTGTTACGATTTATTTGGGGTTTTTAGGGTCTGTTACGATTTATTATGGGGTTATTAGGGTTTGTTAGGGTTTATTAGCGGATTGTAGGGTTTTGTAGGCTATTATTTGGGGGGTTTTGTACTATTTTTTCAGGTTTGTTAGGGTTTTTAGTGATTATTAGGTGTTATTATGGTTCAATAGTTTTTTACTGTATATTAGGGGTTTTAGGGCTTTTGTAGCATTTATTAGTGTCTAATAGGGGTTTTTAGGGTTTATTTAAGGTTATAATGATTTATTAGTGTTTATTAGGGTTTTAGGGTTTAATAGTGGGTCTCAGGTGTTATTTGGGTTTATTAGTGGTTCTTAGTGATTGTTAGGGTTTCTTAGGTTTTGTTAGGGTTTGTTAGGATGTGTGTAATTCTATTATCACACATGTTATTATTATCATTATTATCATTATCATTATTATCATTAAGATTACTATAATTATCATTATTTTTATTAATATTTTTATTATTATTATCGTCACATGAAAATGCAGATGCACATGCGTTATTTTTTATTATTTATTATATATTATTTATTTTCATGCACGTGCATATGTTTTTGTTGTTATTATTATTATTATTACTATTATTATTATTATTATCATCATCACATGCAAATGCACGTGCACGTCCGTTATTATTTATTACCATGCACGCGCACACACAATGCACCTACATTGTTCTATTATCACATGCATTTTTATTGTTATTGTTATTAATACTATTATTGTTATTATTGTTATAATTATCAAATGAAAATGCAAATGCACGTGCGTTATTATTTATTACCATACATGTGCACGTTCAATACATGTGCGTTATTCTATTATCACATGCCGTATTATTATTAATATTACTATTATTGTTATTATTATCATCACGTGCGCCATGAGTTATTATTTGTTATCATGCACTGCACATGCAATGCATGTGGGTTATTCTATTATCACATGAGTTGTTGTTGTTATTATTATTATTATTACTGTTATTATTATTATTATTATTATTATTATCATCTCATGCTCATGCACAAGCACATGCACGTGCATTATTATTTATTTTTTATTACCATGCACGTGCACATGAAATGCACACATGTTATTTTATTATCACATACGTTGTTATTATTCTTGTTATTATTATTATTGTGGTTGTTGTCGTTGTTCTTGTTATTATTATCATCACATGAAAATGCACATGCCAATGCACATGCAAATACATAACACACACATTCAGTGCACGTGCATTATTCTATTATCACATGTGTTGTTAATAATAATAATAATAATATTATTATTATTATTATTATCATCATCGTCATCATCATCACATGAAAATGCAATGCACGCGTGTTATTATTTATTACCATGCACGTGCACACGTAATGCACATGAAATATTCTATTATCCCATGCATTGGTACTACTAATTTTATCAATACTACTACTCCGATGTTATTATTATTATTATCACATGCAAATGTATATGCATGTGAGTTATTATTTATTGTCTATTACCATGCACGTGCATATGCAATGCACTTGTAATATTTGTTTTATTATTATTATTATTATCACAATTATTATTATTATTATTATTATTATATATTATTATTATTTTCATTATCATTATTATTATCATTATCTCATGAAAATCGACATTCATGTGCGTTGTTATTTATTATTTATTACCATGCACGTGCATTATTATTATTATTATTATTATTATTATTATTATTATTACAATTAGTATTATTAATATTATTATCAAATGTAAAGGCACATGCACATGCATGTGCGTTCTTATGTACTATTATTTATTTATTATTTACTACTATGCACGTGCACATGCAATGCATTGGCGTTATTCTATTATTATTATTATTATTGTTTGTATCATGAAATACAAATTCAAATGCATGTGAGTTGTTATTTATTATTTATTACCATACACGTGCATGCGTCATTATCATTATCATTACTTGGAAATGCACATACATGTGCGTTATTATATATTATTTATTACCATGCACATGAAAATGCAATGCACTTATGTTATTCTATTATCACATGTCTTATTATTATTTATTCTCATGCTCGTGCACACACAAGGAACTTGCTTTATTCTATTATCACATGTGTTATTATTTATTATTTATTATCATTTAAATGCAAATTAACATTCATGTGGACTCTTTTATTTTTTATTTTTTATTACCATGCACATGCCCATGCACATGCACTTGTATGTGCGTTATTATTTATTATTTATTATCATTCACATGCACATGCACATACACATGCAATTCACATGCGTTATTATTTATAATTTATTTTTTATTATCATTTACATGCAAATGCACATGCATATGCACATGCATGTGCATTATGATTTATTATTTAAACCATTCACATGCATATGAACATGCACGTGCGTTATTACAACTATTATTATTAGAAGTATTTTTAGGGTTTACTATCAATTTTTTGGATTTTTAGGTGTTATTAACACTTATTATGGTTTGTTAGGGTTTTAGGGGTTTTTAATGGTATATTAGTGTTTTTTAGGGTTTGGTGGGGGTTATTAGGATTTTATTAGGGTTTATTATGGCGTGTAATGGTTATTAGGGTTTATTAGGTATTTTCAGGGTTTTATTAGGATTGAGTTAGGTTAATTAGGGTATATTTTGGTATATTATGGTATATTTGTGTATGTTTAGGATTTATTAGGGTTTATTATGGTTCATTATGGTTTATTAATTTTTAAGAGGGTATATTAAGGTTTTTTAGTGTTTATTAGTGTTTATTCGGGTTTATTAGCACTTTTAAGCTTTGCTAGGTATTATTAGCATTTATTAGGGATTTTAGGGATTTTTAATGGTATATTTGCGTTTTTAGCATTTAGTGGGGTTATTGTAGTTTATTATGGTTTTTTAAGCTTTATTAGGGTTGAGTAGGTATTTTTAGGGTTTTATTAGGGTTGATTCGGTATCTTTAAGGTTTTATTAGGGTTTATTAGGGTTGAGTACAGTTTATTATGGATTGTTAGTGATTTTTAGGGTTTACTAGGTTTTGTTAGTGTTTTTATTACGGTATATGTTTGTTTTTTAGTTTTTGTTAATATATATTTGAGGGTTTGTTATGACTTTTAGGATTTATTAGCATGTTTTCAGTGTTTGTGAGCATTTTTAATGGTTTATTATCTTTTATTTTAATTTATTAATGTTTATTAGGGTTTCTAAGGTTTTCTAATGGTTTGTTTGTGTTTCTTTGTTTATTGGGGTTTTGTTGGGTTTTATAATGTTTTGTTATGTTGTTTCAAGGTTTATTAGGGTTGAGAAGGTATTTTTAGAGTTTTATTAGGGTTTATTCCTTTTTATTAGGGTTTATTAGGGATTTTTTGGGTTTGTTATGGTTTTTTAGGGGTTTATTATTATTTTTGTTTTATTATGTTATATTAGTGCATGTTATGACTTTTTAGATAATATAGCGTGCTTTTATTGTCTGTGAGAATTTTGTTTTTGTTTGTGAGAGTTTTAGGGTTTCTTTGGATATATTGGAGTTTACTATGGTTTATTAGGGTTTCTTGGGACTTTTATGGTATACTAGCGTTTTTTGTCTTTATTAGGTTATATTAGTGTTTTTAGGTCTTTTTAGGTAATATAGCGTGTTTTTATTGTTTTTGATCATTTTTTATTGACTGTGAGTGTTTTTATGGTTTATTAGTTTATATTAGAGTTTATTAGGGTTTCAAGGGATTTTTAAGGTATACTAGCATTTTTTTCTTTATTAGTGTTTTGTAGGGTTTTATTAGGGGTTATTATTGTGTGTTAAGGTTTGTTAGGGTTGTGTAGGGTTTATTTGGCTTATTTTTGGATTATTTGGGCTTTTAGGGTTTTTTTGGGGTTTATTAGGGTTTATTAGTGTTTATTAGTGTCTATTATGGTTGGTTAGGGTTGGTTAGGTTTTCATAACGTGTTTTTATTGTTTATTAGGTTTCATTATAATTTATTAGGGTTTATTACTTATTTTTGGGGTTTTATTAGGGTTGATTAGAGTTTCTTAGGATCTTAGGGATTATAAGGTGTTTTAGGGATTATTAGAGTTTATTAAGGGATTATTAGGGTTTAATTTTTTATATTATGGTATATTAGGGTTTAATATTTTTGAGGGTTTTAAAGCATCTTTAGGGATTTTGATGCATTTTTTAGGGTTTGTGTAGTGTTGTTAGATTTTATGTAGCATATTTTTTGTTTATGTAGCATTTTTAGGGTTTAGTTAGCGGTTTTAGATTTTATGTATCATTTTTAGGTTTTATGTAACGTTTTTAGGGTTTGTGTAGCGTGTTTAGGGTTTTGGTTTTATGTAGCATTTTTTTGGGTTTATGTTGTGTTTTTGGGTTTATGTAGCATTTTTAGGGGTGATGTAGCGTTTATGTTGCATTTTTTAGGGTTTATGTAAAGTTTTTAGGGTTCATGGAGTGTTTTTAGGGTTTATATTGTGTTTTTAGGTTTTTTGTAGCATTTTTTAATGTTTATGTTGCATTTTTTTAGGGTTTATGTTGTGTTTTTGGGGTTTATGTTACAGTTCTAGGGTTTATGTAGTGCTTTTAGGGTTCATGTATTGTTTTTTGGGTTCATGTTGAATTTTTTGGTTTATGTTGCATTTTTAGGGTTTTTCTGCATCTTTTAGGGTTTATGTAACGTTTTTAGGGTTTATGTATCTATTTGAAGCCTTTTTTAAGGTTTTAATAATTGTTTATGGTTTGTAGTGTTTTTATGGGTTTTATGGGTTGTTAATGGGTGTCTATGGGTTTTTATGGTATTTGATGGATTTTTAATGGTTTTTTGGGGGGTTTATGTGTTTATTTGTTTTTTGAGGATTGATAGGGGTTGTTAGGGTTTTTTTGTGTGTTTTAGGGTTTGTGTGGATATTGTAGCCATTTTTAGGATTTATATAATGTTTTTTAGCGTTTTTTTTGGGTTCTTTAGGGAAGGATGATGCGAGGGTCAGGCTATTCCTGGCCCCCCCAAATTTATTAAAGAGAAAAAAGGAGACACAACAGACAAGGGAGGGGAGGGGTCAAACGAACCACACCCAAAACCCCTTACAAACCCACACCAAAAAAGAAAAACAAAGAAAGAAAAAGACTCAAAACAGACACAACAACGACATCATCATGTCACATCCAGCCAATACCAGCATCCAGTAGCACCACCTCCAATCATCCCAGCTATACAGTAGCAGCAGCACATCCAAACCAACCAGCCCTAGCAACCAACAACACCAAATCCGACATCACAACCAATCACAGCTAGAAGCAACAAACCACAACACAAGCACCACAACCAAATGCAACCATCATCACCTCCCAACAAACAACAACCAGAAACTAGCAGCACAATAGAAAACTCATCCGCCGCAACAACAAATAACCAAACAGCCCCAAACATCAGCCCCCAATTAGCATTCAACAACCAATAAATGAAACATCCTTTATTAGAGTTTAATATGGTTCTTTAGGGTTTATTAGGGTTCTTTAGGGTTTATTAGTGTTCTTTAGGATTTGATACAGTTTATTAGCGTTTTTATTATATATTAGGGTTTTATTGGGATTTTGTAGACATTAATAGATTTTTCTAGGGTTTATCAACCTTTTTAAAGGTTATTTGGGATTTATTAGGGTTCATTAGGGTTTATTTTATTTATTAGGGTTTTGTAATGTGTACTTGGGTTTATTACAATTTATTAGGGTTTATTATGCTTTGTTAGGGTTTATTGCGGTTTATTAGGGGTTGTTATGGTTTGTTTCAGTTTTTTACGATTTATTTATCATTGTTAGGATTTGTTACGATTTATTTGTGGTTGTTACTGTTTTTTACGATTTATTTTGGGGTTATAAGGGTTTGTTAGTATTTATTAGTGGGTTTTAGGGTTTTGTAGTCTATTATTTGGTGGTTTTTGTAGCGTTTTGTCGGGTTTGTTAGGGTTTTTTAGTAATTATTAGGGTTTATTATGGTTTAATAGTATTTTTATAGTATATTAGGGGTTTTAGAGCTTTTGTGGTGTTTATTGGGGTCTAATAGAGTTTGTTAGGGTTTATTACTGGTTATTAAATTTTATTAGTGTCTATTAGGGTTTTTAGGGTTTAACAGTGGGCTTTAGGGGTTATTATGGTTGATTAGTGGTTCTTAGGGGTTATTAGTGGTTGTTAGGGTTTGTTAGGTTTTGTTAGGGTTTTTAGGGTTTGTTTCAGTTTGTTTGAGTTGTTTGGAGTTTTATGCGTTTTTTGGGTTTTATGGGTGTGTTTGGATTTTGTATGCATTGTTAGGGTTATTTTAGCGTTTTTAGGGGTTTTGTCGCATTTTGTGGGGTTTGAAGCATTTTTTGGTTTTTTATATAAATTTTAAAGGTTTAGGTAGTGTTGTTAGTGGATTTAGTGGTTCATTAGGGGTTTATTAGCGTTTGATTTTTTATATTATGGTATATTAGGGTTTAATATTTTTGAGGGTTTTGAAGCGTCTTTAGGGTTTTTGTATCATTTTTAAGGGTTTGTGTAGCATTGTTAGAGTTTATAGAGCATTTTTAGTGTTTATATAACCTTTTTATGGTTTAGTTAGCGGTTTTTTGTTTTATGTATCATTTTTAGGGTTTATGTAATGTTTTAGGGTTTATGTAGAGTGTTTAGGGTTTAGGTTTTATGTAGCATTTTTTAGGTTTTATGTTGCGTTTTCTGGGTTTATGTATTGTTTTATGGGGTGATGTAGCATTTATGTTGCAATTTTTAGTGTTTATGTAACATTTTTAGGGTTCATGTACTGTTTTTATTGTTTATATTGTTTTTTAGGTTTTATGTAGCGTTTTATAATGTTTATGTTGTGTTTTTTAGGGTTTATGTTGTATTATTTTGGGTTTATGTTACAATTCTAGGGTTTATGTAGTGATTTAAGGGTTTATGTAGTTTTTTTGGGGTTTATGTTGCATTTTTTAGTTTATGTTGCGTTTTTAGGATTTTTGTTGCATTTTTTAGGGTTTATGTAACTTTTTTAGGGTTTATGTAATTATTTGAAGCCCTTTTTAGGGTTTTAATGGTTGTTTACGGTTTTTAGTGTTTTTAGGGGTTTTAGGGGTTGTTAACAGGTGATTATTGGTTTTTATGGTATTTGATGGCTTTTTAATGGTTTTTTGGGGGTTTTATGGGTTTATTTATTTTTTTGTTTTTTTTGCGATTTATAGGGTCGTTGGGGTTTTTTAGTGTGTTTTATGGTTTGTTTGGGTATTGTTGCAGTTTTTAGGATTTATATAATGTGTTTTAGCATTTTTTGGGTTCATCAGGGGTTTTACTATTCTTTATAGTTTAATATGGTTCTTTTGAGTTTATTAGGGTTCTTTAGGGTTTATTAGTGTTATTTATTATTTGTTATAGTTTATTAGCATTTTTTTGTATATTAATATTTTATTGGAATTTTGTAGGCAATAATAGCTTTTTCTTGGGTTTATCAACATTTTTTAGGGTTATTTTGGACTTATTAGGGTTTACTTGTTTTATTTGGGTTTAGTAATGTGTATTTGGGTTTATAACGATTTATTAGGGTTTATTATGATTTTGTTAGGGTTTATTGGGGTTTATTAAGGGTTTGTTATGGTTTGTTTCAGTTTTTTACGATTTATTTGGCATTGTAAGTATTTGTTATGATTTATTTGCGGTTGTTAGGGTTTGTTACGATTTATTTTGGGGTTATTAGTGTTTTTATGGTTTATTAGTGGGTTTTAGGTTTTTTGTAGGCTATTATTTAGATATTTTTGTAGCGTTTTGTCGGGTTTGTTGGGGTATTTAGTGATTATTAGGGTTTATTATAGTTTAATAGTGTTTTTATTGTATATTAGGAGTTTTAGATATTTTTTAGTGTTCTTTAGGTTCTAATAGAGTTTGTTAGGGTTTATTACAGGTAATTACGATTTATAAGAGTTTATTAGGGTTTTAGGGTTTAATAGTGGGGTTTTTGGGTTATTAGGGTTTATTAGTGGTTCTTAGGGGTTATTAGTGGTTGTTAGGGTTTGTTAGGGTTTTTAGGGTTTGTTACGGTTTGTTTGAGTTGTTTGGGGTTTTATGCGTTTTTTGGGTTTTATGGGTGTGTTTGGATTTTT